>JALJCO010013400.1:0-370537 GCA_023101725.1 Atherinomorus stipes
CAGTATGGTTGCTAAGCAACTCAGCTTGTTCACAAGTAGGAGGGTCTCGTAAAACGAAGATATTTCCTACGATTTTAAGCCCATCATTAACACGTAAACACAGATTTTATTTCTTTGTATTTTTTTTATCTACTTATTTATTTATTTTTTGGCATTAAGAAAGTTCATTTCAAAACTTCGACCAAAGTGAGGATTTAGTTTACCTCGTTTATGCAACTGCGTGTGGACATTAATAACCAGGTTTTAAGGTTTGAAACATCACGGCCTGCGACAAAAAAAAAAAAAGAAAAAAAAAAGCTCTGATCACATTTGCTACCTGTGTTTACTCTGGATCGCTTTCCAGGCGAACAAGTCTTCGTGAACTGGGTCAGCGGAGTTTTCACTTGTTTAAAACGGCGATCAGACAGATGATCCGCTCAGATCCGATGGCCTGCTCAGTCCATTTTTATTTTATTTTATTAACTTTGCTCCCAAAGATCCATGCTTTATTTGTTTTGTTAATTTAAGATGAATTCCCCCCTTTTTTTGAAAAAAATTTAATGGAAATGCAGCTAGTGTTCAAAGCAGGAGGAAAAAAACAAAAACAAAAACACAGTCTTGTCCTAAACCTAACCAAGTAGTTTTAATAATAAGTGGGAAATTGTGTTGCCAAAATGTTTCCGACTTGTTTTGATGCCCAAACTTAATCAAATTACTAGTGAAAAGAATCAGAAAACAAGAAAACATGTTGTTTCAGTATCTTGGTCCCAAGGCTATAATAGTTTGTGATTTTTAGTTTAAGTTTTTATTTAGTTTTGACTTTTTGTTTTTCAGTTCATTTAGTTTTAGTTAGTTTTTTGAGCAGGTGTGCTAATTTTCATTTTTTGGAAAATGCTTAGTTTTAGTTTAGCTTTTATTAGTTTCAGTGTTATTTTAGATTTTTTAAAGTTAATTATACGTATTTATTAGGTGTGACATTCAAAATCATCAGAAAGTCACTGGGAGTCAAACCGGTTGCGCAAAATAAATAGATGAAATAGATATAGATTTCATATCAACCTAAAAGGCTGATGTATTAAACAAATTAAAAAAGAACTAAAACTAAGGATGTTTTTACAATAATTTTACTTAGTTTTTCAATACAGTTTCAGTTAGTTATTGTTTTTTTAAAAAAAACTGTCATTTCTAATTTTATTTCAGTTAACGAAAATGTTTTTACAATTTTAGCTTTCGTTTTTCTCGTTAGGTTTAGTTAACTATAATAACCTTGCTTGGGCCTTTATCCTATGTCACTTTTAACTTATTTAAGTTACCTTGTTGCTTTTTGTAAACATTCCAAGATGATGTTTGTGTCAGAGAAGACACCAAAGAACAACTTGTGCATATCTCAAAGACAAAAATATGCTTAACAAAACCCTGAAAATGTAATCATCTCCAACTCATCACCCCTACTTTGTAAAGAGCCCTTCACATTATTTTTCAACACATGGGGTAGCCTACCACTTTTCTTTCATTTTCAGACTCACAGTTAAGTTTTCTACAGCTGTGTATTACCAGTTAAAATAAAACCATGGATTAAAAAAAAAAAAAAAAAATCCGTTGTGGTCTGAAATAGTCAATAATTTGTGTGTTTCAGGTTGCAATGAGCACCATGGACAATCCTCTGCTGAAGTACAACGCTAAAGAGTATTTCTTTAAGGCGTCACTGTGTCACTTCATCGTGGACGAACTCAATGCCAAGGTAACACACACATCAACAACCACAAATACACACAGTCTCCTTTATGCAGGTGTGTTGATCCAGATTACAGTGTGTGTGTGGCTTTAACACTCAACCTCCTGTATTTCAGTTGGCCATCGAAAAGTATGAGGAGATGTTTCCAGCCTTTTCAGACTCAAGAGAGCTCAAACTGCTAAAGGTCACTTGCTTTTTATTCTTCCTTGAAGTTAAGACTTTTCCTTTGGATTATGAGAAGATTTACTATTGTTACACAAAATATTCTACTGCATTTATTTAACAACAAATATGCATAAATGTTGTAAAACTGTCTAAGTTCCTTTCTACAAACAGAAATGCAAACTGTTTTTGTTAAAACCTGCAGTATTTTGTTTGCATTAAAATTACCAGACAGCTGTGTAGCCTTAAACATGAGGCTTCTGAACTGGGTAGTAACTATATTTTTTGCATTTTATTGCAACAGAAACTCTTGGAAGCCCACGAGGAGCAGAACAGCGAGGCATTCACGGAGGCCGTGAAGGAGTTCGACTCTGTGTCCCGCCTGGACCAGTGGCTGACCACGATGCTGCTGCGCATCAAAAAGACCATCCAGGGAGACGCTGGGGACCTGAAGTAGACAAAATATGGGGAAGGGGATATTTGGGAGGGAGGAGCCAGGGAGGGCGGGTGGCTAAAGAGAGGGGGAAGGATCAGGGAAAGGGAAGAGAGAAGGAAGAAAAGATGGGTATGGAGAGATGATTTAAGGTGGAATAAAAGTGTGGATGGCCAGGGTGAGGGAGGGATGGTGGGACTGAGGGAGTTTACAGTTGTACATATCAGTCTGCATGTGACCCCCAATCAGCTAAGCATCACCTTTAAATCACTGTTAGATGACCCTGTGCCCCATCCTGCAGTATTGCTCCGTAACACTGGACAGAACTGTACTTAGAGAGAAAGAATGATAGAAAATGTGTTGGAATGAGTGTGTGAGTGAGTGTTTGGGTGTGTGTGTCCACTGCAGCAAGGTTAATTATACTATGAGATCGGGAAGTGAGAAATACACTGATATAGTTATTGTAAAGGAATAAAAATGTTATTTATGAGAATATTAATATTTATTGTCAATACTGAAAATATTAATTGTTTACTATGGTGCTCAGTGTTACGGTTTGTCTTAATATTTTAGGTATTAGCCCCCTCTTCTCATATTCTCCTTTACTTCCCCCTCTTCTTCGTTCTTCCACCGCCCTTGTCTCGTCCTCTCCCCGCCCTCCAACACCCCCTCAGTCAGTAAAATCACCCATTGTGATCCGTTGGTTCTTTGTGTTCAGGCCAACGGTGAGGCGGTGCAGTTGGCGACCAGAGCCAACTCCTGCTGCTGCCTTGTTTGTGCATGTCTGCTGTCATGTTGATGTAAGTGTTCTCCGTGTTGTGCTAACGTGTGAAGAACATACGTGTAGCCTGGTATCATTTGTGTGAAATCAGTAAATATGTACCTCAGATATCGAGTTGAAATAAATACATCATCACACCAGGCATCTGGGTATTTATTTGCAACACAGAAGATAAACCCTCCACATAACTTGAGTACAGTGATAGAAATATTCATGGATTCATTATTGTAACAACACAACTTGGAAATAAAGCACATGGTGAAATGTTACAAAAGCTGGTTGCGCATTAATGTGGTCCAATGTACATTTAAACTGTATTTGATTAAAAACAGGTTTATAATAGGGGTGTAACAATACATGTATTTATATCAACCATATATAAACCGTTCAAAACTGTGACCACCATGTATCGAATACGGAAATATACAGAACTTTGAATTTATTTTATTGTGTTCTGAAAATAAGATCTGTTGAAACTCAGTGGATCTACGTCCGACAACATCCAAAATTGGGGTTTGGGAACTCTTTTGCCCTGACCACGATGGTGAGCCGTTGTGGACAAAAGCACAACAGTTAAAAAAGTCATGAAAGGTTTTTGTTGTGTCAAAAAAAAGCATCGGACCAAACCGAGAATTTTTTGTATCGTTGCACCCCCATATATATATATATAATATATATATATATATATATATATACATATATATACATATAATTTAATTAAATACTTTAATGGAAAGATATATATTACAAAGACTATCTGAAGCTTGATTTATCATTTATTTATGATCCCAGTTATGCTTTTAAATTATTTTAATAATTTTCTATTCAGATATTGATGTTGAACTGCACTGTTAAAGTGTGTTGATTATTTGAAACTAGCCAATATAGGTTCAATTTTAATTTTACTTTCATTGTCAGCACAGAATGAGCAAAAAAATTATGTTGGAACATCTTTCGGCTCAATAATTTTGTAGCTTTCTTATGTAAATAAAATAAAAAAAAACAGGTTTTTGGGGCCTTTTCCTTTAGTTTAGTAGTTGCTTAGTTCTCACCCAAATTGGTTTAGCACATAGGTTAAGTATGGCAAGGGTTGCAAATAAAAAAAAAACAAAAAAAACTAACATATATATATATATATATATATATATATATAAATATATATATATATATATATATATATATATATATATATATATGAATTGCATCGACGTTTAGAGAAGCAAAAATAAATTGTGGCTGGCGAAATAAAAAGGATACCAAGGAAACTCGATGGATCGATCGATCAGAATCTATTATTTACAGTCTTTGATCAGAACAGGTGAACGAACCCCACCTTAATACCCATAATACCTTTCGGTGCCTGCGAGTGCGACACAAGTTCCGGTGCATTGTTGCCAATTAGCGACTTTGTCGCTATATTTGCGACTTTTCAGACCCTCTAGGACTTATTTTCAAAAAAGCGACTAGCGACAAATCTGCGCTTTTCCTGGTGATCATGGAGACAGATAAAGTTTATATCGCTTCACCTGTTCATCAGGAGCTGCCTCCCGTCAGCCCCTCCCTTCCCTGTTTCCCGGCCTCACTCCTACTTCCGCTGTTCCTTTGCAGACAGCAGCCCGCCTGAGCAATAGTATGTGCCCGCCACGCCTCCTCATCTACATTATTTCCCATGATGCCTTGTGGGCACAACTGGGTCTTCTTTGCACCATGACTCAAACGTGTATGTCAGCTCTTCAGTACTCTTGTTAATTACCGTAATTTATGTTAACAATAACTCAAAGGTCTTGGGAGGCCCTGCGCATGCGCAAGACCTAGTGCATGAATTGGTGACGTCATTTGGCGACTTCTTGGCGACTTTTGTGTCAGCCAATAGCGACTTCTCTTCTCAAAGAGTTGGCAACACTGTTCCGGTGTAGTCGTGTATGTCGGTTTCTCCGTAGTAGCGCGTGTGCATTTCATTTTAAAAATTGTGAATAATTATTGCTTTCCAGATTCATAACTGACTGAGAACAGTTCAGTACATTTAATTGAAAGAGGAGACACCAACAAGCAGTCAAGATGCCGCGAATTATGATAAAAGGAGGCGTCTGGCGCAACACTGAGGTACGTGTTTACATGGCTAGCTTGGTTAGCATTATGCTAATTTCAAACCGAAAACCATTGAGTGCAAGTTAGCGCGGAGCAAGCTGCCCGAGCAGAATTCAGCTCACATAGCAAGTTTAGTTAATTTACGTCTTTGCTATATAAGTTCAAACAATCAAGTTAGTACTTGTATAGGAGTGTGCATTTGATACTGAACCAATAACTTTTAATACCGTACTTAGTTTACAAGGGCAGCAGCCTCATTAGCAAACATTGCTGCAGGCTCCAAAACCTTGCTGCGCAAGTGAGATGTAGTCCGATTTCATGCTTGAAACAGGCCACCGTGACGTTTGGAAATAAACTAGAATCAAGCTATTTGGCTACAAAGAAAAGAGGAGAATAAATACCAAAATAGACCAGTAAGGCCCCACGACTTCAGACATCAGTTCATACCAGAGGTCTGCAACCTTTACAATCCAAAGAGCCAAATTTGCCTCAACCTCGCCAATAAAATTCATTTAGAGCTGCAGACATTACAGGATCATAGAAAAAGAGACCATTTATTACTTTTGATAAATGTCTACTGAAAGAAATTTTTTGAAAAGCCACAATTTTATACCTATTTTTTTAGTTAAAAAAAAAAAAACTTTTATAACATAGATGCATTTGCTTCTATAGGATGTAGAAATGTGTGGTAAATTACATTTTTTTATTGTTTGTTTATTTTTTAAGGCCATAATTTCCAAGCTAATGACAAGAAAATTAGATCTAGAAAATATTGGTACTTTTCGTGTCATTATGTTATTAAAGAATTCGTTGTAATAATTCTATGACAAAACCTGGGTTTGCCTGCATTTCGCAGATGCAAACCTGCATTTATTACTTTTTTCATTTGAAAATATTGATTAGTTCGTTTTTTTTAGCCAACGTTATTGAGAGCCATTGTGGTAAGTTCAGAGGTACTTGCGGCTCCATAGCTGCAGGTTGCAGACTCCTGTTTTATACTAAAAAGTCTTCACTTTAACAAATGAGCTACAGCTGTTTCAGTCACACTTGCCCCACAAGATGCAGCGGTGATGTAATTGTCAAAATTTCCAAGACTGCAGTGAAAGAAACACATCTGTATATGAAATTGACTCCATTTCTAACAGAATTTGCTAGTTATCTTACAAAATGACAACACAGTTGATTTGCAAGCATTTGTGTAGTTATTGCACCATTGACCTTCACATTTTAAAATTCATAAAAGGTATTTGTTCCAGGATTATTTTGAAAAGTGTTTCTGTTAGATTTAAAGTTTTTAGTTTTAAATCTAAGGAAGTTTAGCATAGTCAGCTGGCTAAACGAAAACAGTGAATGACCGGAAGGGAATTATAACTGAGGACGACCAAATAAAGATAACTAGCTTTGATTGATGTAAGTGGTGTGTTTCTTTTAAGCTTGGTGGGTGACACACAAAAAATTTTTTTAAAAATCTACAAATTAAACTTTAATGACAACACAAAGAACCAAATAAATGCATACACTTATGAAACAAACCCAGTGTCAGCAACCCATGATTATTCATATTTAAGCTACTTTCTGCTCAGGCTGACATACCAGGCTAACTTTTTTCAAGTGAGTTTACTTTAAGGAAGAATTGGAGTTTAGGTCATGTTTTTGGCAGAATTTTGTCTCATTGACATGCTGGAAAGCTGATAAAATTTTATGACTCCTTGTTCATTTATTCAGGATGAGATCCTCAAGGCAGCTGTGATGAAATATGGGAAAAACCAGTGGTCCCGTATCGCCTCCCTGCTGCATCGCAAGTCTGCCAAACAGTGTAAAGCCAGATGGTGAGTCTTGACTAAGAGAGATGACGAAAAGGATCATTTCAGTTCATGCAGTCTTTACACACCACCTTTTCTCAGTTTGCAGCATGTAATCAGTTCTGTTGTTTGTTTTTTTCTTCTTTTTTTTTCCTTCTCTAAATATTTCCAGTTATTTTTCTGTGCCCATGTCACATGATCACAGTTTTCAGTGGAACTCAGTTAATTACAGATTAATATAGATCTTTACCTTGTTTCTGTGCAGGTATGAGTGGTTGGACCCCAGTATCAAGAAAACAGAATGGTCCAGAGAAGAAGAGGAGAAGCTGCTTCACTTGGCCAAGCTGATGCCTACTCAGTGGAGGACCATTGCTCCCATCATCGGACGCACTGCTGCTCAGTGTTTGGAGCACTATGAATACCTGCTGTACGTTTTCAAGATTTTAGGCACATTTGTACACTTAATATGATTAAACTAAACCAGGCTCTCCTGACTTTGTGGGATAATTCATGATGATGTTGATTATTTATGTTGATTGATGTGCATTTATGTTTGTTTAGAGACAAAGCGGCACAGCGGGACAATGAGGAAGAGGTGGGAGATGACCCCAGAAAGTTAAAACCAGGAGAAATTGACCCTAATCCTGAGACTAAACCTGCCAGACCTGATCCTGTGGACATGGACGAAGGTGCCTCAACAAAACACTGTCACAAACAATAATGAAGAGGATTGTTAGAGATGCTTGTTTAAACTCTAAGCAATTATTTAGCATAAAATAATACTTTCTTTGCTCGACCAAAATTATATGTGGTGTAACTAGGGATGCACAATATTGGAATTTTGGCCGATTACCGATATGCCGATATTTTAAAACTCATGTGGCCGATATCGATACCGATATTAAAATATTGATACACTGAAATATAGCGATATTTTCATATGCCGATATCAAATCGATAATTAAAAACGCGGTATCTATATTTTACTTACAAAATCTCGTGAGATTTCATCATTCTGTTACAAAATCTCATGATATTTTGTGAATTCTCACGAGATTTTGTAACAAAACAATGAAATATCGCAGGATTTTGTTAGTAAAATAGATACATACCGCTTTTTTGAATGTCAGTATATCAGCAAATGAAAATATCGTGAAATATTGGTGAATTCTCATAAGATTTTGTAACATAACGATGAAATATTGCAAGATTTTGTTAGTGAAATAGATCGATACCACATTTTTGATTGTCAAAGTGATATCAGCATATAAAATATCATGATATTTCAGTGTATCGATATTTTTTCCCACCCATAGTTTTTAGAAGTTTTAAAGTCTGTAAAAAAGACGTTTTTGAAGAAGTAGTAGTTTTGTTTTTTTAGGCTTTAGCAACAGCGGCCTGATCGGTTAAATATCGGTTGGGTGGCCGATGTCCGATGTTCAGTTTTAAGGCTGATATAGGCCGATACCGATAGGGGGCTGATTGACTCCCGTGAATCCCTAGGTGTAACAAAATTAAATGTTTGCTTTTCTGCATGATTTTCCATAGATGAGTTGGAGATGTTGTCGGAAGCCAGAGCTCGTCTGGCCAACACCCAGGGCAAGAAAGCCAAGAGGAAGGCCAGAGAGAAACAGCTGGAAGAAGCCAGGTTAAACTCAGTTTATGTGTTCATTGACTCTAACCAGCTAAGTTGTATTAATAAAGAACATTAACACAGCAGTTTATTCAGAAAAACAAATGAGCATATTTGACTTTATGTACATATATTCTGCAGACGTTTGGCTGCTCTGCAGAAACGCAGGGAGCTGAGAGCAGCAGGAATCAATGTTCAGAAGAAGAGAAAGAAGAAGAGAGGTGTGGACTACAACGCTGAAATCCCCTTTGAGAAGAAACCTGCTTCGGTATCTATCTATGAACTATATCTATAAACTTTCACATATGTTGTGGCTTTATAGTTATGTGCTTTCAGAGTGAATTCACAACAACAGAGAGCTTAACTTTGACTTCTAACAGTGTTAACTATTGTATTTTGTCCATTTTAAGGGTTTCTATGACACCAGCATGGAGCAGTATGATGCACAGGAGCCTAACTTCAAACGGCTCAGGCAACAGCACTTAGATGGAGAACTACGCAAGTCAGTAACACTTTCCACTATTTTATAGTTATTATCTAGAATGTATGCAAAAATGCATCAGCTTTATACACAACAGTCTAAAACATGCTTATATGTGTACGACACAGTCTATCACTGGTGATGCTTCTATGCACAAATGTTGAAAACTGACACCAATTTAAATGCATACACAACAAAATGAGTTTGTGGCTCTTATTGATGAGCCTTGTTTGTCTTTAGTGAGCGTGAGGAGAGAGACAGAAAGAAAGATAAACAGAAGATGAAGAAGAAGAAAGAAAGTGATTTGCCATCTGCAATCCTGCAGACCAGTGGAGTGGCTGAGTTCACCAAGAAACGCTCCAAACTGGTGCTACCTGCACCACAGGTAATGGTTGTACTTAAACACGTGATTTGGTTCAGTATGATCCTGATCCAGCTCATTGGCTCGTGTATAAATGGACAGCTTATGTATTTATTGCTGAACTCGTTTGTTCATGTAGATCAGTGATGCCGAGTTGGAGGAAGTCGTCAAGTTGGGTGTTGCCAGTGAGGTCGCCCGCCAAACTGCAGAGGAGAGTGAAAGTGGTAACTCTGCGTCCTCCACCCTCCTGTCAGAATACAGCATCACTAACAACATGACAACAGGACTAAGGACCCCACGCACACCTGCTGCACAGGACAGGATACTGCAGGTTAGTACGTGCACACAGAAGGACTGCGTCGTGCGTTTACTAAATGGTTTTGTTCGATTCTGTTCTTTTATCAATGAAGATAATAGAATGAGTAAAATCTAGTATAGTAACCAGTACTCGGTTATACTTACACTACAGGATTCTAAAAAAAGGCAAAATGGGAACATTACTACTGCAGATAATTTTAATTATGTTTATGCTAATTTAACTTCAATGATGAATAATAACAATGATCATAAGGAGATGAAACAAACATGCTTTTATGCAAAGTTCAAGAAATTTGTCATCAAATATATTTGTAGCCTGTCAGGATCAGTTATGTATTGTCTGTAATATCACCATCATTTTGAAACTTTTTCTTATTTAAAGTGTGCTAATGTTGATATTTATATTTGTATGTGTGCTAACAGGAAGCCCAGAACCTGATGGCTCTGACCAACATTGACACACCTCTGAAGGGAGGTCTCAACACGCCGTTGCACGAGAGCGACTTCAGTGGAGTGACACCTCAGCGGCAGCTGGTTCAGACGCCCAACACTGTTCTCAGTACTCCGTTCAGGTAACACACACTCTTTGTTCAGTCTGGAGTGTTTAAATAACTTCGTTTTCCTGCTTCCCTTGGTTGAAAATGGGTTTTTACAAGCGTAACAGCAGTGTTTTGACTTCAGACTTCATTAAGTGACCATTTCAAAAAGTATGACAGTATTTGGCTGTATTATTGTTGTGATTAGCTGAAGCTGATAAAGGCTGTTTAGTGGAAATTCTGATGTGTGACTTAACTGTTAGTAGCATTTATGTCACATGTCACATTGCTGTTACAAGACCCAACATCCTTTTACTGATGCTAGTTGTTTTACGGTGCGTTCACAGACCGTGGTCCACTTCCACAGATAGCCTGTTTCCTTTGGTGCAGTCCGAACACCAACCACATCCTGGTGTAGTGTTGTCAAAAAAATCGATTCTCAGATAATAATTGATTCTAACAATTTGTATCTAGTTAGATATTAATTAGCTCAGGTATGGATATTTAAATGCCACTTTGGCGTCTGCTGAGTCTCGGAAAGCATCAGCCGCCTCTGCAATTTTAAACAGGCACTACTGCGGGCAGCCCCTCCCGTACAACATTCCCTGGAGGACGCATTGTTCACAGCGCACGACATTATTTTTGTGCACACTTACGAGGAGCTGGGATATGCTTTCATCAGACCA
The DNA here is from genome assembly GCA_023101725.1 of Atherinomorus stipes. NCBI lineage: Eukaryota > Metazoa > Chordata > Actinopteri > Atheriniformes > Atherinidae > Atherinomorus > Atherinomorus stipes. The sequence continues at coordinate 10,996 of JALJCO010013400.1, forward strand.
CGTATCGATAAAAGCTTTTACTTCCTTGTCACTCCACGTCTGACCACGAGACATTTTTAAAAGTACTGCAGTCCCACACGTGTTTGTTGTCGTAGCAGTTACCCACAATGTCCAATGTTTTACCCACAATGCCATGCTAAAGCAAATGCAGGAAGCAGCAGTGTGTAGTCCACTTCCTGTATTTGGTTCACTAGAAGTGGACCGAGACCTGCATTTGTAGGCGGACCAGGTCCGCTTGTTTGTTCCGGATCAGAGTCCATTTGCGCATTCACAACTCCCCCAAACGAAGCGGACTTTCTGAGCAAACGGACTCTGATTTGAATCAAAAAAGCTTTGTGAATGCGCCCTTAGCTACGGTTGTTTAACCAGGCAGTTTGGTCCGCTTCGGTTACGTGCAGTATGAATGCAAACCGAAGCAAAGAAAGGTATGAAATTTTTCAGAAATCCCCCCAATCGGACCGAGTCCCCAGGCCTGTTAAGCATCAGTTACACAGTAACAGAACTGGGAAGTATGTAACTTAAGATAAGAGTTCAGAACAGCACCAGCTATGTGCTACGACTCCAAACCCAAATTGTTTCATGTGTTAATGAATCCACAAAGACGATTCATATTTCATTAAGATGACTGTCGCAGTTTTCTTGTCATCACCTGGCTCTGCTATTAATGCTGTTATTTATGGTGACGTCATCTCCAACAGAACTCCTGGGCCAGGTCAGGCCTCAGATGGCATGACTCCTCAAGCTGGAGCTGGGATGACTCCACGTGGACCGACTACTCCGGGTTTGACCCCTGCACGCACACCACTGAGGGACAAGCTAAACATCAACACTGAGGAGCAACTGGCCGACCCTGCATTTGCCAAACACATGGTAAATAAAACAAAACGGTTATACATGCCGTACTGTTAATACTGTTCACGTGTGGAGGATTATAAAAGAGCACATATTCCGAATGTTCACATTGCTGAAATTTATCTTCTGGTCACAGCAAAAGGAAAGTCTGCAGCAGCTGAGACAGGGTTTGTTGTCACTTCCTGTACCGAAGAACGACTTTGAAATCGTTCTTCCTGAGAACGCTGAGAAAGAACTTGAAGAAACAGAGACGGAGGCGGGATTTATTGAGGATTCAGCTGATATAGAGGCCCGCAAACAGGTGTGTATACACACACACACACACACACACACAACTTCTTTTGGTCACAGAATCTGATGTTATTAACTTCAGAGAGTATAAACCAAATTTCTTCCCCTCAGAAGTTTTCTGAGTACTGTATGTTGGTGTGTTTTCTCAGGCTCAGCGGGAGGCAGAAAGGGAGAAAGAGTTGAAACTGCGACACACTCCTGTGCAGAGGAGTCTTCCCCGACCTTCTGAGGTACAGTTTGGCCTCCTGGCATGAAATGATGTCTTTCCCTTAGATGAAGGATTCATTTTAACATGTTTATTTCTCTCAGCATAAAGAATAAATCCATTTGTCTGTCTGTGCAGGTAAACGAGTCCGTCCTCCGTCCCGCCTCCATGGAGCCGCTCTCTGACCTGCAGATGTCCGAGGAGCTGATCAAGCAGGAGATGATCACCATGCTGCATTTCGACTGCTTGCACCACCCTTCAGCTAATGCAGCAAATCAACTGCAGCGTGGAAAAACCAGAGGCCCCACCTCAACATCGAACAACGCCTCACACATAGCTTACCTGGATACACACTCCTACAAGCCAGTTAACCCAGAGGACATGCAGCAGGTAACACACACATCCCCACAGTCATTGATTCTACTTTAAAAGTTATTCAAACGTTTATTTACTTTTAAGCAAGTTTCAATTCATTTTTAAGTGGCGGTTTGTTTCCTTCTTGTTTTTAAACAGGCAAAGGCGATACTGGCAGCAGAGATGGAGGTGGTGAAAGCAGGAATGGGTCATGGCGATCTCAGTATGGAGGCCTACAGCCAGGTGTGGGAGGAATGCTATGGACAGGTGAGACTTCTCGCCCCAAAGTCGTCGGCAAAGCATCCAACCCGGTTATTGTTTCCCTCCTGTTTACATCTGCCTGATACATGAGTAATGTTGTCTGCCTCTCCTGTTGCACAGGTGTTGTATCTACCTGGGCAGAACAGATACACCAGAGCTAACCTGGCATCAAAGAAAGATCGTATTGAAAGTCTGGAAAAGAAATTAGAGGTGAGAGAGCTTGAATAAATCTATTCAGCTTGAGTGTAAATAATTGAGTTTTAGGTTGTAAAAATGTATGAGTTCTAGTCCAAGCCTGTGTACCTGTACGCTTTTCAGGTAAACCGCGGTCACATGACAGCGGAGGCTCGAAGAGCCGCTAAACTGGAGAAGAAACTGAAAATCCTGCTGGGAGGCTTCCAGTCCAGAGCGCTGGGACTCCTAAAACAGCACAATGAACTCTGGGAACAGGTACCAAACTGCTCAGATTTACTTTCTAATTATGTTTTAGAGAAAGAAATTAAACCCATTTCCTTCAGTTTTTCTGTCTATAAAAAAATTAGCTTGCCATCTTTAGTCACCCCAAGAGTAAATGTGTGTTGTTGCTTCATAAAAGTGAACATAGATGCAAGTGTGTAACACATTTTGTTTAAAGTTCTTGTTGGTAACTTAATGAAACGTCTAAAAAAAAAAAAAAAATCCTGAAGGAAGGTGGTTGGCAATTATGAACTTGCTCTCAGCTGAGTGAATGAAACTGAAAAATGTAGTTCTCGTTCTGGCTGCAACCGGCTGTGGTACTTGCAGTAAAAGGATGTTATGCTTGTGATGTCCACCAGGTGGAGCAGGCAGCCACAGAGCTGCAGACCTTCAATCAGCTGAAGAAACAAGAGGATACAGCCATTCCCAGGAGACAAGCGGTAAGATGTTTAAACACTAATGACATGACGGTCTCTCTCTGCTGGTCGTGATCTGCTGTTTCCAACATATTTAACTCACCGGTGACCAAAAGACCTGATTAATCTATTCATCATTTCTGCTGACTGATCAGTTACTGAGGCTCCTTTGTCACAAATAGAAAAGTGATCCAGTTCCCAACAATATTGTGTTTTCACTCTTAATATTGATACATTTTGGTCTTAACTGTCAAACAGAACCAGCTGGTTGAAATTTGTGTTTAGTCAGTTATTTTCCCCATCAGATAAAGGATTAATTGTTGTATTATTTATCAGTGAAAAGCCTCATTTATCACCTTTACATTGAGGTATAACCAAGGGGCAAACTCCGCTGGAGAACAGTGAGCCCACTTCCACATTGCACAAAAATTGTAATTCTTTCTTCATCCACTAGGGGCTCCAAAACAGAGCAAATCCCCATAGACTCCCATGTTAAAAAGACCAACTTCATAGCAGAAAAAAACATGTTTACAGCCTGGTTGGGGGGGGGGGGGGGGAGTGTTGGTCTCTGGATACAAGTTATACATCATGTTAAGACGGCGGACACACTTTTCTAAAAATATTTGATACAACAACACTTGGAGTTATTAAAGGAGGGAATTCTTCAACCAAACACGAATGTTCTTGCTTTTTGTGCTTCGTTTAGAATACATTTTTTTATGTGATTAGAGAGTAAAGCTGTTTTCATCTTCAAAAGTGAAGCCCAGTTGAAGGTGCTGTAAAAGATGTTTCTTTGAATAATTTTCACAATATTTAATTAAATTGGGTTCACTGCCCCATAATGTATAATTAATTAAAAGCTTTAAAAATATATTAAACATCAGCTGTGAAAGTAATGGGACTTTGGCAAATGTTTTTTTTTTTTTTAAATAATTTCTGCTCAACGCATGTCGCATCGTCTGTCAGTCACTTTTGCTGCCGTAGAGAGAGAGACAGAGTAATACTATGTACTGGAAGTGGCGCACTCTCGTTTGATGTTTACAGCAGGTAGCTAACCATCATTAGCAACGTTCAGATAATGACATCTGTCTTGCTTGCGTTTGTGTCATGAGAGAACCTGTAGCTGCTGTCGGGACTTGGCTCACGAGATTTGTGAAGGATCTGTAGGCAGATGCTGTGAATGATTTGGGCATTGATGGCAGACTAGACTCATACATCTCAACAAAGCCTCTTACTCTGTTGATCTTTTAACTTTTAGAAACACACCAGCTTCTCTGAATAGGAAGGTTTCAGCTTTGCCACACTGAAATTACACTTTGTGCTTTAAATTTGTCAGTGTTCAAGCGTTAAACATCGTCAGTCTGATTTATCAGGCACGAGGAGCTTGTTTTGATAGAATACTGTTATAAAACCGTGTAAAATGTTGTCAAGAACCCAAATGATTAAAACTTGTGGGGATGCACCAACTTCAGAATTAAAAGCCAATACGGTTTTTATATTTTTTCTCTCTTTAATGCCATGTAAAACATGAAATAAGTAGCTTCATGCCTGAATCTCTGATCAGAATTTGAAATTATGTTTCAGGCTCTGCAGGAGGACGTGGAGAGACAGATGGAGAGAGAGAGGGAGCTTCAGCAGAGATATGGGGAGCTGCTGATGGAGAGGGAGTCACTGCTCAACAGTGCTCAGAAATACTGAGCCACACACACATTACCACCATAAAGACATTATCAAGCTAACAGAAACTATGAAGTACCATTTTCTTTTTTCCACCCTCGGAGTCATCGTGTTGAAATGTGCCGTTTTCTGATTATTGCTGCAAGTCCCAGAGAAAAGCTCCTCTCCTGTGCAGAGTTTGAGCATGCTCATTAGTCCTTGTTTCTGTATTAGTGACCAATAAAGTTTCTTTTCAAGAATATGATGCATTTTAACTAAACTAAAACATGTCTATTAACTTCATTCACTCTTAGTCAAAAATACAAACAAAGCTTACTGAAAAGCAATCTTTATTAAACCAAGGGAACAAAAATGTGCATACAAGTACGTACAGCAGAGTGCTTGATACGCCCGGGTGCTGTCAGCAGGTGAGGAAAGACATCCCACTCCTCCGATAAGCACTCTGACCAATAAAAACGAGAAGTTAAGTGCTAATCCAAAGAAGTATAGATGTGATGAAGTCAAATATTCTTTTGTTACTAATGTTTGTAAAGCCTCGTTTCCCTCATGGGGTCCGGTTTGGGCCAGTTTTTTTTGGCATTTCTACAAGTAAAAACTTGGGAAGGGTGCTAGAACACCGGATCCAAGCCGCTCTACTTTTTGGGACCTTTACCCTAAAAGGTTGAGGTTCACACACTGCAACTCACTGACTGGTTGAAAGAACGGTCACTTCTAATGGGCACTAAAAACAAAGCTACAGCGCCATGTTCAAATTTACGGTGGACTTCAGAGCCTCGTGCAAAGACGGAGAAACAAACTTACAGATGTCCGCTATTCTACTTTATTTCTGTCACACTATTGCGTAGCTGACATCTACCCTATCCAGCTCATACCATCTACCGGGTAAGGGTACACAGAGCCGTGGAATCACTACAGAAATCAGGATCTACCAAACCAAGCCGGACCCCTTGGTGGAAATGGAGTTTTAATGTGTCTGGGTTCTGCCAGCACACAGTATGAGACTCAGATGAGGGTTTACGTACGTTAACCCTTTGATATCTACATCAGAAAAGTTCCAGGTCTGGAACAATAATCAGGAGATTTACAATCCTCCGTCTAAATTTACCGTTCAACATTCAGCTGAGACCAATAACACTTCTAATGACATAAACTCCGCTATCTTATGTTCTGACAAGTTTTAAGAGAGAAATGGTACATTTCATACTACAAACTCTGACCTGTGTGTAAAATCATGAATGAAAGAATAAATAATGGCTATATGACATCTGTGTTGCATTCATGCAAATCTATCTTTTAAAAATACAGAAAATTGTATTTCACATCCATTCTTTATGCTTTAGGAAACCACCCTGACTGTAATTTACCATAACAACCTGTAACTGTTCGTGTACATACTGTGTGTCTGTAGTTGTATCTTCTAATGGCCTCTCTGATGTGACTGGGCTGGATGGCTCCACTGGGGGGCTCCACTGTAGCTGGACAGCTCTGAAACAGACTCAGAGTTAACACACACACAACAAAGAACGTGTATGACCGCACTAGTGTTGCTTTGGGGAATGTTTGAACACAACTGGAACTGAAAGTTTTTAGAAATTTCAGGACAATGAACGTCTTCCTCAGTAAATCAGAGCAGCTTCAGTGTTTGGGTTTGCCATGAAAAAGATAAGATGAGAAATACCATCCTTTTGTTGCATGTTTTACATTGTGCCTAGCCCCTGGTAAATTCCACTAATCAGTTTATTACACTTTTATCACAAAACATCAAGAAAAAGTCCTGCATGAGCTCCGTTTAAACCAAATACCAGTGTAAAAATAACCCGTCTACAACATGCACACGCACCTTTTTGCGTTTCCTCTGTCTTGCTCGACAGTCCACGCTGCCGTTGCCCTGCTGGAGGGGCTTGGAAGAGTGTGAGGACCCAGGAGTGGAGGGGGGCGTGGCCTCAGGTGAATCTGGATCCTTCTTCACCTGCAAGAGAAAGTTTTATTTCCTGAAACAACATCTGGATTTAGAGAGTGAAAACGTCTGAAAATGAGGAAATGACTTGAGTGTGTGTAAGAGGTCGACCAATAGTGGACTTTTAAAGACACACAACGGAACTTTTAGCAGTTTCTCAGTGACGCGCCCCCTATCGGCGACTAAACTAGCAACCATCTTGTATCATACCTGCACTGTGATTCACTCCAGCCAGTAAAAGACAGTCTTGACTCTTGTTCTGTCCCTTCATCTCTTCCTTTTCCTCTCTTCCTCCTGTAATGTTTCCTTACCGAATCCGACATGATGTGCGTTCAAAACACTCGCGGGGTTGATCCCTGGTTTACATCCGGTTGCTAGTGAGTGACGCGGTGCTGCAGCCAATAGTCGGCTGCAACGTCACAGTTGCGTCCCGGATGGGAATCTTACCTCAATCAGACGTGTATTAGTGTAAATATCCAGTGTTTAAATGATGGCTGAAGAGGCTGGAAGTCCCTCACAGACGGGATGTCAGCAGGATCCCGTCGCGGTCGGATGATTGTTCTGCACGTGGTTTTAGAAGCGGTAAAATACATGAAAGATGCTTGAAACTGGTTTGTGTGGTGGAATCAAACCTGCAAGACCCGTACAGGGCGGATTTACAGAACTGCAAGGACTAACTAGACAGGGACCAGACGCAAATTCGCGACTGGTTCAACAACGAATCAGGAGTGACAGTGGAGGTGATTAAACATGACGCTGCGACGTGGCCCCCTCATGACAAATAATAGCCTTTAAAAACTAGAAGATAACAACTTACATGGTTCCAGCCAAGCAGTAATTCTAATCAATAGTGCAGACTTGGACTTTTATGTCACGCTCATTTTAACCTGGACCACTTCTCTCCTCTGTGTGCTGCCCCGTACTCACCCTCCACCTCTCCCCCCGCTCTCTCTGTGAGAAGAGCAGCCCCGCCCCTCAGTGATCAGAGACCAGCGCAGGGAAGAAGCGCTTCATGGCGCCGTGGAAAAAACTGCAGCCGTCGACCACTATCGGAGCCAAGTTCAGCCGATACCAAGAGTTTGTAAAACGTCCTATCGGCTAAACGGATTAATCGGTCGACCTCTAGTGTGTATTTGTACCTCAATGTGTGTGTTGTAGTGGATGTAGCTGGCGGAGATCACATGGCTGACAGGATCGGTCTTTACAGTCATTTCCTGCTTCACCAGCAGAGACAAATCCACAATCTAGAGAAGCAAAATAAGAAAACACGTACTAATCAGTCATGATGCAGATTAGATGCATCTACGTCCACGTTTATCCAGAGTTGCAAAATATATAATCAAGGAAATTAAATGTGTTTATGTTTGTCTGATAAAGCTGATCTGAACAGAGCATGATGTTGGAATTACGACATGGAAATTAGGATTTAGCGACAAAAACAAACACATCTAATGATAGGCAGTGACGCTCCCTCTTAACTTAAACCAAAAACAAAAAAATTTCTGCAGCATCACATCTTCAAGTGTTACCTGGGCAACTGTCTCATAGGCGAGGTATGAGAGGACCTCCATGGCGATGCTGTTGGGTTTCAGCTCCAGGCTGCTGCAGTCCAGCCAGTCCCGAAACTTTGACGCTTTCTTAGCTGCACAGGTGAACAACACAAACACAAGTTGTCACTGTTTTTCAAAAAATACAAAAACTAGAAAACTGTTCCAAAATCTGTTTAAATAAATGTGATATTTAAAAAAATCAATAAGTTTGGAAGCTGATTGTTAACAATGATCAACAAAAAGTTTTGATGATGTATTATTTTCATTCATTAGGAGTTTAAATTACAAAGCAGTTCCACCATCTCAGACTGGTTCTCTTATCAGAGATAAGAGAAAAGCAGTATGCATTCATCCTGAAGACGACATTTAAAGCCTTTTACCGTATTAATTATCTAAACTGTGTATCAGACATTCTGGACAGATGGTTAAACATCTCATCTATTAAATGAGAATATATGTGATTACAAAAATCATAAAATATTTCTTTAATTCAAATTTATTGACATCTGATAAATAAAACTAGATTTTAAAAAATGAGCTCTTTTTTTAAAGAATATGTATAAAACTTTCTATTTTTAATGTCCTAATTTCTACAGATATAGGTGGCATAAACACACAGACACCTTGACAGAAAATTAATTAAAATAGTATCTGTACAATATAATCAGCATCCTCTAATGAAACGATGCCAGAAAGATTAAATTAATTGCTGGGAATCTCACCAAAACTCAGCTGTCGACTCTCGCAGAACTCTGCATAATGAGCCGGGTCCATATTCTGAGTCCGGCGATCCTGACGCTGAATATTAAGACACATAAGCATCAATATTCTGGTTCTTTACACTTTAAAATGAAAATCTCTACAATCAAACAGGAGTTTGCTGTAAGTCATGTCATTTGACCTCTGACCTCCATCCTCTCCTGTTTGATGGGGTCGACTTCCTGACGCTCTGCTAATGACATAAGTTCACCAGTCTGATCCATCCATGCCAGGAAGTCCTGGGCCAATCGCTGCCTCCGCTGGTTACCACCGGCAACAGCGCTGCCTGCACCACCCAACCTGTCTACAAACAGAGATGTACATGTGGGAAAAAACTCAAATCAGAGACAAATCAGCATGTTTCTATGATAAATATGCCCTCATGTCTACCTGATTCCAGCTGAGCTTCATCATCTTCTAAAGTTTTGAGTAGTTTGGATTTATAGTCTCTAAACTGGAGATATTTTAATAGTCGCGCCATTTTCTTCTGATGAATGGAACGAATTAGGAAAAGAAAACAGAAAAAGAGAGACAATGACTCATTTAAAAACTGCAAATCTGTTCGGTTAACGATGCAGAAAGATTTCATGATATGTAGTTTTTCAGCCGTACCTTGTCTCTCCTCATCAGGAACAAGATGTCCTCGGCTGAAATGACCCTTGAACCACGAAGCGAAGCACCTTCACAGGCCTGATGCAGCTGATAAATCAAACCACAGTCATCAGAATCACAACTTTAATGCCAGTCAGACATTTGACAATCACTTAACACTTCAGGCAGATGAATTCGACTTAATTACAAATCAATTACTGCCTCCAGAAGTCTGAAATAACTGACACTGATCCAAGAGGCTGTGTTCATTTAAGAAAGTGGATAAATCCTGTTAAATCTACATTTATACATATATAACTTCTATAATACACAGGTGTTTTGGCATCAATAGAATAAACATGTCAGAAGATTCACACAATAAAAACCCTTTTAAGTCAAAATGTTATAAGAACTTCACAATATTGAACATGTAGTAAACTCCTCAGTAAGCGCAGGATTCCCAACATAATACATCTGTTACCATAGTAATGAGCTGTGTGTGAACAATGTCCTCCACCAGAGCTGCCGTCTCATGCAACGGCCTGCGAGCATCCCCCAGAGCAAACCTGGAGGGAGAGAGAAAACAAAGATGCGGTGCATCAGTCCGAGCAAAGATCTGAAGAGAAAATCTGAAACTGTGAAATACAGCTGCTCAAAAGATCAATTATCTGAGACAGCACACAATATTACTTCATTATCATTACTGTTTTTGAAAAGAGACATTTTGTTATTAATCTAGAGGCTGAGTTTTACATTTAGGGGGTTCTCCATCTGCCTACATTTTTCTCTAATATTGATCATTCATCCCAGAAATGTGGGTTACATTTGTCTTGTTTTTGGTTAATTAAAAGCAAAATTTGCTTTAAGCTGTCTGCCATTTGTACTCATTGCTTTCTTTTTAATAAGGGGCCGAAGTCCGGTGAGCCTCATGGGACCTAAGGGACAAAAAATATGAATGGAAGTCAAAGAAAAAACAACATACCGCGAAGATTTTAGATAATTTCAGGATTTACTTGAAGCCTCTGTGTGGACTACAGCTCTCGTCGCGAGCAGCGTACATCACCAGCTCCCCGAGTACGCGACCGTTGTGATTTTACTCCGGCACGTCACTGCTGTTTATTTGATTTTTTTCAAGAACAGAAAAAAAAAAAAAAAAAACCTGGACAGAGGTGAAAACCATTATAAGTCAGGAAATGTTGAGTCTTTCCGTTACGCCGATGGAATGATGGCCGGTCTCGTTCACGTCCGTCGCAGGGAGCAACATCATCACTCGCAGCGAGAGCTGTAGTCCACAAAGTGGCTTCAAGTAAATCCTGAAATAATCAAAAATCTGTATTTTAATTTTTCTTTGCACAATTTTTTTTTTATTTAAATCCATAACCAGCACATCTGGAATCCAGGACAGAGAGAGACTGGGACCAGAAGATTATTCTTTTCTACCTACTGACTTCCATTCATATTTTTTTGTCTCTTAGGGCCCATGGGGCGGAAGTAGATGGGCGTGACTTCAGCTCCCTATAAGTAGGGGGGGAAAACGGGAAAAAAAAAAAAAAATCTTAAATAGAATTTAAAAAATGTAAAAAATCTGGGATTTTGTTTTTAGGCCATATTGCCAAGCCCTACTATTTATTCATTTACTTGAGTTTTACTGTTGTAACTCTAAAGGGTTTATTTAGATTTACATGAACCTTTGATGATGGGTCCAGTGTGGTGCTCTGTCTGCCTCCTTGGGGATAAATAAAGTAAGCTGTCTCAAATTGCCACAGTTGCGATGTAATCCAGCCATTCACAGTGTTTAATCTGATGGTTAGGTTGGTGGTGACCTGATGCACAGATTTGATGAGCTTTATCATCAAATGACACTCTCTGGGGAGTTTACAGTAACACAGCTGTTATTTCCTGTAACTTCATCATCAATTATTTGCTTTCTCTCTCTGCTGTGATCTACACGGACTTAAACGGGAAGTTTGGTTTTTTTTCAGTCTGGACCTGTTTTCTAGCATGAAATACGTTCATTTACTCACCCAGACAGTTTTGGTGCAACTTGAATTTCTTCTGGAGATATTTAGATCCACTCCAGATCAGCGTATGTCCGATATAATGGAGTGATGCCTGCACGCAGCCTCTGAATAAGGCATTATCTGCCACAAACTCCTTCATTTCACCAATGTTTTGCTACGAAACATTAGTCGCACCCCCCGTGAGCTCTAAGCAGCTTTTTTGTGGTAATTCATCCTTATTTACAGACATTTTTACTGCAGCGGCTTTTATGACGTCACTATTATGCGACACCATAACAAGTAAATGTCTGTAAATAAGGACGAATCACCCAAAAAAGCCACTACGAGCTCACAGGGGGGTCCGACTAACGTTTCGTAGTAAAACATTGGTGAAATGAAGGAGTTTGTGGAGATAATGCCCAATTAAGAGGCTGCGCGTGGTTCCATCACTTCATTTTATATTGGACATATGCTGATCTGGAGTGGATCTAAATATCTCCAGAAGGAATTCAAGTTGCACCAAAACTGTCTGGGTGAGTAAACGAACATATTTCATGCTAGAAAATAGGTCCAGATTGAAAAAAAAAAACTAACTCCGCTTTAAAACTCAGCGTAGACACTGAGAAGAAACAATAATAAGTAGGATAAACTGGTATAACGTTGGGTTTGGAACAGTGCAACATAATAACTTGCAGTCCCAGCAGACGCTGCTCATGATTTCCATCTTTCTTGCTTTTAGAATGACGATAAAGTCTGCCTGGTGGTGGTGGCTCACCACTTATGTCCAGCGGAAACACTGAAATGTGCTGTTAATGAAGTAAGAGCTCCTCTCCAGGAGTCTAAAGGGTTTGTCACAGTCTGTTACTGTATGACAGATGCAGCAGCTGCACAGGGGTCGTCTTTGTGGTAAAACACTTTCATGAGCAGAAATATCTCATTTTTTTTGTTGCTGAATTGTTTTTTTCAAACCCTGTTTCTTACTTGATCACCACCTTTATCTGCTGTACTTGCGTAATATGAATTCACATATACCGTATTTTTCAGACTATAAGTCGCTTTTTTTTTCATAGTTTGGCGGCTTGTGCGACTTCTAGAACAATGTGACTTTTATATGAAAATATATAGTTTAACATATTTTTCAGTATCAATTCATACTGACTGACATGAGCAAAGGAGTAAATATTACTGTCTAATGTCAAAAGAGGGCGCTATAGGCTTGTGACAACTAGATTTCTGCTCCAAAATAGCCTTTTCTCAGTGAGAGGAGTTCATTTTGGACGTCTGGCTGAACTGCCTGTGCGGTGCAACAAATCCTCAGAAAACATGTTTATCCTCCTTAGTTATGTTGTTTATGATCACTTACAGGCATTAACTTTGGAATTGGACTGATGGGTCATTTTTAGCAGTAACAAGTAGGATATGAAAAATCCGAAAATCACAATATTTTAAATGAATAAATACGACTTATAGTCCAATGCGGCTAATATATGTTTTTTCCTGTTCATGATGCATTTTTTGACTGATGCAACTTATACTCAGGAGCAACTTCTAGTTGAATAAATACATCAATTAAATGATCAATTAGACAATTAAATAAACTTAAAATGGAAAATATCAGTCATATATCAATACAGTCATGATTTGTAAGATGCGCTCAGGAAGAAAATATGGAATTTGCCTTGTTCTAAAAGCCAAAATGTTTTATCTAAATTTAATGAGGAATATGTTTAGATTCAAACTGATCAATTCAGACTGGATCATCTTGGTCATTAGAAGCAAAATCTCAGAAATATTTAGTCTTTTTTTAAAAAAAAAATTGGAGTCAGGCTTACTTGTCCTCTATATCCTGCTTTGATATTTACAAATATAAATTTATTCCTTTAGTTTTCTTTTACACAATGTGAATATTTGCATGAGTTTAACATACAAAGTGAGCTTCAGCCCGTTTTATTTTAAAAGAACAGATTTTTACTTTAAAGGGACACTGTGTAATCGGGAGCAGCTCCCTCGCTTTTTGTGATTCGCGTGAAACCGGGAGACCGACGACACCGCTGCATGTAGTTTCACCGGCCTTATGTGAAGACGTGGTCCGAGTTCAGTGACATCAGTCCACATGTTCGGTGATGGCGATGTCGTATTGTTTTCCTGACCCATGTTTTCCGTCTTTCGCTCGGCTTTATTGATTAAATGCATCTGGTTTGTTCCAACGGCCGTCTGCCCGACTGCACGTGAACCCAGCATCAGTGAGACGCTAGTCTCTCCCTCGGACTTTTAAAGGCATTCCTCGAACTGAGCAGAAACTCCGGTGTGTCCGGTGAGTCGCTGTGTTTTTACCGTCACGCTTCTCCCGAACGAAAAACATGGCGATACGACATGGCAGCCTTCACCGAGCCGCCCCGCTCGAGTGTAAATGAACGATACGAACGGAATTTAGAATTAGAGGAGCACTTCAGTTTGTTGATGGGAGTGATTACTGATTAATGAAAAACACTTAAAATAGTGGAATAAAACACAGGAGAACTTACACAATATCCCTTTAAAGGTCAGGAATTATTTTATACATCAGTTCTGTATTTATGAACAGAAGCGATTCTGTTAAACGAGATCATCATGGTGACATCATCGCATACTGATCACTGGATCCTCAATCAAATTTAAATAATTTTGAAGCAGTTTGCGATATCAGAAAACAGTGATGATTGACAGCTCAGCAGCTTATCCTGTCTGCTTCCTCATACTCGCTGACTTGCAATGACATGGATTTAAAAAAGGAAATTGTCTCTGATGATGAGTAGCACTAACCAACATCCAGGAAGAGGAACGACCACCTATTTGATCATTTACTTGAAATTAAATGATCTGTATAATTGAAACTGCCTAAAACTTCAAATCCATTCAAATTTGCATCTACATTCAAATGAAAAACTTCAATAAAACTCCTCAAAGTCTCAGTCCAGGTGAACACAGAGCTTGCAAATGTTCCCACACACACTGAGGTCAAAAGGCCACACACACACACACGCACACACACTTTGACCACAGTTTGGTCAAACCTCAATTTGCATCCACAGACCACTTCCATGATGGCGAGCTAAGCCAAACCCACATCCTGCAGCTCTTTCCTTCTCCCATCTCCTCCGTCTCTTTCTCCCCCCCCCCCACCACACACACACACCTGACAGGAACCACCTTCCCTCCTGAATCTGCGCTGTGATTGGCTGCCAGCAGCCATCAGTCATGCAGGTGAGAGCAGCTCTGGTTTGGGGTTGCGGGCAGGTTGGCCTCAGATTCGGAGGTCCAGCTCTCAGACAGAGCGCTGGTTTTAGGTTTTGGGGTTTCAGCCTCTCTGACCACCAACAACAACCTCTGCAGCCTGCACACCACTCAAGGTGAGAACTTCACGCATGCACTTTTTACTTCTCAATGATACGAACAAGATTAATGTAACTAAAATAACTTTAACTTGAGCAAAAAGTGAAGATGCACGCTTTTACTTTTCTCTTTATCAATAATTTCTATGATTAAGTACAAAACTATACGTTTTTCATTTTTCCTCCACAGAATATCTTTATTATTGGCTCATCTGCCGATTCGTCCTTTTACTGCTGAAAACTGTTCATTACTAATCCTTATTCATGCTTGATTTTGATTTTAAAGCTCACACACATTCACCAAGTTACTGAATACAACGAAAAATTCAGGAAATTACTCAGATTTAAAGCTAAAAGTGTCTTTTCCCCCTTTCTTGTTCTAAAGCCAGCTTTACCCTTCCCAATACCCACCATTACTGGTACTTTGCCACTGCTCTGGGTTTATTTGAGTGTTTTTTTTATTTATTTATTTATACATCTACTGTTCTCTCTAAAATCAACAACAAAATCTAGACCAAAAATTTAATGTTGGAAGTTAAAAATGACCATTTTATTGTCTGATTGTTTTAAATCTTACTCAAAATGTAAATAAAATGAAAAGTGAAAAAGATATTGACAAATTAAGTCTGACTAGTAAAGAGTGTTTATAACTAATTGGGTCAAAGTAAAATGTTGAGGACGATTTTAAAATGTCTGTATTTGTTAAACAGGTTTCCATGGCTTCAAACAGTCTGTTCAGCAGCAGCAGCAGCTCGATGCTGTACTGGGGTGAGATTTGTTTTGGTTTTATTTTTTATGTGTGTGTGTGTGTGTGTGTGTATGATTGTGGCTTACATCATGCTCTGTAATTCTGGGATAAAACTGGTCCTGGAGGCTGGACGGTCTTTAGAACTGGAGGCAGCAGAGCCAGCCATAGGACTGCTCATTACCACACACACATATACACACAAAGACACAAAGACAAAGAAATAACTGTAAATACGACTGAAACCAACAGTAGACAGGATTTAGTTTCACTGGAACACCACTACATTTGCCTTTTTTCTTGCACACTTCTGTAATCTTTATGATTATAATGGTAATACATTTTATTTAAAAGGGGTCTTTCAGGACATTCAAGGTCACCGTAGAAAATAAGGTTAAAATAACTCCCATAAGTCCCATAACTCCAGGGAATATACTGGTCTAAGAAGGTTTTAAGTAGGGATGCACGATATAATCAGCCCCCTCTCTGCCTATATCGGCCTTAAAACTGAGTATCAGACATCGGCCACCCCAACGATATTTAACCGATATTTAACTGATCAGGCTGCTGTTTCTAAAGTTAAAAAAAAAAAAACTTCTTCAAAAACTTCTTTTTTACAGACTTTAAAACCCCTAAAGACAGTTTCTTTTCGGATGTTTTGTGCAAGCAGAGTTTATACACTGTCGTTTGTGTAAATAACCAAATATCCCCTGTTTTTGGGTATCGAATCCCCCCCCCCCCCTCAGGGAGAAGAAAATCCAGGTCGTTCTGCAATAAAATTCACATATCCTATTATTTTTGTTTGAGCAACTGTCATCAAGTTTAAATTGTTATACATAATACAAGTTGAGGTATTTTGCACAAGGAATGAATGTTACATAATTTATTTTTCAGCTTTAATATTGGCATCGATATCAGTTATCCGCCACATGAGTTTTACAATATTGACATATCTGATAGAGGCCAAAATTCCAATATGCATCCCTAGTTTTAAGGTTTTAAGATGGAGGTGAGCGAATCAGAAAAAATCCCAAAGATTATGTTGTTAACATGCATAAATGTCCTGAATTATGCTGCGCCCAAATCAGCTGTTTTCCAAACACATTCAGTATTGAAAGTAAAAAGAAATCTAGCTTATAAATCTTTGCTTTTGAAGTACTGAAACTTTTACGCTTTACAATCTGTTAGAGGTAAGACTGAGATAAAACAGCTTTTGTTTTCAAAGCTTTTTTTAAGCTACAAGATTAACTTTTAAGAAATTTTGTATTTGGTATTATAGTTGCTGATAGCCCCATTAATTTGATTTTAGAAGGTGATTACTCTGTTTAATAGACATAAAAAATAGTAAATGAACACGCTGGTGATATAGTTTTCTAGAAGTTCAATACTCATAACAAATGCTTTTTTCTAACAGCCTCTCGAAGGTTCAAATTTATTTAAAGTTACTTTCTAAATAAATAGTGCGTTGTGGTGATGGTTTTGGTTTAGTCCTACAAACATTGAACGCTTCCTGTAATTTGCTCAGATGAAAACAGGCTGGGGTATTTGGACAACAGTGCGGCATTGTTCATTCTTCATACGGAATTTGCAGTCAGTTTTTTTCTGACCACGTCACAAAAACGAAAAACACTCAATTCCGAGGGAAACAAGAGCAAAGCCCTAAAATAACAACATAGCAGAACAGATATGAGGCGAGTAAACACACCGTGCATGCAGACAAACACTCACAGGTGGACAGGTGGTGTGACCGCAGCAACTTCCCTCCGGCAGCCAAATCTGAATGATAATATAGCGCAGTTCCCTCCTATTCAAACACTGCGGTTAATAAAACACAATAAAGACAACAAAAGAGAGAAAGGAGGGCGGGAGGATGGAGAGAATAGAGGCGAAGACAGGGAAGGGGAGAGGGAAAGTGTTCATTTTTACCGGAGTTTATCAGACACTACAGTCGTATTCCTTTTGATTTGGTTAGATTTTCGGCGCGGCGTGATGACGTATAATTATGAGGAGCGCGGAACCTTGGGAGATGTAGTTTCTTCTTCAACGTTTTATTTATTTATTTGTAACAAAATGTATAAATATAAACTAACCAAAGTCATATACGACAGAATAGGTTGGCAATTGCATTAATACACTTGGGTTGGGGGTTTAGTTAACATTTCTGTCGGCTCCATGTTCTATAAAAGACCATTTAATGAGTTTAAACATTTAAATACCTTTATCAATATTCTACATGACCAAAGTAAATGAATAACTGTATGCATTTGGTAGTGGCATAATTGGTTTATTTTAATTAATCAATCAACGGAGATCTGATTTTGGCTTGTTAATTAGCAACTGTCGTCATCAGTTTACATCTTCGTTTATCCCTTTTTCCTCTTATTTTCTCACCTTTTACAAATTATTTGGCCGTTTTTAGCCAAACAAAAGAAGCAACTATGGTTGTAAAGCCAGGTAGAGGACCTTTTTTTTTTTTTTTTTTTTTACAAGATGGTGCACATGGATCTATTCGTTCATTCATTAGTTTGACATTTTTCTTTGACATTTTACTAAATGCACTAATTTTTCGAAATGTTTTATTTTGAAAGCGGTGACCGGAAGTACCTCCTCAGCGTAACTTGTCTGTCTTTACAGAACATTTACTGTAGTTACAGACTGTGGCCGCTAGAGGGCAACATAGAAATAATTTTATTTCTTTATTTCTATGGAGGGCAACAACACACCCGAATTCTGGCTATAATTACCAAACGGAAACGTTTCACAAATTTCTGAATACAGATTTTTATTTTTCATTTTAAACTTTATTTATAAAAATGCACCATAATCATTTCAACAACTGGTAAACTTGATTAGAGCTGTCTGGATTAAAAACACAATTTAACACAAATTTTCCATCTATTTTGTAACTCTTTGGGTTTTGATGTGTAGTTACAACCACTAAAGACCACGAGACTGCCTGTACATGTTTGCACTGAAACGACTACAAGCTTGAAGTCATACGCTTGAAATGAGCAGTTAAACAAGGCAACTGGTGGTTTAAAATGAACCAGAATGATATCCTTCATCACGGATCGAGGAAGAGGATGGTGAGGATGTCTGGGTGAATCGACAGTATATCTGTACCGTCTCGCAGTAAAAAGGAATGATGATTTCCGACATTTTTGATGACTTTCTTCACGATTCGGCATTTTTTTTTTAATTAGTTGTTCTGTGTTATGAATGTTTAAAAGAAAATGAAGCTTTACAATGGGCTAAAATCAATCATTGTAAAATTACTCACTTTACAATATCAAAACTATGTCACGTGCAATTTAAAGGGCTGGTACATATGAGTTACTGTAAAACGGTGCCAATTGATAATCAGCAAATAAAATCAGATTATGTTCGAGACTGAAAAATGGTCCCTGTACTTGCATTGCTCATTGATTAGGCTGCTAAATCAGTAGAGTCACGCTATGAGAGTCTCGTTGGTACGGACAGGCTCAGCGGCCATGTTAATCAAGTTGATAGCCTTGCGAATGTAAACAAACATGTAATGCTAAGTAGACAGAGATCAAGAAGCTCTTTTGCTCTGACAAAGTTAACTAGACATTATAATATTTTGGGTGCACTTGTAAAAAATAAAGTTAGAGAAAAAAATAGATAGAAATCTGTATAACGGGTTAGGGTCACGCGTCTTTAATAATAGCAAGAGTATTATTGTTGCCCTCTAGCGGTCAGTGTTTGTAACTTCAACAACTTTTCTGTAAAGTCAGACATTACAATAAGAAGCTACTTCCGGTTATTGCTTTCAAAATAAATCCTGCTGAAAATTCGCACATCTTTTAAAACGCGCGACAAAATGACAGTATAAACTAATAAACTTAAATGGATGTATGAATGAATGGCGAAGTAGAAAATGAATGAATTAGGTTTCTTTAAGAAGAGTTTAGAAAACGTTTCAGGTACAGAATTATACAAACATTCATACAAAGAGCTTTGAGTGTATGTGGCATATTAAACTCTTATGTTCGAACTTAAGTTTTTTTTAGACCTCTCCTCGATGCATGAGACTGCAAACTTAATTGAATTTCGGGGATAAATAAAGTTGTTAAAACTGCATAGTGAAATGTTTAACATTTTCACTCCTCACAAATTGGTCCTTTTTTGTTTTGTTCTGTTTTAATCATGTTATTTTATATTAACTGATTTTTACACTTTTGCAATTCTATTTGACTAAGTCTTTAAGGGGCCTTGTCCCATTTTATTTATCCAAGAATGTTCACCCCTTAGCCATTTTGTTTTCGTCCAAATAAATATTGAAAGTAAAGAATTTTAAAGGACCTTTGCGGTCCATCAACAATCTTAACCAAACAAATTGATTTTAGAGAAATACATGAAAAAGAAAATGTATATCTATGTCTCTATGCATCTCAGATCCAGTAGGGAAATGTAGGTTGGCGCCGACACCCGCCAACCGCCAAGTCGATGAGCAGGAGGTGAGGCCTTACCACCACCGCAGCACAGCACCACCTAGAGGCCTGGTGCAGACTGACAGCCCAAACTTCCTCTGCAGCAGCCTACCACAACACTGGAGATGCAACAAGACCCTGCCAAGATCCTTCACTGTGAGCAACCTGTCAATAACTACAAACATCAGATCAAAGACTACGAAACCTAAAAAGGACAATTCCAAATGTTTCAACTCTTTTCAGGTGGTTGCTCTTGGCAACGACGTGCCAGACGGTGTGGTTGTAACAGTGATGGCGGGCAATGACGACAATAGCAACGCTGAGCTACGCAACGCCACAACAACTATGAAGCAAGGTTATGCCCACTTCAATGACCTCCGTTTCATTGGTCGCAGCGGCAGAGGTAAACAGACACTGTGTTGTCAGAGGAAGCCGTTTACACTATTTATACTGTACAGTCACGTAAATAGTATAATTGGATCATTTTCCCTCATTATGGCAAACCTATGTGTGTTTTTGGATTCTGAAAAGGTCCTTAAGATAAATGTAAGCTTTGAACTCGATAAATGAGTCACTGCAACATTCAAGTGACCCAGACTAGAAAAATCACCAAGAACCTTCACTGTTACAGAAGTTTCTTTCAAAATGTCACCAATTATCTGAATATGTCTATGTGCATCACATTTCTTTTTTCAGGCAAGAGTTTCACCCTGTCAATAAATGTGATGACCTCACCCCCCCAGATTGCTACCCTGCACCGAGCTATCAAGATCACTGTAGATGGACCGCGGCTGCCAAGACGTTAGTAGAGAATAATCCAAAGGTTTAAGGTGGGATTATGAGAGCTGTGATGAACTTCTGCTTCTCACTTTTTATCGTCGCAGGACAAAGACAAAAGGAGCTGAAGCCCGGAGTGTTCAGGCCTTCCAGCTCCAGCAGCAGCAGCACAGCATCATCAGGTAGCAGAGGTCATCATTCTCCACAGCTCTAGTGGAGTAAAATATATTTTCAAATGAAATGCGGTCAAATATGAGGCGGTTTTAAATGACTGAGAGCTGCTGAACCACCTTCGGTTTCAGTTATGTACTCCCAAATAACAAACAAACAAAATCTCAAGGGATTTTACACAAAGAAACACAACAGTTGCCTTTGAACAAGAATTAAATGGATTATATTTTATTACTTAAGTAAATTAACCCTGTGGAATAATTAAAATAATGGGCACAGAGTGCATTAATTAACAACATACAGACTTTCTTCACGTCTTTATTTAACACAGCAGAGCAGGTTGGAGAAAGATGACAAAATAAATTCCTGCAAAATTTGCCTATCGTAAAATCTGCCTGTTAGGCAGAACTTCCAGGAAGGATTTTCCACATTTGGGGGTCCCATCTTTGCCCCTGCTCATACATTTCCACTGTAGGTACCAAGAGCTGAACAAAGTACCACAGAAGTATTTTACATCAGAAATGGTTATTCTATCAGGTACCAGACTGAAGATGTCAGGTACTCCATGATCTTAGTAGTACTTCAACATCTTAAATCACTCAAAAATGAGACAAACTCTGGTCTGTTAAGGTAAATTACCTACCTGCATTTTTTTCATCTGTAGAAACTAAGTTTGCATGCGAAAGATATTCAAATATTATAAAAACCAAACCGGCTTTAGGAACATTTTAAAGAATAAACTGGCACTAGAAACTGTTGCTCAAAAAGATGTCTAAGAGGATTTTCTGTGATGTTAGACAAGGTAAACAAAACCTGAACCTCTTCTTAACTGTAAGGCACAGTGGAGGGAGCATCATTGTTTGTGGCTGCTTTGCAGTCATGGGTCCTTTGCCTTCACAGTGGGGACCATACATTTAGAACTACAGAGAAATTGTTCAGATGAACGTCAGGATAACAGTCTGTGAGCGGAGAATTCAGTGTTTGGATGAGACGGTGTGTCATGCAGTGGCTGATAAAAATGGCTGATCTCTCTTTCTCTCCAGACTGCAGGTTATCCTCCTCTCTGTGGACCAATGAGCCACCGTATTTGGGTCAGGTGACCTCTCTGACATCGTCCTTCCCTCCATCACCGAGAATGCACCACCTGCCTGTTCTCCCGTACTCCACCCAGCCTCCTCCTTACACCTCCTACCTGTCATCTCCTCCCTCTGCGCCTCCTCCTCCTCTGAGCCACAGTGGTTCATTCCAGCCGAGCAGCTTCTACTACGGACCGAACCAACCGCTCCCAACCACGGGGGAGGACCGCAACGTCATCACAGCTCTGACTAATTACATAGACGGTGCGTGTCTTTCCCTGAGAGGGGAGGAGCCTGTCTGGAGACCTTACTGATGATTGGATGTGTACAGTTATCTCTGATTAACTTGAATATTTATCCAGTTTTATTTTGTTTTCACCTTCTTATAAAAAGAAGTGACTGAATGCTTGGTTTGTTTGTCTACTTTGATGTCTGTCTGGTTTTTTTTTTATTATTGAAAACAGTTTGTAATTTTACATTCAGAAATAAGTAACGAAAAAATCGTGTAGCAACTTTTTTTTTTTTTTCCAATACATTCTGAGTTTAATTCTCACTGAGAACATACCAACTGCTGTACAATATACTTTCATTGACATGGTTCAACCTGCTTACTAATCTTTAAACATATTTTGAACAAATGCTGAAAACGTTTATGAATGCATAAATAATTCATAAAATGTAAGGAACACAAAATAAGTACAGCAAAATGACCACCAAAACAAAAATGGAGACATGAATCTGCCAAACTCCAGTCCTGGAACTATCAATAATAAATAAAAAAATAAAATAAAATCTGCAAACCTACTCATATTTTAAATATTTTTAAAAAAGAGAAATTAAGCGATTTGCTTGAATCAGACCAACAATGCTGCTACATGTCGGAGTTTCCAGTCATATGAAACTAAAGCTATGAGATCGCTTTATTGAGTTCATGCAAACTCAATTGCTGATTGGCTGTTATTGCTGCAGTGGGCGTGGCTTCAGGCCTTAGAGGGTGAAGTTCTCCTGGTGGAACAGAAGCATAAAGATCTGTCAAAAAGCATCGGTACATTTGAGAATAGACACACTGAAAGTGTCACATTACAACCAGAATTGTGAACACCTATTATTATTTATATATTTATTACCTTAAAAAAAATAAATAAATAAATGTGTATATACATATATATATATATATATATATATATATATATATATATATATATATATATATATATATATATATATATATATATATATATATATATATACACACACACACACACATAAAAAATATGTATATCTCTTTCTGGGTATAAATATAAATATTTTTCATAAAAAAAAAAAAAAAAAAAATAAATTCATTCATTTCATATGCATACGTATATACAGTACAGTTGTCCTCAAAATTGTTCACACCCTCCAATAAAGACGACATTAAATTCACATTAGTAATTCATATAACAAGTAACTAAAGAAACTAATAATAAATAAAAATTTGCAAAATTATAATTTACTGAAATTATATAATGCTTTTGAATTGTGGTTGAAAATAATTTATAAAAAAAAAAACAAGACACATTAGAGCACCTTTCCCGTGAACAGTGGACCAAAACACCTGTCAACAGGTGTGAAAGTCCTTTCGAACATTAGAGAAAACACCCTGATTGCCTCAAAGTGTTGCTCAGCAAAACTTTAGCTTCAGAGCCCCATCATGCTTGTTTATTGTTTTTTTGTGTGTGTTTGTTTTTAATATTTCCTTTGCACCACAATTCAAAGTCAATGTCATGATTTTCATTGATTTTTTTTATTATTACTTTTGACATTTTCAACTTATTTCACTAGCAGCTGATTTTTTTTCCTTCTTCGGTTGGATGGTATGGATAATTTTGAGGATGGCTGCATATATACTGTATATGTTTGTGTGTGTATATATCCATTTTTGTCTGTCTTCTTGGTTAATGCTAAAGCTTCATCTTTATCGGGAGTTTGAGTCTTATGAAAACAAGTAGTGAAGATTTTAAATTGTATATTCAAGGATATGATGATGCTGTTTATTTTCTTTTATTCAAATTTTTTAAACATTTAACACACATTGTCAAAGATTGAAAAGGGGTGAAGTGAAATGCGTATGTTGCTCTAACCCTTTTGTCCAAAATAACTAAATTGTTAAAATTTCACAGCATTATATCAGGATATTATGGTAGCAAATCACAAACTATAATACACAATTATTATAATGAGACCCAACAATAATAAATCAGAGAATACAATGTTTACAAAAACCTCATAAATTGTTTCATATATTTTTTCTGAAATCTAGATATTGTTTGAAATGTTTTCATGTTACTCTGTGCTGCTTTTCCATAACTGAACCCGTCATATACAGTTTTTTTCCGCACAGCTGTTCTTCTTTTTTCTTTTTTTTTCACTACATGTGCTTATATGTTTCTCTTTGACTCTGATATACTCTCTTGAAAAAAAAAAAATCTGGAAACTGTTCAGCAATTGATTATTTTTTAACTCTGCACATCATTTAAACAATTTTAAAAGTGACCAGGTCTTCAAATTTCAGCATTTTCAGTTCTGTTCAGTTCAAATGGGATAACATCTTTATGAGTAAAGTCACTGCTGCATGTTGCTGTCTGTTACGTAATCTTTTTATTATCAGTCAAATAAATTATTTGTTCTCAATTTCTGCAACTTATAGGAGCAAGTAAGGATTATCTAATCTTAATAATCTTCACATAAAGTGCCTCAAAAAATAGCAAACCTGTATAGCGTTGAGTTCAGCCACTCTCCTACTCCACTCCTCCTCTGTCATTTCTTCCTCTTCTCCTCCATCCTGAACATCCTCCCTTACCCGATGCTCTCCTGAAACACAAACCCAGCACTGTAAATATGACATAAAGCAACCAAAGTCTTTACAACCACCACTTTTTTTTCACATAATTTAAGAACAATGTGCTGTTGTTGGCTCTCACCATTGCAGGTTAAAGCTGTGCACACCCAGTTTCCACAAGCGCACACACACTTGTTGCAGTCCATCCGAGTTTCAGAGCCATCTTCAAAGACTTCATCCTCCAGAGCACACTCTAAACAAACAAAGATTTTTTTTTTTTTTTTAAAGAAAACAAAAATATTTAAAATATTTAATCTTTACTAAAACAAATGCAACAAAGAGCAGCAACATGATGGTTCACAGTCTGGTAGGTTTTGTGAACATGTGTCGTTACTTCTTTCCGGTGGATGGTAGGTGGAAGTCAGAAGGTTGATAAACTCGGTTAAACTCAGCTTCCAGTCGGCGTTTTCATCAGACAGCTCAATCAAAGCATCGACACACAAAGACCTGAAAGAGGCAAAAGATCCTCTGTAAACTGCAACACCTTATTTATTTATTGTCACAGTTACACTTTCTGATTTGACAAAATATACTCTAAATAGTGTTGAATATGAAACATTTATACCTTTTATCTGTTTGTTTTTTCCTCTTTTTTATGTCATTTAAATGTTAAAAGCAACACAAACTAAACACAAAACGTTTGGCAATATATATCAAACATTTAACGGACGTAGAAACAACTGGTTGTGAATTTGATGATCACCTGAGTAGCTGGTTGGTTTCCAGAGTCTCAGAGAAGGTGAGATTGAGAGCTGTGTCATTGTGAATCAAGAAGCGCAGAAACTCTTTAGAATCAAGCTGATAATCCCCGTCATCATAAGTCTGTAACACAAAAATACATGAAAATATAATATTTGCTATGCTATATTTTATATTCACATTAGCCCTTATGCATCATTGTTCAGGATTTATAAACTGTAATTAATGGATTAATTCAGCATTAACACAAATTTCTTGTAGATAGGTTCTAGGCCAGAGATCACCAACTTTTGAACCACTGCCCTGCAGGTTTTAGATGTTTCCTAGTTGCAACACACCTGATTTAAACGCAGTGGTTCTCAAACAGCTTATTGACAAGTTATGCACAAGTTTTGAATAAAACCTGCAGGACAATGACCCAAGAGGTCTGGAGCTGGAGATCCCTGTCCGAGGCTATTTGGGATCAAATGCGTAGGATTTAGTGACATCTAGTGGTCCAAATGCAAATTGCAATCAACGGTATGTTCAGTATATTTTTCAGTGCAACCTAAACTACTGTGTCATGTGGCATTAAATATGAAAAAGAGAGAAGAAAAACTTCAATGTAAATTTGTGACTACAAACTTAAGGACTTGTCAGATAAAAATCATACAAAGTCTGAATAGTTACAACTTGCAGACCCTTTCCTCTCTGCAGACATGGCCTGTCTGTGCAAATAGGATATACTGAAAGTGGTAACCATGGCAACTGTAAGCTTAGCAGTTTGACTCTTCCCTTTGCTCTGATTGGCTGGTTTTATTCAGTGGTTTAGAGATTCTTGGAAACTGCATAAGGTGAACTAGGAGGAGTCAGAGGAACCGGCTCTTTTCCTGTAAATCAAATGAGGAGAAATAAAGTTCTGCTTTAAGGCTGCACTTGAGTGGAAACACCCTGAACTGTCAACTCTATAACATTTGATAAAAACAGAAAACAACAACTTTATTGCACATTATTTTACATTTGAACAATCTTGTAAATAATAACAGCTCTTGCCATTATGTTTTGTGCACATATCAGCTTCCTGTCAAACTATTCAAGGTGTATATTAATTCATTAGAAAACTTTCAACAAAGCTTGAAGCACAGCTAATTGAGCTTTGAGAAATATTCCTAATCCAGTTATAACTGGAAAGTTGTTCCATATTGTTCTGTGCAATGCTAAATTTTTGGTTAAATCAGACCTGGAAATACATTTGCAGGATGTCAGTGGCTGATGATGGGACTGAAGCCTGATGATCTGATTCCACTTCTGTCTGAATCCACTGGATCACTCTCTCTCTCAGCCAGTCACGATCAGACAGGAAGCAGACGACTGCAGAAGTACAGAGACATCAGCATGGAAAATTAATCTCAATATATTAAAAAAAAAAAGTTTGAGCTTACTGAATTGCAATTGAATCTGTAAGAATTGCAGACTTACTGGGACTCACGTCTGTCTTTGTCGGTTTCTCTGTGAAAAAAGAAACACATGGACCCCCATGATGACTCCTGTCACACACACACTGTAGTTGTTTCAGTCTGCAGCTGGATGTGCATACTGACCCACACAGTGTCCTCGGCGCTCCACGTGCACCTTAGTCTGAGAGATGCAGGCGTCTCTGTGCAGCTCGCAGTGATTCCTGTAGGATTTGCCGTTACTGCCACACACCCAATGCTCTGACCCGTCACACCACTGCAGAGAAAATAAAGCACAGCTGCACAGATTAAACCTTAACAAAATAGTTGTCTGTTTTTACTTTAAAACAAAATTACGATTAAAGTTTAAGAAATATGCTCTCTTATATTTTTATTTTTCAACTGCAAACTGTTCTGTTTGTATCGACAAATTTTTTTTTTTTTTTTTTGTACTGCCACTTACTTTGTTTTGCTCTCAAATCTCTGTTTTTGGTTTCAAATCTATTCTATTTGATTAAATGATAAATAAACAAAATTCTCTCCATAAGCTTTGGGATGTGGTGGAATGGGAGATTCTCATCATGGATGTGCAGTCGACAAATCTGAAGCAACTGTGGGATGCTATCATGTCAATATGGAGCAAAATCTTTAAAGGAATGTTTCCAACACCTGGATTAATCTATGACACCAAAAAATAATATTGTTCACAAGGAAAAGTGGGTCCGACCTGGTACTAACGAGGTGTCACTAAAAATAAAGTGGCTGATGAGTGTAAAAAAAAATCGTACATCTAAACTATGTACGTATGCATACATTGTCCCATTTGATATTTAAAGGGACTAGAGGCAGGAATTTTAAAAAAAACACGAACATGCATGTCCATTTTTTTTTATATTAATGGGTGATGAAGCGATAAAAACCAAAAAGAACGTTTCCACCCACGTTTCTCTCCATTGCCTTTAACAGGCTGTGTGCTGCAAAATGCGTTGCAATTCGGTGTCCGAATTTCCCGCGCTGCCCTGCGGACGTGATGTCAAATGACGCTACATCCGCAGTTTTGATACAAGAAGAAGTGACAAAGAAGACGGTCGTGGTAAATTCAAACACTGTAAGCAATAGTTATGGATTCTTCTGCCGTCAGCAAAAGATCCAGATCAACTGAAAGACACTAAAAAGTGTAACTACGAAGACAAATCGTGGTAAACAACATTATAGCTTCAGCTTGTGCACGCTCCCATGACGGCTTGGCTCGTGGCTGCAGTTACCTGAAGCGCCAGTTGCGGCAGTCGCGAGTTTCATTTCTTAATCTTTCCTCAAGTCCCTTAAAATGTTGATATCTATACCTGCTATTAAGTTCATCATTGTTTCTCTATTTCAGGTTGTATAATACTTGTATCCTTATACACATAAAGATTTTAAATGACAGATTAGTGGAAGATTTTGCTTCAATAAGGCCCCGTCCACACGAAGTCAAATTCTGGCCTAAATTCACAAATTTTTCACCAAACCAGCCTCTCATCCATACAAAGCCGGCGTTTCGGGAGTCTGTATGATCTTTTTTTTTATCAAGCCTTCAGAATGGGAAGATTTTGAAACGCCGTTTTAGCGGTTCCATCTTTAAGCTCTGACCGCATTTTTTTTTCTTACACACATGCGTCATAGCTTCGCCTCCAAACACGCATGTGCTACACTCAGTATCACAATAATGGTGCCGTACTGGGTTGAATGGTTTCCTCGTACCTGTTCGCCCATTCGTACTTGCCGCCATCTTTTTGGTTTGGTTGCTCAACCTTCTTCTTTTTTGGGGTTTCTGGCGGATCGCAACCGTATATCAGAGCATTCGGTTTGGTTGTTGAACGTTGTACACATATTTCTGCGCATGCCCAGTATTTCATCACCTGTTTTTGCCTATTTTACCTTATCAAATTTATTTTACGTCTCCGTCTTTAAGACAAACGGTCTGGACAACATGAGCGTTTCGTGTTCGTTTTGACTTCGTGTGGACATGGGCTACGTAAAATGAAGGATTTAGTGATGCAGTGACAGTAATTTCCCATTTTGCACTAAGTATTTGAATCACTCTCAGTCTGACCGCTTTCACTTGAGACCACTTTGCTTTAGGACATCCCACCAGGGGCTGATGCCCCCTGATGATGCTGTCCTCAGGATCATGAATGTTCTCAAACCCCTCCACCACATCAGGGGGTCACTCATAGAGATGGTCGTCAAAAAGAAAAACCCAACCACTAATGACGTGAAGCAAAAAAAGAAAGATGACACAGAACTTTACCTCCAAACAGCGACAAACTGGCTCTCCTTTGTCGGTCGATACACATTCTCTACCTGCACCACAGAAAGTCCTGGAACACACCGACTCATCCTAACACACACATAAAAAACAGATGCATTATGTTTTCTTAGTGCTGATAGGAAAGTGTGACTGAATTTGTGTGTGTGGGTGTGTTTCCCACTCCAGATGGTGACCTTTGACCTCCCATATGAATGACAAAGGCTCAACACACGCATATACGTGCACACAAACTATTCACTGAAGCAGCTGCACAGTGGTGAAGTTCATTTAGATTCACGTTTCTTTTCTAACAATTTTCACGTTCAGTGATGCAAACAGAAATTTATCACATCTTGCTTTTCATTTAAAAAGGAAAAAGAAACAAAACAGAAGAGGAATGCAGCTCCACACGCAGAAAATCTAACTAAATCGAACCAAGCCGATGAAGGAAAACATTTACAAGGTGAAAAATGACTTTAAACAGGTGTGTAATGGAGTGTAATAAAACAAAGACTGGGAGTAACAAAAATGGTCCACTGGAACATAAAACCGCTTCATTTTTCCTCAGTTTCCCACAAAAAAGTGTCAAACACACAAATTCGTCCACTTGTTCAAAACTAAATCTGTGTTTCATGATCTGTTCATCATTTCTGACACTGAGACACTCCGTCTCAGTTGGTTTATGTTTTGATGTCTTGATGTCTCTTTGGTTTTGTTGAGTTTTTCTTGGTTTGCTGGTGTTCTCCTTTGTTCTGCTGTTTTCATCTTGGACTTTGTGGAACCTCATATTCTGTTTAGTTTCCAGTTCTGACTTTTAACATCTTTCAGAGTAGTTTCCTTTGTTCTCTGTCAACTGTTGTTTGTTTGTTTCATTGTTCTTTGTCAGTCCCTCCTCATGTCAGAGTGTCAACTTGTCTTGTCTTCACACAGCAGCTCAGCTTCCTTGTTAAGTTTTCCTGCCTTGGTTAGATGTTTTTTCCTGAGTTAGTTTAGAATAGAGTTTTTATTTCCAGCAGCAGCCCGCCTCTTGTCTGTTTAGTCCTGGACTGTTCCTCAAATTATGGATAATGAAAACCTTTTCAAGTTTTGAAGGAAGGGAATAACGTCTCATGAATAAAAAAAAATGTGCAAACTGAAGCCACTTAATAATAATCATAATTTTTTTTACCATGATAGTCAAACTAATACTGTAATACTAATATTAAAACACTTTGTAGTGTGTCCCCAGCTTTTGTAGAAAAGTTCTGCAACTTGCATGTTCAAATTTGAAACTGAAAGAATTTATTCAGAAACTGAGAAATCCCTGGTCAGCTCTCTCCACGATTGGTTAGGGATTAGACAAGTGATTGGCTGTCAAATATGTGTGTAAGATGTGGGGCAAATGTAAAACTGACTCTTATTTTCAGATGTTTTCTGACCAGCAGAAATACACCATACCTGTAGATTTGAATTGCACCTGTAATTGTTGTATTTTCAAATATGAAGATAAAATACTTACAGTTGTGTGAAAAAGTGTTTGCCCCTTCCTGATTTCTTATCTTTTTGCATGTTTGTCATACTTATATGTTTCAGATCATCAAACAAATTTAAATGTGAGACAAAGATAACACAAGTAAAAACAAAATGCAGTTTTAAATGAAAATTTTTATTAGTAAGGAGGAAAAAACCTTCATGGCCCTGTGTGAAAAGTGATTGCCCCTCCTGTTAAAACATAAATTAACTGTGGTTTATCACATCTTTGGAAAGCTGATTTCAATTTCTCTAGCCACACCAAGGCCGGATTACTGCCACACCTGTTCTCAATCAAGAAATCACTTAAATAGGACCTGCCTGACAAATTTAAGTAGACCAAAAGATCCTCAAAAGCTAGACATCATGCTGCGATCCAAAGAAATTCAGGAATAAATGAGAAACAAAGTAATTGAGATCCATCAGTCTGGAAAAGGTTAAAAAGCCATTTTTAAAGCTTTGGGACTCCAACGAACCACAGTGAGAGCCATTATCCACAAATGGTGAAAACATGGAACAGTGGTGAACCTTTCCAAGAGTGGACGGCCGACCAAAATTACCCCAAGAGCACAGCAGACGACTCATCCAAGAGGTCACAAAAGACCCCAGAACAATATTCAAAGAACTGCAGGCCTCACTTGCCTCAATTAAGCTCAGTGTTCATGACTCCACCATCAGAAAGAGACTGGGTAAAAATGGCCTGCATGGCAGAGTTCCAAGACCAAAACCACTGCTGAGCAAAAAGAACATAAAGGCTCGTCTCAGGATGCCAGAAAGCATCTTGATGATCCCAGACTTTTGGAAAAATACTCTGTGGACTGATGAGACAAAAGTTGAACTTTTTGGAATGTGGAGGTCCCATTAGATCTGCTGTAAAAGTAACACGGCATTTCAGAAAAGGAACATCATAGCAACAGTAAAATATGGTGGTGGTAGTGTGATAGTCTGGGGCTGGTTTGCTGCTTCAGGACCTGGAAGACTTGCTGTGGTAAATGGAACCATGAATTCTGCTGTCTACCAAAAAATCCTGAAGGAGAATGTCCGGCCATCTGTTGATAACCTCAAGCTGAAGCGCACTTGGGTTCTGCAGCAGAACAATGATCCAAAACACACCAGCAAGTCCACCTCTGAATGGCTTAAGAAAAACAAAAATGAAGACTTTGGGGGGGGAGCCCCGGGGGGAGGGGGGGGGAAGGGGGGGGGGAGATGTTATGGTAAAAGAGACATAAAAAGGAAAAAAAGAAATAATAGGGGAGGGAATAATAAATATATATTTATAATATATATATATATATATATATAATATATAGATATAAGATTAAAATCAAAAAAATTTTCTTTTTTTGGGGGGGGGGGGGGGGGGGGAGGATACGAATAAAACAAAAGAGAGGAAGGGGGGGGGAGGTAGATTAGAAAAGGAGATAAAATAGGAATGGAATATATATGGAAAGAATATTTATTTTGTAAACAAATTTGAAATATATCATCGAAGTAAAAGAAAATACGCAAAAAGGTGTTATAAATTGAATTGATATTGGAAGAGGAGGAGGAAGAAACGGAAAGGAGAAAAAAAAAAAAAAAAAAAAGAACCGAGAGTGATGAACGCGGTCCCCCCGGTCCGCTCCCACTTTGGAGTGGCCTAGTCAAAGTCCTGAATCTGATTGCTGTGGCATGACCTTAAAAAGGCGGTTCATGCTGGAAAACCCTCCAATGTGGCTGAATTACAACAATTCTGCAAAGATTTGTGGAACAAAATTCCTCCACAGCGCTGTAGAAGACTCATTGCCAGTTATCACAAACGCTTGATTGCAGTTGTTGCTGCTAAGGGTGGACCAACCAGTTATTAGGTTTAGGGGGCAATCACTTTTTCACACAGGGCCATGGAGGTTTTGATTTTTTTTCCCCCTTAAAAATCTTCATTTAAAAACTGCAGTTTGTGTTTACTTGCGTTATCTTTGTCTCACATTCAAATGTGTTTGATGATCTGAAACATTTAAGTGTGACAAACATGCAAAAAAATAAGAAATCAGGAAGGGGGCAAACACTTTTTCACACAACTGTATGTCTGTATCCTAGCTCCACACTCCTAACCAGCTTTTAACGTCCAGCTGTAGCCATTCATGGATGAAAACATAGTTGAAAAGCAAGCAAATGAGACAGGGAGGTGAAAAGTTGAAAACAAGCATTTGTGGTCAACAAGAAGCTGCTGCAGAAGGATGCTGGAGCAGGCAGATGTACACCACATGCTGGCGAATTTAAACTTAAGCAGCTGTGTACGAAAAGAAGGAATTAATTGTTATTTGATGCATTCACACACCTGTAACCATGGTAACTACATGTCTCAACATCAACCTGAAAAGTTCTAAGGGAACATAAAAATATAAATACCTCTCTGCAAACCTGCTTTCAAAATGTCTTCACATGCAAGGTTCAAAGCTGTTTCACACAGACAATAGATGCATCTGTCGCCTCCAGCTGACATCTGCTGCTCTGAAAACCTGCTGTTAGCGACCAGCTGACTGCAGCACACACACACACACACACACACAGCTGTTGTTTGAGTTGGAACTTCATGTCTGACCCTGTTTGTGGTTGTGAAACTGTTTGTCCTCCTAAATATGTAGCTTCTGCTTTATTTTAGCTTTAATTTTCTGTTCTCTGATAAAAAATCATCACTCTTCACTTCTTTCTCATTTTATGTGAAGTTTTGAAGAAAATATATGCAACAGAATTCCTTAAAACAGTCCTGAGTTGCTTCCTAATCTATGTTTATGATGTTTTGTCATTTTTTTTTGTAAAGATTATTCATTTATTGATTTAAATATTTATTCATGTACTACAACTAAAACGTGAGAAAAGCTGCAGCGTCACATTTTTTCTCTTTTGCAAACTTCAGCTTTTATGTCAAAGTTTTCACCATCAGTTTCATCTCATCACAAAGAAAACAGTTTCAATCTGTAATGTTTCTTTCTTTAAGGTGACAAAAGGGCTGCAGAGGAAATTCAGCTTGAAGCCACACACCAACAACATGCTTTCACCACAATTACACATACCTGAAGACCTGCTCACTGTATGTCTGAGTGTGTTTGTGTGTGTCAGCATGTGTGTGCAGTTTAACAGCAGTCAGTTTTTGAAGCAAAATTTGTTTTTGTGTTTGACCTCCTTATGCCTCAACCTTCTTAAATCATATGTTTCCCTTTGACCCTGAAACATGCATCCACACATACAAACTCCAAAGGATGTTAAACATTCCTGCACCATTTTTTTTTTTTGTTCCTCCACAAAATCCTTGTTTCCTTCTTTAACACCTGTAAGGTCCTGCTCTACTGTTAAATCTTTAGTGATTATGATTACTCTTTTTTCTTTTTTTTAATAAACAAGCTGTGGAAATAAACCTGCCTGAGTCATCTTTACTGACTGTTTCTTATGTTTTATTTCAACTAACGACCATCCCACTGTTATAACCTTATTAACTTTCAGCTCAACAATTTACGATGAAATATTCATTTGTATTAATTCTTGTCCAAAAGAAAAAGAAAAATGCTAAGAAATTTTTTCTCTTGCTTTTTGAAAAGTGGCCCTGCTGTTTTGTTGTTTTCTGGACAGTGACAAATAAGATTTTGAACTTTCTGACACCAGCATCACGTGTCATTTAGTTTTTCTGCAAGAGGACATGAGACAAAATAAGATCTTGCAAACTAATTTTCACTTTTTAACAGAATTTAATCTAAAACTCGCGTGTTTGGGTGTTTTTGTTAATAAAAGGAAACTTTAATGCTTCATTTCTCCTCAGAATTTCTGCATTTTCTGCATTTATATTGTCTAAATTGTTTAAGGAAGAAAAGAGTTTTGTGTTGTGCCTGTCACACCTTGACTTTATCTGTGTTTTGTTTATCAAAACAAACAATGACTTAAAACTTTGACTTTATGTTTCACTGCCATCAGCCATTAGTTTCAAGTTTAACCACGATAAAAACGTCAAATATGGCAGATAAACACAGAAACTTCCTAAATCAGCATTGAAACTGCCTTTTCTTTAAATCAAGCATGCATTTTCATTTTTGGAAATGGAAAGCAGAAAAAGCAGCATTATAATCTGCTGAATTTTCATCATAACTGCCGTCATCTTTTCATCTTTTAGTCTAACAGAGGAATTATTTATCTAATTGATTGAATATAAGTGTTTGTGTGAGTTAGAAATAAAACATTCATATGATGAGTTTACCTTTGCAAGAGGAGAGGAGGCCGCAGGAGGAGAGAAGAGGAGCAAAGACAGCAGGAGCAGAGAGACAGCCAACATCTGAACAGAAGAAGAAAGATTATCAGAATATAATAATAAGAAAACTGCTGTAATCACTGCAAATGCTACAACTGCCACAGTTAATGATGATGATGGACTTGCCTTAAATCATGAGTCTTGCTCTTACCAACCAGTCAGGATTTAAACAGCCTGTAAGAACCAGTCGGTCAGCATGGATCTTTGTAGCGGGGTAGTTTTAATCCAGTGATCTGAGAAACCATCTGCTCTGCAGAGGAGCAACATCTGAGTTAGGATAAAGAAGGAAAGAGGCGGAGAGAGAAGAGGAGGAGGAGAAAGAGGAAGGCTCTCCCTCGGAGCCACCCCTGCTTTGACTGGTGGCTGTCCTGGTTTAGGCATTCAGGCCCAGTATCCAGCCTTACGGTGGTGGCGTAGGGCCTGTCCGCCGTGAGTGGGGGTGGCTCTTGGGGTGGATGGACCCCTTGGATATTGTTTCATCACCTGGCACCAAGCCATGTTTCTTTCTTTAAACTGTTATTCTGTGACAAGGTGGTTTTTAAAAGGGCTAATGGTGTGTGTGTGAGAGTCTGTTTTGAGTTTATCCATAGTGTTTTGATGTAAATTGTTTTAATATGTGAAGCACTTTGTATTGTTTTTATGCATGAAAAGTCCTATATAAATAAAGTTGATTTGATTTGATTTGATTTTGATTTGATGAGGGGACAGAAAGAAGACCAGCTGTCCAGTTATTCTGGAGGAAAATGCTGCTGACGTGTTCAGACTGTTTCAAATAGAAAGATTACATACTATAAACCTGTGCATCCAGAATAATTTACAGAGAATAGTACATTCAAAGTGAACGTTAAACATTATTGTAAACAATAATAATAAGTAATGTGGAACCTGCAATTAGATTTCTTAAAGGTACAGTGTGTAAGAAATACTGAAATCTAGTGGTAAAGATGAGTATTTAAAAGAAAAGGTGTTTTCTTTTAAATTACTTCATATTCCAAGCACTATTGTGAATGTACGGTGGCTGTTTGTGGACAAAATTCTCCCAGACACAAAGATGTTTTCATCTGTGAGTGGATCCAGTGGTCTGAGGTGTAGCTATGACTGTACTATGAGTAATTGTGATGCCTTTTAAATCATTACTCATCCCAAACAGTGCTCTAACTCGCATTAAACAAAGCTGGTACAGCAGTTTTAAAGTTCAGAGGTTTCTCACTTCACTCACTTCGTTTTGTCCATTTAGAAACACATTCGTAAAAATAGCGGCACAAATATGGCAGCCTCCATGTATGTCCACCCCCAGCAAGTAGATAAAAATAAGAAAATAAACATAACAGCTCATTTATTGAAGCGATTACTCATCAATAGAAACACAGTTTGCCATTGACCTTTGTTTGTTTTTTTACACACTGTACCTTTAAGTGGTTGTACACTGGGTGTATCATTCATTCACACCTGCAGTGGTAAACATCTGTTCTTACTGGCCTTTGATACTAGCAAAATTAACTTAACCTTTCTTTGTGATTGATTTGTTCTTCCTTTTACTTTATCAACTTCAATTGTTTTTAAATGTGCTACATAAATGAATTGAGTTGAATTGATCATATAACATAAAAAGACTAGTTCATTGGGGCCATCTAGTGGATCATCAGCAGTCTGAGGGTGTGTTGTGTGTGAAGCAGTAAAATGAAACTAAGACAGAGAGGACAATGACTGAACTTCGCTGGAAGGTTTCATGCACACAGAAACTCTCTCGTGTTTTCTTGTGGTAGAGCCACACAGGTAAGATTAAGTAAGCAGAAACAAACATGTTTTAAAATTTAGATGATGTAAATTACGATTACATAATTCTCCCAAGTATGTAATTTTAGAGTGGAAGAAAAAACCACACATGCCT
The DNA here is from genome assembly GCA_023101725.1 of Atherinomorus stipes. Taxonomy (NCBI): domain Eukaryota; kingdom Metazoa; phylum Chordata; class Actinopteri; order Atheriniformes; family Atherinidae; genus Atherinomorus; species Atherinomorus stipes. Next base: position 47,935 of record JALJCO010013400.1, read on the forward strand.
GGGCGTTTGCTTCCCCATTTTACTGTTCAAAATGACTAAGCTCACATTTAAAAGACGTCTGTTTCAGCTTAACTTGTTCAAACTTGCCTTCGTAACTGCACTGGATTAAACAAACAACGACAGTTCTGTTGCAACACAAACTTTTTAAAGTTTGAGGTGTTCAAAAGTTCAACCATCGGACAAAAAGTTCTAAGAGTTTTTGAGTTACTTTTTGTCTGCAGTGATTAACTGACAACTGGAAAAAGGATCAGAAATGCCTCTCAGATTATGGTAATAATAAGAATAATGGATTAGATTTATAAAGTGCTTTACACTGAATCCATTATGGTGGTGGTAAGCTACATGTGTAGCCACAGCTGTCCTGAGGCAGACTGATGGAAACATGGCAGCCAGTCTGCACAAACTGCCTCTCCGGTCACCTCTGATTGGAGATTTCCTTCATATACAATTTATTTCCGGAATATAAAGAAGTTCTCGATAAGCCGTACAAGAGTTTCTTACCCCTCCAGCACCGTTGTTTCTTTTTTGTTTACTTTTATACATTTTCCCCTCTCCTCCTCCTCTTGTGAAATACAGTGGATACGGATAGTTTAAGGGGGAGAGATTCAGACCCCTTTAAACTTCATTGCAGCCAGTTGCTAAAATCAAAAAAGTTCATTTTATTTTTTATTAATGGACACTCAGCAACCCATCTTGACAGAAAAAAACAGAAATGTAGAAATTTTTGCAAATTTATAAAAAAAGAAAAACTGAAATATTATATGGTCAAACATATTTAGACCCTTTGGAGTGACAGTCATATTTAACTTAAAGGCTGTCCATTTCTTCTGATTCTCCTTGAGATGGTTCGACTCCTTCATTGGAGTACAGCTGAGTTCAATTAAACTGATTGGACTTGATTAGGAAAGGCATGCACCTGCCTATATAAGACCTTACAGCTCACAGTGCATGTCTGAGATAAATAAGAATCGTGAGGTTGAAGGAACTGGAGCTCAGACTGGGCTGAAGGTTCACCTTCCAACAAGACAATGACCCTCAGCACACAGCTAAAATAACAAAGGAGTGGCTTCAGAACAACTCTGGGACCATTCTTTACTGGCCCAGCCAGATCCCTGACTTAAACCCAATTGAGCATCTCTGGAGAGACTTGAAAATGGCTGTCCACCACTGTTCAGCATCCAGAACTGGAGAGGATCTGTAAGGAAGAATGGCAGAAGATCCCAAAATCCAGGTGTGAAAAACTTGTTGCATCATTCCCAGGAAGACTCATGGCTGTACTTGCTCAAGAGGGTGCTTCTACTCAGTACTGAGCAAAGGGCCTGAATACTTATGACCATTTGATATTTCAGTTTTTCTTTATTAATGAATTTGCGAAAAATTCTACATTTCTGTTATTCTTCTGTCCAGATGGGGTGCTGAGTGTACAATAATGAGAAAAAAATTGACTTTTTTGATTTGTCAAATGGCTGCAATGACAAAAAGTGTGAAAAGTTTAAAGGGGTCAGAATACTTTCCATCCCCACTGTGTGTGTATATATATATATATATATATATATATATATATATATATATATGTACTGTATATACACAGTTGTGTGAAAAAGTGTTTGCCCCCTTCCTGATTTCTTACTTTTTGCATATTTATCACACTTAAATGTTTCAGATCATCAAATGTGAGACAAAGATAACACAAGTAAACAGAAAATTCAGTTTTTAAATAAAGATTTTTATTTTTGAGGGGGGGGAGAATCCAAACTTCCATGGCCCCGCGTGAAAAAGTGGTTGCCCAAATGCCAAATCTGATTGTAGTCCAACGCAGATCCACTGAGTTATAAACTCAGAGCTCATCATCAGAACACAAGTTGATAAAATAAATTAAAAACTGTATCGTTGGATGTTGGATACGTTTTTCTCATGGTTCAATACAACATAATAAGCATGGCAACAATACAGTTGTATAAGTTGCATTCAGACGTTTAGAAAAGCCTAAATATTTAATATATGAAAGTTACAGAGCGTTTTTTTGGTTTTTTTTGGCAAATAGCCCTAATTTTTGTGAGCATTGTGCATGATGTGAACTTTTGGTCCCCCACAAGTACAAAGGAATGAGCAGTGTAGGTCAAATATTACCTAAAGTAAAGTAATTTAGACTAAATGTGTTGAGCACATGAGATGTCTTTTTAAATCTGATGTTTCTCTCTCCAGATCAGTGAAACTGGGAGTATGTGCAGGACATACAGACAGAGGTCATGGCCTGCACAGCCCAGTCTGCCTTGGATTACGTCAGGAATGCCAGAGTCCACCTTGTGAGAGAATTATCCAGTCTTTCTGTGATTCTGGAGAACTTGTATCAGCAAAGAGTTCTTACTGATGAAGAAGTCAGCAAAATACAGGCAGAGAAAGACGACTATGACAAAACCAGAACGATGCTGGACTTTGTCACAGTCAAAGGAGAAGCAGCCTGCTACGAGTTCCTCAAGATTCTTGACATGACAAGGAAGAGGACGTTAGGGAGGCCACGGCTTCTTTACGAGAGCAAAAGTGAAGTTTCCATCAAGGACGAGAGATTTGACCTGCATCACTGGATCAGCTGCTTTTCTTTTAAGGAAGATACAGAAATGGAACCTGCCTCCACAAACTATCTGCAAGGTATTTTCAGTCAAAGGCTAATTGACAATGTGCCAATATTTATATAAAGCCACTCATTTTGATTTTTCACCTTCTGTGCATAAAAATTACATTCAGTTCTTTACAGCGGCTTTATTTGAATTTGTTTCAGGACCAAGGCCGTGCCACAGATATCAGACGAAGCTCAAATCAAAAGCACAGAAAAAATGTATTGATTTTTGGAAGATGAGTAAAAAGCTTTTTGGAGAAAACAAGAAGCCTGATCTGTCTTACACTGCACTTGTATTAGATGCAAAAGGGACCATTGCTCCATCAAAAATAAAGAAATTTAAGATCAAGAAAAGTAAGATGAGCCGTACTAAAAAGCTCAGGACCTACATCCCAGAGGACAACCAGCAAATCTCCCCTGGGGACCTACTGAAAACAAATAAGAACATCCTCCTGGTTGGGAAACCTGGGATTGGAAAGACAGCGCTGACTCATGAAATGTTAAAACTTTGGTCGGAGCGAGATGGCACGGAGCTTGATTATTTTTTTTACTTTGACACGAGGGTAACAACACAAATCGCATCAACCCTGAGCTTAGATAATCTTCTCTTCGGTCTGTACAGTGAACCAGATGAAGGCAAAGATGAGGTCCTACAGGATATCAAGAGGAACTCCGATAACGTCACAATCATTTTTGATGGAATCACAGATCTCTCTTCACCAGTTGTCCAAAGACTCATAGAAAAAGACCTTCTACCTAATGCAAAGATCCTCATAACATGCAGACCAGATGATGAAGATGCCTTCTTCTCTCCAGACGAGTGTCTCAGAGTTGAGGTGAAAGGCTTTAGCGAGCAAACTATAAAAGCATACATGTCTGCAAGGCTGGGGGAGGATCAGGAGAAGGTTTTGAGCAGCGTGGAGTTGTTGACTCTTTGTCACGTTCCCATGTATGCACTGATGGTGGCTGCCTGCTTTTCATTCGAAATCTCAAAACAGCCCAGAACTATCACAGAAATTTACATCAATATTGTCCGTTTCTGCCTTCAGACAAACACCAACAAAACAAATTCAACCATCGAATCCAAGAGGAAGGAGATCCTGTCTCTGGCTGATGTTGCTTTTCATGCAACTCAAAGTAAAACTGTGAACTTGGAGAAGCTGTCCTGTAAAGACATCTGCATCCTTTCCTTCTTGAAACCTCTTATTTTCAGAGCTGACTTGACAGAAACAATAACTACACATGCATTTCTCCACTACACAGTGCAGGAGTTTTTTGCGGCCTTGTGGCTTCTGACGAAGCCCAATGAAATCCGGCACATTTTCCAGCAGTGCCTCACTGACGAGATGAAACACATGAAACTTCTGATCCCTTTCATGTGTCGATTGTTGAATGAGAGGAGTCCCAGTTTGATGAGCCACCTGATTCCAGCTGAGACGCTCAACAAAACATCTAAATGGTTCTTTCAGGAAATGATAAACACATTTTTTACTCATTCGTGTAAGCAGGGTGTGGCTGATACTGAGGACAACGGGCTCGATGTCAGCACGCTGTTTTTATGTCAGTGTTTGTACGAGTCCCAGTGTCCTGAAGCGTGTGTCTACCTCCTGGACAAACTGGACTTCTGTCTTGACCTCAGTGGAGAGAATCTGGATCCCTACAGTTGTTGTGCTGTGGCCTATGTGGTCACCCAGTCTCAGGAAAAGAAAATATGTCTGAACCTTGAGGATGTGACGGTATCAGAACAAGGAATGAGACGACTTTCTGGATGTCTGGAAAACATCAATAGGTAGGAGACAATATGTTTTACTGTCAGGTTGTAACTAGGGATGTCCTGATACCACTTTTTTGCCGACCAAGTACGAGTACTTGCATTTAAGTACTTGCCGATACCGAGTACCGATCCAAGTACCTAATAGGGATGTAACAATATGAAAATTGAATATCACGATTATTGTGACCAAAATGATCACGGTTATCATTTTTATCACGGTATTATAAAAATACCCCCAAGCATCTTGAAAAATATCCAAAATGGGTCTAAATGTCTACTTGGTTCTTTTTAAAGGGGGAAAAATCTCTGTCCATGTGGGTGCCTTTGTTGCCTTCCACCATGTTTTCATGAATTGAACATTGCAAACTGTGACTGCTACTGCTTTTCAAGCCAATGAGCAGCATCACTGGGAATTTTTCAAAGTGCAGTAATCAGTCACGGTTTTAACGATAATTTAAGTTTGAAACGGTATTACTAATCATTGGGAATTTTTTCACGGTTAACCATTTTTCCGGTAATCGTTACATCCCTAGTACCTAATTAATGGGGATAAGTGAAATAAATGAAAGGCGTTTCTTTTCTTTTCTTTCTTTTTTTTGGGTTATTTGTCTTAAATAAAGAGAAGCATCTCTGCATGCTCAGGTGTGATGCAGGCATGTTTGTTTGTTGCAGGCAATGACTGTTCGACCCACAGCCTCCGGAGCTCGTGTGTCGGTCGAGACACCGGGCAGGAGATGCCAGATCATGTCTGTGACAGCACATCGCTGTGAAAGCAGCCTGCAGGCTTATTGGGTTCCATCAGTGCCCTCTAAAATAAAACTGTATCATGTGAGATAAAGCTAAACAATCATCTCACTTCCCTCCTCTGATCAGGTCTGATTAACAGCTGCAGACCGACCGAGCTTCAAGTTCTGTGTTCACAGCTGGCAGCATCACGAGAGACGGTAAATGGTCCGCTCAGCCGCTTCTTGTGAAAAACTTACGATTTTAACAGTTAAAAAAAACAACATTGATTTAATATTTATCTCTTTCGTAAGTCGCCATAGTATAAACAAGATACTACCCCGTAAGAAATAACGCTTATAAACAGCCTCTGATGCAGCTGCAGTTTGCTGTTGCAATGCATCGTCATAATTTTACATATTCACACTTGTACCAGCTTAACAAACATAAACCTGGAAAGCGTAGGAAACAGAATTAGCAGGAAACTTACCACCGACAAAGTGAATCCTGAATGAAATGTCCATAAGTATATGTATGTATGTGGGGGAACCACAGGTCCGATGGGAGGGAGGGAGAGAGGAAAAAAAAGGTCCGCTGTGACCGCCGCCGACATTTTGAGAAAATATCCCAGGAACATGACACAGGTCAGATATATTTTCTATCCTCATGTAATGGAATGCGTCTTCTTATTGAAAAAAGATGTAAACTCAAAGCCGCCCCCCTCATGTTGAAGAGTATTTTCCTGTCTGCATGGTGGCGTAAACACAGCGAGTCATGTGACTTACGGCATCGTGTGCTGTCGGGAGCGAGTATTAGTGAGTACTAGTACAGCAAAATAGGCCAGTATCGGAGCGAGTACAAATACTGGCATCCCAGTTATATCCCTAGTTATAACAATCTATCGTAGTGACCCAAAACCAATAAGAAGAATGAAGATAATGAACAATTGATGAGCTCATCATAAATAAAAAGGTCTCCTCTGCAGGTGTGACCTTCTGCTACAGCAGCTGTGGAAGATTGTCCTCCTCAGTGAAGGGCTGATGGACCATATAGCCTTACTTGGTCTTGATGGAAACCAACTACATCTTCCAGTTGAAGGAAAAACTCAGCTGTTTGAAAAAGCTGTGAAAGCCATTCAGAGTATGACTACAAAGGTAAATGTTTACCTCTACTGGGACAGAGCGGGTCCTGTCTGCCAGAGTCTGTGTGAGTTCATCTTACAGGCTTTACTAAACATCAACTCACTGAGGTGAGTAGAAATGTTTCCTTTTACCTTTTATATATACAAATTCCTCCTTTTTTTATTTTTACTCCCTGGCCACTTTGTTAGGTCGACCTGTTCAGTTACTTTTTGACACCCACTGCAAATACTCAAATCTTACCAAGTATATTTTTCTGATTTCTAGCCACTATATCTCATCACACTCGAAATAAGACAAAATGACCAAAGAGGAACATTTCAGTGAGATATTGGAACCTGTTTTAAGGCAATGCATCTTATTTCAAGAAATTTTATCAAGAAAATTTTGCTTGTTCTATCAGCAGATAGCAAAAAAAAAAAAAAAAAAAAAATTATTTTTTTTAATCTTGGCCATTCTTCAAATAAGATTTTTTATTAAGTTTTTTTTTTTTGCTTATGTATAATTCATATATTCAAAGTTTTTCATTAATTGTGGTGTACAGGGCAGTGAACCCAATTTTATCAAATATTGCAAAAACTGGGCTGCACGGTGACGTGGTAGTTAGCACTGCAGTCTCACAGTAAGAAGGTCGCTGGTTCGAGTCCCGGCTGGGGAGGGGGTTTGAATAATTCCAACTGTGGTCTTCCTGTGTGGAGTTTGCATGTTCTCCCCATGTATGCGTGGGTTCTCTCCAGGTACTCCGGCTTCCTCCCACCATCCAAAGACATGCATGTTAGGTTAATTGATCACTCTAAATTGTCCCTAGGAGTGAATGTGAGCGTGAATGGTTGTCTGTCTCTCTGTGTTGGCCCTGCGACAGACTGGCGACCTGTCCAGGGTGTACCCCGCCTCTCGCCTGATAATAGCTGGGATAGGCTCCAGCAACCCCCACAACCCTGAACTGGATAAGCGGTACAGAAAATGACTGACTGATTGCAAAAATCGTTAAAAGAAACATCTTCTAAAACAAGTTCCTTTATCTCACTGAAATGTTTCTCTTTAGGTAATTTTGTCTTATTTTGAGTGTGATGAGATATTTTGACCAGAAATTAGAAAAATATACTTATAATCGGCAAATCACATGGCAGCAACTAAGCACATCCAGTCGTGCAGATATGGTGAAGATGACTTGTTGAAGTTCAAGGTGAGCATCAGAATGAGGAAGAAAGGAGATTTGAAAGGCTTTAAATGTGGCAGGTTGTTGGTCTGAGTATTTCAGAAACTGCTGATCAACTGGGATTTTCATACACGACCACTTCTAGGGTTTACAGAGAATGGTCTGAAGCGAGGCCGGATATAGGCATGGGCAAGGAGGGGCAATGCCCCCCTTAATGGTGCGACCTGGTACTAGCAAGGTGCACCTGATAAAGTGGCTACTGAGTAAGCTTGAAAGTTTGATGGTACCTCTACAAACTGAGACATGTCTTTTTAATGGAATAGCTAAACTGTGTTCTCTGAAGTTGGGTATTCACTGATTTACAAGCCAGTTATACAGTTAATTAGATTAATATCAAAACAGTAAAGTCCAAACGATCTCAGGAAGGCTGCATTATTTTGGATGAATGTGAACTTCTATCAGATTTGCTGGGTTTATTTTTTCTATGTTGTATATTCTCAAAAAAAATTGTCCCAACATTTCTTTTCCAAATAATTCTACATGCTTAACTTTATTTTCATATTTATAAGGTAGCTGCCCTGTTTGTGTGCCATCTCCTCCTTAAAGTGTAATATGATGTGATAAATATATAGAGGTGTGTTAATATACATGTTGCTTTTATGCAGCTTCAACATGATCTACAGAGGTTCAGGTTCATGGGATCAACAGAAATGCCATGAAACACCAGAGAGGGAGAAGAAGAGGCTGTTGTTGGATTTATGCATCAAAGCAGCACAACGCAACGAAAAAAAAATATCCGCAGTGTCGTGGAAATGCTTCTGTCACTGTTTCCTGTGAAAAGTGACCTGAATAGCATCCTACTTGATTTGTATCAACACATCAAGAGTGGAGGATTTATAAGCCTCCTTCCATCATTACGGCCAATTTTCCAGTCAACTCCTGACGTCTGGTCCATAGACCTCTCAGAGAGAAAGACCTCCATCCTCCTGGAAGTGCTGAAACTCCAACCAGGGAAGAAACAAGTGAAGCTGACAGGCTGCTCACATGAAGAGACTGAAGTGAGGAGATTCCTACAATGTCTTCCTTACATTTCACAGCTCAGGTAAATGACTTCACGTCACATGATTCCTGTTTTCTGTGGAAATTGTCAGCTTTTCATGTCTGTTTGCAGATTAACATATAATCAGTATGACATTTACCATTTCATATTCTTAAAAATTAAGTTCTGTTAATATTTTTAATCCCTTTTAATTTCAGTATTGTGCCTCAATTATCCAAACCGTCAGAAGAAATAGCTTTTTTGGGGAATTTGTTCTGTGCAGCAGCAGAAAGAGAGAAGCAGCCAGAGGAGAAGACACTGGAGTTATTTTCAGTCTGCAGATACAAGTCGTTCCCGCTTAACCAGAAATGGTGTGATTTCCTATTGGACCTATACTCTTACGACCCTAAACTGGGTTTGAGTGTCCTTCCATCCTTACAGTCAGTCTTCCAGTGCATTCCTGAGGTCTGGACCATAGACCTGTCAGAGAGGAAGGCCTCCATCCTCCTGAAAATGCTGAAATTCCAGTCAGAAAGGAGACAAGTGAAGCTGACAGGCTGCTCACATGAAGAGAGTGAAGTGAGGAGTTTAATAGAGTGTCTACCTTATATCTCACAGCTCAGGTAAAAGATAATCTTCATCATCATCATGCCTGTTTTCAACAGAAATTGTCTCATCCAGATGTATCTGCTCATTTCTGTTTTGGTTCCATTGATTTAGTGTCGTTCCTCAGTTGTCTGATCCTTCAGAGGAGACCAGGTTCTTTGCAAATCTGCTTTTTGCAGCAGCAAAGACAGAACAGCAGTCAAGAGAGACGATGCTGGCGCTGTTATCGTCAGTCTGCACATACAAGGCTGTTCCTCTCAAATGGAAATGGTGTGATGTTCTCCTGGACCTCCACTCTTATATGACCGGAACAGGTTTTAGTGTCCTTCCGTCACTGCAACCCGTTTTCCAGTCAGCTCCTGAAGACTGGATCATAGACCTCTCAGAGGGAAAGACCTCCATCCTCCTGGAAGTGCTGAAACTCCAACCAGAGAAGAAACAACTAAAACTAGCAGGCTGGTCACATGAAAAGAGTGAAGTGAGGACTTTCCTGCAGTGTCTGCCTTACATCTCACAGCTCAGGTAAATTAATTAAGATATATTCTGCTTCACATATGGCATCTAATTACACTGTATATTATCATTACTGCCGGGCAACAGTTACGATTTTAATCATATTTAATCATAATCAGGGCGGCTGTAGCTTAGGTGGAAGAGCAGTCGTCTTTCAACCGGAGGGTCGGGGGTTCGATTCCAGGCTTTCCTTGACTCCATGCCAAAGTGTCCTTGGGCAAGACACTGAACCCCAAGTTGCCTCCCGATGTGCCAATCGGGGTTTGAATGTGTGTATGATTGTGTGTGTGACTGAGTGACTGTGATATGTAGTGTAAAGCGTTTTGAGCGGTTAGTATGACTGGAAAAGCGCTATAAGTACAGTCCATTTACCACATCAATAACATGGTTTTTCTGAAATTAGTAGCAGTAAAATGAAATATGTTAAAAAAAAAAAAAAAAAAAACACCTAATGAATTCAACATTGGTGTATTGCACACTTTTCTTTGAAACATACTGCTATGATCAGTAACTTCTGGTTTACAAACGCCTAAAAGGCCCTCCAAAAGTGGAGGAAACTAGTCAGTACAGCCTTAATGAGAGTGCAGGTATGATTGCAAATAATATTAACAAGGTTCAAAATTTAACTTTAGAGGGGAAACGACAGGTGATCATTGGGACAAAGTGCTTAAATTAATATAATAGTCATTTTCATTTGCTCAGTGCAGCTTTGAGTTGGATTGAAATCACACCTGACCAATGCAGGACTGGAAAACTCCCCCCCATGTTGATTCTTCATGCCCTCACTGTAAAGTGCAACCAGCAGATGACGTACACATTTTGGTCCTTCCCTAAATGAAGTTGATTCTGGGCCAAAATGTTTAATGCCGACAGTTAAGATGTTCCAAAAAGATATTTCTCCCAATCCCATACGTGCACTATTCGGATTCATGAATTTCACAACCTGACAGTCAAAGTTTACGAAGTTAAAGCATTTACTTCTCTCATTTCCAAATTGGATTCTAGACACAATCCACTTTCTGGAATTCAAGAGTAGATATATCCTTAAAGGGTCCCTGCAAAAACTCTGTTGTAATTGTAACGCTTGCTACATTTGTAAATTATAATGTAATGTATGATATGGGCTAGGATCAGAAGACTTATGTTTACCTCAGAGGAATTGACTTTGTTTAAAACACAAGAAGACACAGTTATATGGTGCAGCAGGATGTACTCTGTGAACTAGTATTTACAGAATTATTTACAATATTTATAGGGATGCACCGATGCATCGGCTGGACATCGGTATCGGCCGATGTTTGCCTTGTTAACTGCCATCGGCCATCGGCCAATAAAAATGACATTTGCCGATGGCAGTGGCCGATTATTATATAGCCTATATATATATATATATATATATATATATATATATGATTTACATGTGTCATCAACACTGTGCTTAAGAAAAACTCTTTTTCCCCCTCTTTTTTGGGCGGCTGGGGGGAGATACTGGTAGAAGGCATCCACGAAGATGGCGGCGGTCGTGTGGCAATATTTTACCGTTTCAGAAAAAGATCAGCATTGCGCAATTTGCAGTACATGCTCCACGAATATTTTTTATTGGGCCATGAAAATAATCTTCTCACTGAGTATGTTTTTGTTTATTAGGCTAAAACCACTCAATTTTGTTGGGCAATATACTGAAGCATTCTTTTTAGTGATTATCAATCCCAGGTTTTTGAAATGTTTTCAGAAAAGAGCTTGTTATAACTAATGTCAACCACAAAGTGACATTAAACGTTGTTTCTGTTTCATAAATTGGTTTGATTGAATTTGTGCTCATTCAAGGATAGACTGATGAAGAGCTGAAAGACTTGTAAATTTCTGTGGCACAAAGGAAGTAATAAATAAAAATAGAAAACATCGGCCATCGGCCAAGTTGTCACGTTAAACATCGGTATCGGTATCGGCCCAGACTTTCATAATCGGTGCATCCCTAAATATTTACAATGAAATGCATGAAACAGATAAATGTCCCATGGACAACCATTCAGTCCTCTATTCAAGAGATGTTCAACTTAAGGTAGGGGATTTGACAACCCCCAGGATGAAGAGTAAACATCCAGAAAATAGTTCTATATGGTGTGGTGTGGGGGACAGGCTGGACCGCCTCCTACACTGTAGAAGACAGATGTGGAAGACTGATGCGCTTTTTCAGTTCAGCTTGCCGTCTATTTCGGTCCACAGGGTGTATGGACAGACAACTGGTGGATCAAAGGGCTCAATGGGGAATGGTAGACTGGGGTTGATTAAGAGGAACCTGGCCAGTTCCCTCTTCAGTATATACAACACTGGTGAAATGATGTTTTGCCGAAGGAATGGGCACCTGTGCTGCTCCGTGTTAGCCTTTCCCTCACAAACACTGACGGTTGAGTGAATGGGGTGCGCCATAATAGCCGGAACCTCCGTTGGAAGCAGTGTAGTAAATCTCATGGGAACAGTTCGAAATTACGCGAGATTTTAGTAATAAGTCAGGAGGAGAAAAACAGATGTAGTGAGCTGGTAAACTTATCCAGGTTACATGATACTGAATCAAATGTTAATTTTCAAACTTGTTTGACCCTGACTTCTGGAAAAAGTGACAGCCTTATCTAACAGTTCACATAACATAAAAGAACATGTAATTTATCAGAGCATAATCCCCCCACATTGATCAAAGGTCCAGCTCTGATGCTCGCATTATTAATACATCACTGATACTTGCGCTTATTCTTGTGTTAAGTCAACAAAAACACTCAGAGGAGAGAGAAGGTGTATGTAGTAGTGATGCACCGATCAGGATTTTGGGGGCCGATCACGATCACCAAAAGAAGTATCTGCCGATCCCAATATTGCCAATAACAGCACCAAATCCATAAATTCTCCAATATTGTTGTCTCATGTACATAACATCGGCATTATGTTATTAAGTATAACAATTAGGAGATGGGAAATTATCATGAATTGACCACAGTTTTATTGCAGGCAATCTGCAATATTTCACTCTCTTGGACACAACTTGGACTCAGTTTACATAGACGAAGTGTAGCTTACTAGCTTAAGCTTTCTTGTGGCAACAATTATGTGTACAACACACAACATGTGCAGCACACCAACACAGACACCAGTAAACATTTCACTCTCTTAGAGTTGCTACAAGTTGTAAACTATAAACTCATTTTTTCCTGGGGGAAAAGGAATTAAATCTTAAAATAAAAAATAGATTATGTACATAACACACAACATGTGCACTATAAAAACATTTCATTCTAGAGGCTCTTTCTCAGACACACTATTTGGAGTTTACGTACAAGCTTTTAGTGGAAAAATCAAGTAAAAAGTATTAAATAATTCCTTATTACCTTTACAGTGTTGTTCCTCAGGAGTCGGATGTCTCTGAGCAGACCAAGTTCATCTGGAATCTGTTCTGCGCAGCATCACAGAGCGAGCAGCAGACCAGAGAGAAGACGCTGGAGATGTTGTCATCAGTCTGCAGGTATCAGACATTCCCTTTCCACCAGGGATGCATGGATGAGAAGCATCAGTGTGATTTCCTCCTGGATCTGTTCTCCCGCCATGCGAGGGCCGCTGAGTCTGACGCTACGCTGGGTTTGAGTATCCTTCCATCATTACAGTCAGTTTTCCAGTCAGCTCCTGCAGTCTGGTCCATAAACCTCTTGGAAAGAAAAACCTCTGTCCTCCTGGAAGTGTTGAAACTGCAATCAGAGAAGAAACAAGTGAAGTTGACGGGCTGCTCACATGAAGAGAGGGAAGTGAAGAGTTTCCTGCTGTGTCTGCCGTATATCTCACAGCTCAGGTAAACTAGCTCGAAAGATAAATGCAATAGTGCAATGAAAATGAATCTCATTTGACTTCTTATTTTAAATCAAATTTCCAATGTGAAAGTGATTAAATTATGTAAATTAACTATGTAGCTCAGTGGCAAAAATAACTACTAAAGACAGATTTCACCTGTAGTGTACGGTACCAGTCAAAGGTTTGGACACACTACCATTAACTCTAATAGAAATGCATTTATGTTTATTAGATTACATCATTCCAAAGTTCTCCTTTTCTGCTCCAGTTTTGCTTCTCAAGGGTCGGATCTTTGTGAGGAAACCAAGTTCCTGAGGAATCTGTTCTGTGCTGCAGCAAAGGCAGAAGAGCTGACAGGAGAGAAGATGATGGAGATGCTGTCATCAGTGCTTAGCTGTCAAACATTTCCTTTGAGGGGGAGACACATGGAGGTTGATCAAGACTATCAGCGTAGTTTCCTACGTGGTCAGTGTGATTTGCTGCTGGATCTGTACTCCTATGTAAATAACTGTGAGACTAAAACAAGTCTGAGTTCATCATTACGGCCAGTTTTCCAGTCAGCTCCTGAAATCTGGATCGTAGACCTCACAGAGAAAAAGCCCTCCATCCTCCTGGAAGTACTGAAACTGCAGCTAGAGAAGAAACAAGTGAAGCTGACAGGATGGCCGCAGGAAGAGAATGACGTGAGAAGTTTCCTGCAGTGCCTGCCTTACATTTCAAAGCTCAGGTAAACTACTGATCATGGAGTAATTGAGATAAGTTGTCTTTATGAATGAATGAACAAATGAATTAGAAAAATCAAGGTCCCATTCATTTATGTTGCACATTTAAAACAAAAATTAACTTTACCAAAGTGTAAAATTAATTTGTATAAGTGACAACAGAAGAAAACAATAAACATCATAATAATAATTTCAGTGAAATCTGTGAAGAAGATAGAATAGCTGAACTTGAACATGATTAGAACAGGGATCATTAATCCGGGCCCTTATGGGCCGGTGTCCTGAAGGTTTTAGAAGTTTTCCTGCTGCAACACACCTGACTCAAATCAATGAGTAATTGGCAGACCAGGATTGGGGATCTCTGATCTAGAAGGACTTGGTTATTTAATTAGCAGACAAGTCTGAGTCAGGTGTGTTGCAGCAGGGAAACTTCTAAAACCTGCAGGACCAAAGATCCCTGATCTGGAAGCATTTGGTCAGCAGCCTGCAGGTTTCTGGGGTTTGAGAATGTAGCTCAGATAAATAAGGAGGAGGAGACTGAACATTAAGGCTTTAAAAATAAATAAAATTCTAAAAACAGTCCTGTACTTGAACAGAAAGTCAGTGGAAAGAGTTTCATTCAGTTCAGTTCAACTCGCCTTATAGGTAAAGTCCATTTCAGTCCTGTTCATTATAATCCAGTTAAAAAAAAATCATTATATGAACCACATCATTCCAGTTTATAATAACTGAGTACATGTAAGCCAATTCATGAAAAACAAAATGAGATAACTATGGAAACCAAAAGATTTCAACAAATCTTTTCTTAAATTCAACCCCCCATCTTGGGCATGCATCGTTTCAATGGGCAACAGTGGAGAGGAAAAATTCTCTTCAACAGGAAGGAAAAACCTCCAGGAACATTAGATACACTGGCTAGAAAGATGGGAATTTTAAAAATGGGAAAAATTCACCCCTTAAAATCCTGCAATTTTTCCCTAATACGTGTTTTTTCATAGACCCTTGCTGATGTGACAGGGGCGTTTTTATTGCATCATCTGCTACGGGAGAACAGTTAGCAGAACAGTATGCTTTCAAAGATAAACTGCATTTGTGATTGGTCTGATTTCGTGAATCTCCAGTTATAATTGTGGCATGTCATGGTGTACATCATTCACAACTTAAATATCTTAGCTTTCCAATGGTGTATATCATGTGTAGGTACTTGCAAATCGGGCAGAGTAATATTTTGTCATGTCCCACCCACAGTACATCTGGTACTAACAGATTAATGACAACAAAATGGCACGTATCCATCCACGGAAAGAAGGGTAAAAAAGAGAAGAAAGCAGAGTGGAGCATGGGGTGTCCCCCAGCACCTTAAACCTGTGGCAGCTTAACTAAAGAGTTAGCACCCAAGCAAGCAAGCTTTATCAAAAGTTGTAAGTCAAATCTAAAAGCAGAGAGGGTGTCTGCATTAAAGAAATAATGCTTTCATGAGTAATATCAGTCATACAGTAGATTGCTCAAAAATCTGTCTTTCTGACCATTATCTAAGCCATGCATAGCTGGAAGTCTAATACAAATCTTCAACCATGACAAAGCACAATCCACACCACATTCCTGTAGGAAGCTGGCTTTAGGATGTATTTAATGTCTTCATGTTGATGTGATGAACTCATAAAATGTATCATTGTTATTGTTTTAGCCTGGATTCTCTGTCGTCACATCTTTACGATAAAGCCAGGTTCATCGGGGATCTGTTCTGTGCAGCAGCAGTGAAAGAGCAGCAGACGGGAGAGAGGACAGTGGAGCTGCTATCATCAGTGTTCAGCTTTCAATCTTTCCCTTTTGATGGCATGCTCATGAATACGGAGTATCATATTGATATATGGCTGGATTTGTACTCTCATGTAAAGAACTATGAAGCTCAAACAGGTTTGAGAATCCTTTCGTCATTACGGTCAGTTTTCCAGTCAACTCCCGCAGTCTGGTCCATAAACCTCTCAGAGAGGAAGACCTCCATCCTCCTGGAAGTGCTAAAACTCCAATCAGAGAGGAAACAAGTGAGGCTGACAGGATGGTCGCAAGCAGAGAGTGAAGTGATGATTTTACTACAATGTCTACCTCATCTGTCCCAGCTCAGGTAAATAAATCACACTTGATTTTGTTCACATATTTAAGTGTCTTTTTTGGGTAAAAGTTTTGGTAAAGCATCTTTCATCTTCATCCTTTCAGTTTTGTGGGTCGGTTATCACACGTTTTGGATGAAACCAGGTTCTGGGGGCATCTTTTCTGTACAGCATCAGAGCAGCGATCAGGAGAAGAGATACTGGAGCTGCTATCATCCGTCTGCAGATATCAAAATCTCCCTTTTAGACTAAAATGGACCGATTTCCTATTGGACTTGTACTCATGTGAGACTGAAACAGCTTTGAGAGTCCTTCCAGTTTTCCAGTCAGCTCCTGGAGTCTGGTCCATAGACCTCTCAGAGAGAAAGGCCTCCATCCTCCTGGAAGTGCTGAAACTCCAGCCAGAGAAGAAACAAGTGAAGCTGACAGGCTGCTCACATGAAGAGAGCGAAGTGAGGAGCTTCCTACAATGTCTGCCTCATATCTCACAGCTCAGGTGAGCTAACAGTTCTTGACAAAAGTGAATCATTTACATTCTGTGACAAGTTTTAGTGATTTCAGGAATATGTTGCATTGATATCTAATATACCAGATGCTTTGTAGTTTGTTTTGTCCTAGTCTTATCTTTACTGTGTACCAGAGAGTTTTGATTTGATATTAACTTTGCCATTCAGATTTTCTATCCAAGTTAGAAATGGTCTGATCAGGGTTTTTGGGACCGATACCGATCACCTAAAGCCTCACCGATCCGATTACCGATCAGAGCTGATTGATCACATGGAATGATTTTCATATTTATATTATTTTACTCTTTTTTTCCCCATTAATTCATCCACTCATGAAAAGGCCTATAGTCTTTATGTTAACCTTGATCATTTATTCATACTACTAGATTATCTTTATTTATTACATAACAGTAACTTCAATATTCCTTCATAGCAGCAGTGGCACTGTGGAAAACAATATGCCAAACAATATGACAAGGCGCTAAACGCTTGCATGCGTTACTGTACTTTCAGACCAAAAGCTGCAAAAGCGGCAAGAATGACGGATGATGAGAGGCAGACGTCCTGAGCGGCAAAGGCGTCAGCCGCCATCTGCCGCACGTCTGAGGCGTCACAAGCGGTTAAAGTGTCCAAAGTGGCACCAGATGTGAAGCTGAGCTTTGGTTAACTGTATGCTAATTAGCTATGACGTTGTTCAGCGGCAACCAATTAGAGTAGAGGTGTCCTTCGATTGAGTTCCCCAAAGACGTGTAACTTTGGTTCCTAGAACACACTCGTGGACGCCAAGAAGCTGATTCTCTGTGTTCAGGCTCGTTCCATCCTTAATACTGTAATGTTTTCCTCCTTTTGGCTACCGGTCCGCGCTCTTGTGTTGCAACAAAAGAACGTTGAGGAATGTTCAACTTTTGTCGCTGTTGCAGCTCTACAACCAATCAGCGCAGGCTTTATTGAGCTGACAGCAGCTACACACTGCAACCTGAAATTACTTTCAACATGGAGGAACAGATCACTGTAGCCGTCTTTGACTTTTCCATGTACTGCCACCCTTTGGATTGGAGAGTGAACAGGAGAATGACCATACAAAAAATACAAGCACATGACCTATGTATATTGCGATATATACCAGATTTTTTTCCCCGCCACATTTCTTCCTCGAAGAAGACGATCCTTCCAGTTTTAATAATGCGTTGGACAGTTCTGAACCCAATTTTAGTAGTTTCTGCATCTCCTTAGATGTTTTCTCTGCTTGATGCATGCCAATGATTTGACCCTTCTCAGACAGACTAACATCTTTTCCATGACCACGGGATGTGTCCAACGACATGATTTTTTAGGAAATGAGAAACAACTTATTGCACCAGTTGGGGTTAAATAAGTTGCTGCCAGCTAAAAGATAATCGCCAATGCAGTAATTATCCAATAGGAGACTTGTACCTATTTGCTTAGTTAAATCCAGGTGGCGACTTTTTTTTTGGCCAGGCAGTGTATACAGCCATAGAAAGAAAGAGAGAAAGAAAGAAAGAAAGAAAGAAAGAAAGAAAGAAAGAAAGAAAGAAAGAAAGAAAGAAAGAAAGAAAGAAAGAAAGAAAGAAAGAAAGAAAGAAAGAAAGAAAGAAAGAAATCCTTTGTAAATTTGACAGGACAATTTTTTAGAACTTTTCCTCTCTGAATTTTGCTCTCAGAAAAACACAATTAACTAAACACGTTTGTATGAAGGCCAGTAGCAAAAATCAATGCACCTTTTTAATCTGAGAAAATGTTTGCACTGAAAGAGGTTTTGCTTTCAGAGCAAATCATTACCAAATCTGGCCCAGAGTCCTCACATTTCAGATCAGGCAGGAACACCAGTACATTGTGATTATGGGTGCATTATTACTTATGTTGTGACGTCATAGCATCTGTTAAACTGCTCTGGTGAAAATATTAAAATGTCATCTGGAGTCCATCAATAGCTAGTGGTTGTATTCATGCAGCAAAGATTATAACATTTTTTTCTTATTATTATTCCAGTGTGGATCATCTGAGTTTGGACATTGAAGAACAAACCAGGTTTTTGGGGAATCTCTTCTGTGCAGCTGCAGAGGAAGAACAGCAGGAGGGAAGTGGGATGCTGGCGATGTTATCTGTTTGCTGCTACGAGACATTCCCACTGAATGATGGAGACTTTGAAGACAATTATGAGGAATATAAGTGTTATTTCCTGCTGGAACTGTATGAACATTTGAAGGACTTTGAGACTAAAACAAGTTTAAGTGTCATTCCATCATTGGAGTCAGTTTTCCAGTCAACTACTGCAGTGTGGTTCATTAACCTCTCAGAGAGAAAGACCTTCATCCTCCTGGAAGTGCTGAAAGTCCAGTCAGAGAGGAAGCAAGTGAGTGTGACAGGCTACTCACACGAAGAAGGTGAAGTGAGGAGTTTAATACAGTGTCTGCCTTATATCTCCCAGCTCAGGTAAGTGTTTAGATTTTTTTTTTCTTTTAGCAAATATTGTTTTCTAAATCAGTCTTATTGCTTCACCTAATTTACTTTATACCAACAAAATTCAGATGCCAACTTGGGTCATTAACAGCCTAAAACAACATTGTATCTGCTTGAAATAAAATTTGACAGTAGTTTGTAGTTGTTTAAATAAAATTATTGCAAAATGTTTTGTTTTTGTTCCAGTTTTATTCTCGGGAGGGCAGATCTGTTTGAAGAAATCCGGTTCTTTGTGAATATGTTCTGTGCAGCAGCAGAGAGAGAACAGCAGACCGGAGAGAAGATCCTAGAAATGTTATCATCAGTGTGCAGATATCAGATGTTTACTTCAAATGAGAGATGCACAGACAAATGCCAGTGCAACTTCCTGCTGGATCTGTGCTCAGATGTGAAAGACTGTGAGGGTAGAACAGGTGTGAGTATCCTTCCATCATTAGAACCAGTTTTCCAGTCAGTTCCTGACGCCTGGATTGTTGACCTCTCTGAGAAAAAGACCTCAATCCTCCTGGAAGTACTGAAACTCCAATCAGACAAGAAACAAATAATGCTCACAGGCTGCCTAAATGAAGACAGTGAAGTGAGGAGTTTCCTACAGTGCCTGCCTTATATCTCACATCTGAGGTAAGTAGAGCTTATCTGAAAACTCAGAGTTAAGCCTCATTTATGCTCCATTTATGTACATATGTACTTTGGTATAACCATGTGAAACATTGGCAATCATATACAGTACTTCCATGCCTCTTTTATGCTGGCATGGTGGTTAAGTAATGCATCTAGAGGGCAAGTTTACAATTAATTTCCAAATACTGTTGTTGTTTTTTATTATTTAGTGTAGGTCCATTACAAATTAAAAAAACAAAACTATGGCCCTCAAGACTACATGGTGTAATTAGTCAGATGCTGATTCCAATATTTGTCAGACAAAAACCCTGACAACAGATTAACAAGCTGATTAATAATACATACACACACACGCATCCTTGTAC
The DNA here is from genome assembly GCA_023101725.1 of Atherinomorus stipes. Lineage (NCBI taxonomy): Eukaryota > Metazoa > Chordata > Actinopteri > Atheriniformes > Atherinidae > Atherinomorus > Atherinomorus stipes. The sequence goes on from JALJCO010013400.1 coordinate 68,145, forward strand.
TTCTATTTCTATCTTTGTGAAGACATTCGTTGACATAATGCAATCCCTAGCCCCTTATCTAAACTTAAACCTTCCCCTAACCAAAACCAAATTGTAGCCTAAACTTTAAAACAAAATCTTGACCCTCAAAAATGGGGTTTTCTTAGTTTTCTTTAAGTGAGGACTGGCCAAATGTCTTCACTTTTCAAAAATGTCCTCACTTTGTTGGTTAAAAGCACAAAATGATCTTCACAATGGGCAATGTATTACATATACGTATATATGTTATATATATATACATATATATACATATATATATATATATATATATATATATATATATATATATATATATATATATATATATATATATATATATATATATATATATATATATATATATATATATATATATATATATATATATATATATATATATATATATATATATATACATATATATATATAAATGTGTATATATATATATATATATATATATATATATATATATACATATATATATATAAATGTGTGTTATATATATATATATATATATATATATATATGTGTGTATATATATGTGTGTGTGTGTGTGTGTGTGTGTGTGTGTGTGTGTGTGTGTGTGTGTGTGTAAGTATGTATGTATGTATACACACTCACATAATGTATGTATCTCATGTATTAGCACAGCAAAAGCTAGTAACAGAGGTAGTTTAGCACAACTTTAGCAATGCTAACGCAAAGCAGCACGCGTCACTATTATGACACATGGCAAGAGAGTTAAACTGAAACTGGAGACATGTTTAGCTATTGTTAACTTCACAACAATGTTTTGAACTTGCCTGTCATCATGCTCCGCTCCGCTTCGCGCCTCCATCCCCTACACCTGCTGTTGTCTAGTCTAGCTAGCCTGCCGCTGTAGTTAGCAGACAGCGGTGAGGACTGAGGATTGAATGGAGTCACAGCTCCATCTAGTGGACAAATGGCGCAACAGCATCATTCTGCGCGAATGTTAGCAGACTGGTAGAGTATGGTTATTTTGTAAAGAGCTATATTCGGCGAGTTTCTGGTCGATAAACTAGACAGGCTCCAGTTGTAATACAACAAAATAGCTGCTTTGATATTGCAAAAAAGAAAAACTTGAAGGAGAGTGAATACTATTAACTGTTTTATCTGTCTGAATTTTTTGTAATTGACTAATTTTCTTCAGAAAACCTGCATGTCATGTGACATTACTATGCTGAGATAAAATCATAATGTTTCCTTTTTTTCTAGCTTGGGGTTTTGGTTGTCCGATCTTCAAGAACAAACCAGGTTCATCGGGAATCTGTTCTGTGCAGCAGCAGTGAGAGAGCAGCAGACGGGAGAGAGGACAGTGGAGCTGCTATCATCAGTGTTCAGCTTTGAAACAATCCCCTCTGGTGACATACTCATGAACACAGAGTATCACATTAATATATGGCTGGATTTGTACTACCATGTAAAGGACTATGAAAACCAAACAGGTTTGAGAATCCATCCATCATTGCAGTCAGTTTTCCAGGCAACTCCTGATGTTTGGATCATAGACCTCTCAGAAACAAAGGCATCACTCCTCCTGGAAGTACTGAAACTCCAGTCAAAAAAGAAACAAGTGAAGCTGACAATCTGGGGGCATGAAGAGAGCGAAGTGAGGACTTTTCTACAGTGTTTACCTTTTGTCTCACATCTGAGGTAAATGAGCAGCTCACATACTTTAAGTGTGATGTCCATATCATTATTATTTCTGCATTAATTTGTGCTTAGGTATTGCAAGTATTTTTGTGATATTTTAGTTTCGAACTGTTTCAAATGCTCTTTTTTGTTGTTGTTATAAGTATTTCATTTCCACATTGTACCATTGTCCAAATGGCATAACTTAGTTTTTAAGGGATGACAGTTTACAGTAGAGAGCTGATCCCAAAATCTTCTTATTGCTGCAGTTTGCATCTTTGGTGGTTAGACCTTCGAGAACAAACCAGGTTCATCGGGAATCTGTTCTGTGCAGCAGCAGAGAGAGAGCAGCAAACAGGAGAGAGGACGCTGGAGATGTTGTCATCAGTGTTCAGCTATGAAACATTTCCTTTTGATGACAGATATGATGAAGATGAAGGTGACAGGGAAGGTGTTTGTAATTCTCTGCTGGATCTGTGTGCCCATGTGAAGGAATGTGAGAATGACACAGGTTTGAACATCCTTCCATCATTAAAGTCAGTTTTCCAGTCAGCTCCTGCAGTCTGGTCCGTAAACCTCTCAGAGAGGAAGACCTCCATCCTCCTGGAAGTGCTGAAGCTCCAATCAGAGAAGAAACAAGTGAAGCTGACAGGCTGCTCGCATGAAGAGAGTGAAATGAGGAGTTTCCTTCAATGCCTGCCTTATATCTCACATCTGAGGTAAGTGAAGCTTATCTGAAAACTTGCTCACCAGTTACTTTATCAGGTCCTCCTTGCTTGTATCAGGTTTGATCCACTTTTCCCTTCAGAACTTCCTTAACTCTTGGTGGCATAGATTCAACAAGATACTGAAAACATTCCTCAGAGATTTTGCTCCATACTGACGTAACAGCATCACTCAGTTGCTGCAGATTTGTCGGCTGCACATCCACGATGAGAATCTCTCGTTCCACCACTTCCCAAAGCTGCTCTGTTGCATTGAGATCTGGTGACTGTGGAGGCAGTTGGATCTCAGTGAACTCATTGTCATGTTCAAGAAAGCAGCTGGAGATGATCTGAGCTTTGTGACATGGTGCATTATCCTGCTGGAAGTAGCATCAGAAGATATTACACTGCGGTCATAAAGGGATGGACATGTTCAGCAACAACACTCAGGTAGCCTGTGGTGGTTAAACCGCCATGTTGGTAATAAGGGGCCCAAAGTGGGCCAAGAACATCTCCCCCACACCATTACACCAGCAGCAGCCTGAAGCCTTGATCCAAGGTAGGATGGATCCATGTTTTCATGTTTCCACCAAATTCTGAGCCTAGCATCTGAATGTGGAGCTGAATTGGCGACTCATCAGACCAGCAATGTTTCTCCATCTTTTATTGTCCAGTTCTGGTGAGTCTGTGTGAATTGTAGCCTCAGTTTCCTGTTCTTAGCTGAGAGGAGTGGCGCCCGGTGTGGTCTTCTGCTGCTGTGGCCCATCTGCTTCAAAGTTGGACATGTTGAATGTTCAGAGATGCTGTTCTGCTCTTGGAAAAATTTTGATCAATAAGGTTGTAAATTAGAAAAAGACCAGTGGATTCCAGGTTGAGGTCATTTTATTCATGAGCAGAGCCTGAGTGAACAACCAGGGTGCAAACCCAGACTGAGGAAACAAAGCCCTTACAGACAAGTATAACACCTCGTTATCTTGTTAGCAAGGTTACATCATTATGAGAAAGTCCAATTCTCAAATGTATCTTACATGGAGCAGAAGGCTGTCCGCACTTTCTGTAATACAAGTGTTTCTTTGTATTGGTAAAATAAAACATGCAATAATTAAAGTCCATAAATGTCTGTATGACGCAACATGATCAATCAGTAACACAATCAATCAGTAATTGATAGATGAGTGTAACACAGGATAAATGATGATAACAATACAGATAACAATAACATGACTTTATTTTCTCCCAACATCTGCATACTTTGGTTGGAACCAGAGGCTATTTGGCTTCCTGCTTCTTTTTATTATCTGGAGCCAGTCTGCCCATTCTCCTCATCAACAAGACATTTTGATCCAGATTACTGGATATTTTGTCTTCTTCAGCCTGTTCTCTGGAAACCCTGGAGATGCTTATATGTAGATCACCAGTTTCTGTAACACAGACAACCCTCACACAACCATGGCGCATTCAAAGTCACTAAATCCCCTTTCTTCTACATTCTGATGCTCAGTTTGAGCTTCAGCAAGTCTTCTTTACCATGTCGACATGACTGAATGTGTTGAGCTGCTGCCCTGTGATTGGCTAATTATATATTTGTGTAAACAAGCAACTAATCAGATGTCTCTAAAACGGGCTAGTGAGTGTAAAATTCAATGTTATGTTTTTATGCTCATGTTGTAATGATCATTATTTATTAGTTTGATTATGATGTTCACTATTTTGTTTTGATAAACAACATTTGCAGCCATGTGTAAAATTCCATGACCCACAAAAGAAGGTAAAATATCTTTGGTGCATTGGCTGGTTTTGTTTTATTTGCACCTATTTTATTCCCAGTGTGGACAGGAGTCAGTTGCTGAGGTTCATCCACTGCTGTGCTGCCTCTGACGGCCACGAAGGGGCAGCATCAGACCTGCTGAGGACTCTGCAGCACAGGTTGGACTTGTCCTCCTCCTGTGCAGAGCAACCAGAGGAGGATCAGATTCTGAGGGTGACTGCTGCAGACTGCCGGGCCATGAACGCCATCCTGAGACACAACCACCAGCACACACAGCTCCACCTGCGAGACTGTGAGGTGGAAGACAGCGGGCTGGACCTCCTGTTTCCTGTTCTAGGCACGGTCCGTCTCAGGTGAGGATGACCACCACTAAACCTGAACCAGAGAGAAGCTTCTACACTTTACAGTCTTCTTTTTGCTTTCTTCTTTCTTTTCAGAGTGAGTAAGACCGTCCTCCTCCGGCTGCTGTCCCTGCTTCCTGTGAACTCTGAGAGGGACACAGCAAGTCGGGCAGCGTCCCTGTGTCGAGCCCTGGGTGGAGAGCTGGATTTGAGCCACGCTGCACTGGATCAGAGGCTCTGTGGAGCTCTGGTCCAGATGCTGGATGTGTGTGAAGAGCTGGCAGAGCTGAACATCAGTCACTGTCGGCTCACCGATGAGATGCTGCGAAAACTCATCCCATATCTGCACAAAGTCCACGTCCTAGAGTGCGTGTCACAAATGAACTGGTGCACCTTTCACAGACCTTTCCTACATAAAAACACTGTTCTTCAGCTTTATTTGGATTTGTTGGTTATTATCATGCTGACAATAGAACGTGATGTAACGTAAAGTGTTTTTTTTTCCAGTCTTAGTCACAATAAGATCACTGATGTCTCCGCTGATGAGTTACTCCAGCTGGTGTCCAGCAACTCCTGCACTGACACAGTACGGTGAGCAAACATTTACTAAGACAGAAGAGATTTCTGCTCAGAGACTTAATCATGAGTAATCTGATGTGAACTGAACTTATGTTGTTGGTCTGCATGGGTGACGTCTGCTCTCTGATTCGCTCCTTTTCTAGACTCTTCAGCAACAACATTGTGGACAGAGCACGCTTCAAGACAAACAAGCAGTTTGAGATCTGGTGAAGCAGCAGTCAGTCACTTCATGATACTTGATGTTTCTGAGCTGCTGGAGATTCTTTTTTATAGAGCTGAGACTGAGAGAATGCAGCAATGCTGAGGGGGCGCGCTCAGCTAGATGCTAACAGTGTGCAACTGTGGCTGCAGGAGGCCTCTCCAGATCCAGCATCCAGGATCCTCCACTCCACCAGAGGGGAGCTCCACCCAGGGGCGTCCGCAGAGATTTTTTTTTTTTTTAGTGGTGGCCATAAGGTGGCCAGAGAAAACAGCAGGGTGGCAAAGGGTTATTAAAGGATAACTTTTGTGTTTTTTCAACCTGGACCTTATGTCCATGAATTTCTACATGCATTTACACAGTGAACATTTCTGTATCACATTTCTGACACTATTTAGATAAGTTGTAGATCTGCATATATCCATATCATGAATGTGAAGGGGCAGAATCAATGGGCCTCTATATAAGATGTAATGCTTCTGCTTATATGTAGTGGCTCAGCTGCCCCGCTAGGGGGAAGTAGTGAGCTGGACACAGTGTACGCCTACTTCAGCCACAGGAGTGCAGTGTTAGAACAAGACAAAGCACGTGGCAAACGTGGCTGGTGGAGACATTTCTTGGGATTACATTTATACAGAGCACGGGAAATATATGCCTTTAAGTATTTTTGATAAGTATAAGATTTTAAGTATTTAGTGATAATAGAGATCGAACTGATTCTGTTGTTTGTTGGGTTATCTTTTAAGTTGTTTAGTAGATGCTAATCCCGCTAGCATGTCAATAGACTTTTCCATTAGTGGTTAGCATTGAGCTAACAGGTTTGATGCTAGTTGTTGGAAGTTTGTCTGTGAAATTACTGACTTATTTTGTATTATATCTTGTATATATTTTTCCTCTTATGTATATCCTTGTTTTTTTCAGTTTTACAGTGCTTTTGGGAGAAGGAAATAAAAATGAAGTCTCATGCCTTCTTTCTGAGGACTGTTAGTTTTAAGCCAAACTTCACGGAGGGCTGAAAATAAAACTATATGCAGCAAAACTCCCCAATATTTTCTAGTTATTTTATTTTATTAACTTATAAAGATTTTGACATTCAAATATAAACAAAGCATGTTGCAATGTGCTAATAGTACATAACTGTTGATATAAATGAAAAAATATAATTTTTGCTGGGGTGGCCAGCTTTTTGTTCAGGGGGCACTAGCCACCCCTTGGGGGTGCCATTGGCTCCGCCTGTTTCTCAACAGGAAACATGGCCCCAATAACACATTCACAGAGCTGTCATTGGAAACAATGATCAAGTATTCAAGCTGTCCTTAAAAGACAGGGGAACTGAAATAAAGATTTTTTCCGTTTGATTTAATGATTCAATAAAGTTTTCTTCATTACCAAGTAGGGGTGCAACGATGCCTAAGATTAACAGTTCAGTTTGGTTTGGTTCGGTTTGATACTTTAGTGTCACACTTCAATATTTTTTTCGACACAGAAAAGCAAATATTTGTGTTTTTTTTAACCACGTCTTTTTGTCCACAACGGCTTGCCATAGGGATCATGCTTCATGTGAAAACCGTACGTACATGTATTGTCGCACCCCCGTTATCAAGTGAATCCATGTTATTTTCTTCTATATGATCTGAGAGCTTTCGCTCATTTTGCACATGGCAAAATGCTCTTGGAAAATGTTTGGAAATTGTTTATTTTAATAATGGTTTTAATTCTGACAAATGATCTTTTAACAACCTGCTTAGTGTATCTACGCCAAATTTATGCCCTCCTCTTCTTTGTCATCCTCCTTGCATCCATCATCTCTGGTGTCAGCTGGGTGCCAGAGGAGGTGTCGAGGCTCAGATAAACCCACCCTGCTGGTGTGCGCTGCAACACTAGTAGAGCATTTGCTATAAATAGTCCAGAGGGGTCAACCTGAGTGTGAGCACATTATATTAGTGTGTGTGTTGTCTTTTAAGGAAAGGTATGTTATTGCTGCTCTTATGAGCTTAATGTAAGATGATAACAGAGGTGTTATGCCTGCAAAAACACACTGTAATGGTTGCACACACACATACACACACTCTTAGAAGAGCTGGGAAGGACGTGATGACAAGAGCTAAAAGTGTGCTTGCACTCGCTGCTGTTCATCAGGGAATCTGAATTATTACAGCTGCAAGTTTATACTAATAAACACGCCTGTAGATGTTTACCTGTATACATTTAAGTGTTGCTTTTTTGAAGTGCTGCTTCAAAAAATTGCTTACAGACTTGCAGTTGTTGAAATTCAGTTTTTGTTTTGTTTTTCATCAGTTTTATATTCTAAATATATAATATAAATTGTTTAATTATCATCTTTTGGTTCTTTTTAAAAACATATTAGTCTATAGCAGAGCTGATATTTTACAAACCAATTTCTCTCTCTCTCTTTCTTTCTTTCTTTCTTTAAACATTTATTTGTCAAGGTGGAAAAATAGGAGGGGAAAAGCTCATGGTTCAGCAATACTCTATTTCTTCCAAACTAAAATCTGATCATGATCTTGAGATTCATCCCTAAGGACCTCATAGCAGCTGGCTCTGGTTTACTCACCATCCTCATCCTCCTTGATCTGAATGCGACCTTTGACACCATTTCTTACACTTTTCTCTTAAATAGATGAATGCCAATTTGTTTCACACACACCCCCTTAGGCATGACTTCGTGGCTGCACTCAGTTTATCCAGCTCAAACCAGCCCTCCCCTGTCACCACTGGTGTATCCCACAGATCTCTCCTGGGGCCCTTTCTCTTAATCATTTACCTCCTTTCCCTTGGTGGTATCGTCCGTAAATACATTCATTTTCACTGTTCAGTGGAAAACACCCATCTCTATCTGTCCACTAAGCTAAATTACCCCCCACCCCCTCTTTCTGACTATCTCACAGAACTGAAGTTATGGCTCTCTTCAAGTTCCCTTTGATTTAATGGTAATAAAACAGAGTTCCTCTTGTTAGGAACTTAATTTACATGTTCTATAATGACTATTTACCATCACTTTAGGTAACTTCTCCCCCATCCCCACCCCCTCCTCAGAATAAGCATGTGTCATCTTCAACAGCATTTCACATCAGTAGCATTACTCAGTCTCCATTCGTACATCTATATAGCATTATTTCCTTTCGTCCCTCGTTTCCTTCCAGACCACTCTTATCTTTGTCCACAACCTTTATTTTTGATAACAGACATTTATGTAAAGGGTAATGTCATTACTGTATGGTTTTAGGTATTGTTTTTGATATTTTAATGGTATTTTAATTGCTTTTAAGTACAAATTGAAAAAGATCCTAACATCCCAACTATTGTAGATGACCATGCTTCAAAACATGATTAATTTTCTTGGTATACCTATTTTGTATTTTCCTATTTTCCACATTCAACAGTTTTAAATCAAGGTTAAAAACTTTAATTGCCACAGAAATACAGAATAATATCAAAGGGGCAAAGCTAGTTGGCACACTGTAAAATTATTGGTTTTAGAATAATCTATCCGGTAGATATGACTTAATTTTAACTTAGTTGTTAGTAATACTAATTTTAAATAAGAAATTTGGAGGGCAAAATATTAGATAATTTACTTGAGTTGAATTGGTGTGATTAAATTGAGTACAGGAAAATTAGGGATGTTGAGGGAGCAGGTTTCCCACAATGCTGTTCACTTCTTTTAAAAACAAGTTAGAGATCATAGACATTAATATCCCACTGGACGCTGCTGGATGCGGCACAGGTGGCACCAATCAGGAACCAGTGCACTATTTATAACAAGATCTGACCTGATTGGTCAAAAAAATGAAGCAGTTTCTATTCAGGGTTTGAGATTGTTTCAAGAAAATAGATACAGATATGTATAAGGAAGCATCCAGATAATCCATGAAGGTGGAGTTGAATGGTATCACTTCACCATTAAAGCACCTGCAGCAGCGTTAATTGAGTGTGGCATTCATTTAGGTTACAAGTGTCATAACATATTTAGAAAACAGTTTCATCACAGTTCACTCACATCAACATCAAAAAATAACTTCAGATTTTACATTTGCTGGGAAATAAAAAGGTTGTGGTTTCCTAGTGTTGCCCTCCATGTTTTAAGTGTCACATGGTGGAACTGCTGCTCCAGAGGCTGCAAATAAGACACATTAATAATGGCCTGTGGGAAAACAGAGAGCATTTGATGCTATCACATGTTCTCTTGGAAGAAGACACAAACCAAACAAATTTTCCATGCAGGGGGAAAAAAGGGGTGGGGGTGGGGGGAGCTTTAGGCAAAATTCTGTCGGAAAATTTAACCCTTCTCACTAGTTTGAGTCACAAATTGGTGCCACCTGTTACATAATCCATCATTTCTTAAGCAAAGATGTCATTAGCTTCTTAAAAGTGAAATTCAAAGGTGGTTATCAAGTTCAGTTTTAGTCTACATTATACTGGATTTGGCCTGATTTGGTGCAGCAGCACACTGAGAACAGGCTCTTGTAGGAGTCTTTCGTGCAGGAACAAGCACCCCTCACTGGTTTCCCACCCACAAACACTGTAAACTACTTCTGTTGCTGGGAATTTTCCCATTCATGTGTTATGTGTGTTCTATGAATAAAAAAACAGACTGTTTGATGTGTTGAGGGATGGCATCAAGAGCATATTAATACAACAGAGCACATAGTCTTTTAGAAAAAAAGTTTAACCTCAGAGTTTGATTGGGGGCAAGTACATTTTGGGACACATTCCTCCTCATGCAAAAGGTTTCCTCAGCATTCGTTTCATATTTGGTGTGATAAGTTGCTTCCTTGGTTTAGTGACTGTTGCTCCAGCTTAAAATATAAAGATTTATTGACTTGTCTCTCAAAGCAAATGTCTTTTTCCAGAATGTAAACATTCCCGTTTCCAACAGTGTCTCCTTCATCTTTCTTCTTCTTTTTTTTTTTTTTTTTTTTTTTTTACAAATAAACCTCTAGATTAACATATCTTGATTGACTAAGAATCAAGACAGAAATAAAACATTGCAGGTTTTCTTTGTGCTTTCCTTACTTTTTCACATCCTTGCTGGAAGGAAAAGGAAGCAAATGAGGGAAGTGGAGATACATAAATAAGCATCTGTAATTTTGTAAGTCGTCATTATGACATTTATTGCTGAAGTTTTCCATTATTTAGTGACTATGTAGTCTACAGGTGCAAGTATGTCAACAACCTATGTTAAAAATGTGTCACCTCATTTCTGCTCGTATCTTGCATTATAAGGCTGATCATTTCTCTCTTTATAAATGAAAACAAAACAGCAAGAATCCTGACCAGCCAAAGACAGGTTTCAGCAGCTTGTCCATCTGATTGGTTTAAAGGTACAGTATGTAAGAATTACTGACATCTAGTGGTAATGATGGGTATTTGAAAAAAAAGAAGTTTTCTTTCAAATGACTTCATATTCCAAGCACTGTTGTGAATGTACAGTGGCCTTTAGTGGACAAACTTCTCCCAGACATAAAGATGTTTTCATCTGTGAGTGGATCCAATGGTCTCAGGTGAACTATCACTGTACTACTAAGTAACTCTGAATGTCTTTTAAGGCATTACTCATCCCAAACAGTCTAACTCCCATTGAACAAAGCTGGTACAGCAGTTTTAAAGTTCAGAGGGTTCTACCGTCACACACATTATTTTGTCCATTCAGAGACACCATAGCAAAAATGGTGGAACAAATATGGTAGCCTCCATGTGTGCACCGCCCAGTAAGTAGATATAAATGACTCATTCTGAAAATAACAGCTATTCTAGTGCAGCAATTACACATCATTAGAAACCCAGTTTTGGATTATATATCACATTTTCCTGCCATTGACCTTTGACTTTTTGCATAATGTACCTTTAAAGTTAATTGTGATGGTGTGAGACAGCTGTTTCTGTGCCTGACACAGATGGCCTGAAGTGCCAAACTCCCTGATATATCAAGTCAATCTCTATTTCAGTGTGACAGTATATTCTGCTCACACTCCTGTCAAGTTTTTTTGTTTTTTTTTCGGACTGTTTTTGGTTCCATTCCTGTTAGAGTTCTCATTTTATGTTTTACTGTGTGGTGTCTAGTTTTCAGTAGTCTCCTTGAGTTCAGGTTTGGGTTTCTATGTTATTGCATTTTATTTAGTTTCTTCTATGTTCTCTTTTCTTATTCCTAGTTTATATTGTTGCTCTTACTTTTTGTTTTATTGTGTAGAGGTTTCCTCCTTGTGAATGTTTTTATATTTACTTCCTGCTCCCTTGTTTCACCTGGTTCTTAGTTATAATACCACAGCATTAAAAAAAAAATCATAAACCTAATTAAAACATGACATCAATGACAATTGAGCAAGCAATTTCATAATTTCCCCTCTCCCGCAAAAAACAAACAAACAAAACACACACATACACAGAAAAAAGGACACTTGTTGCCCTCAAAGTTATTCATACCCTTCCATTGAAGAAAAGGCTAAATTCACAACAGTAATTCAAATAACAAAAAACAAATACACTAATAATAAATAAAAATGTACAAAAATAGAATTTAGTGAAATAAAATATTGCCCTTGAATTATATTTGAATATAATAATAATAATAATAATAATAATAATAATAATAATAATAATAATAATAATAATGAAAAACTCTCCCAGAGCAATGAGAGCACCTTGCCCATGAACAGTGGACCAACATACCTGTCAGCAGGTGCAGACGTCTGATTGGACGTTACAGAAAACAGCTGGTTGCAGCAATTGTTTCAAAGTGTTGCTCAACAAAATTAAATTTTCGGTGCCCTATCATGCTCGTTCTCGTGTTTTTTTTTGTGTGTGTTTGTTTTTAATATTTCTGTTAAACGACAATTCAGAGTCAAGTTATGAATTTCATAGAATTTTTATTTATTATCACTATCTGTCAATTTTAACCTATTTCACTCACAGCAGATTTTTTTTCTGTTTTTAATGGGAGGGTACAAATAGTATTGAGGACAATTGTACATATACCTTATTGCATACGTGAAAAAAATATTAAAAGAAAAAATGCAAGCAGCTGCCACCAAGTAGGAAAGGCATTTCATGTATTAAACACCATTAATTCCACCTGCACCCTCCCATTTACCGCTAGAGGGAAAAAAAAAAAAAATAAATAAATATACTGCTTAAGTTCATTTTACATTCTTTTTCTTGCCTTTAAAAGAATAAAAGAAAAAAATGTAAATAGAAAAAGAAATTTATAAAGAAAATAGACACATTCGGGGCCAGTGAGCAAGCAATTGCATAATAGTACAAGTCCAGAGAGAGTACTCAGTCCAGACTTTTCTCCCTTTTGATTTCACAATGGTGGAAGAAGCTACAAAGTATCAGAGCAGAGGCATCCATCTTTACATTATCTCTAACCTACACTTGCATACTTTGTACAGCAGTTCATGCTCTACATGTCTGTGATTGTGATAGATCTAAACTTATTTAGCCCCATCAGCCATGGATTTTTTAAAAATGGTAACAAAGCTTAAATTTCATTGCTAATTTTTAAAGATTTCTTTTTACTCTGGATGGTGAGTTACTCTTCATGGATTTATATTTTGGGTTTGCCTCAGTCACAGCAGTCCCTTATCGGAGGGCTGGAGGGCCAAAGAGAGACATATAGAGTATAATAGAGTGACATAAAGGAATGCAGGGTCTGGGGCCTTCAGCCATTGTGTCCTCATACAATATGTGACTTCCTTTAGATGCCAGACGCCACAAACAAACAGAAGCACATATGTTAGCGCTGAATAGCAGGCAGTGAGGCACCAGTCCCACTTCCTCTGGAGATGTGGATGAAGGAGAGGCAGAGAGGAAAGGAGGGGGAGAGGCCAGTATAAACTCCAGTCTCAGTCACATTTAATGTCAGTTCAGACCTCTGGACACAAACTGCTCACATCTGTCTGCAGCTGGAACGACTCTATCAACTCAACTCATTCATTCAAGCTGAGAGAAATTCTTTCCTCACATTCTGCTTTTCAGACTGGACTGAAACAAACTGTGGACAACTGAGGACAACTGAGGACAGCTGGATTCCTCCGACTATCTGGTCTTGACAATCATCTCTGGGGGGAGGAGACCTCCTTGCTCAAAGGCACCTCAACAGCAGCAAAAAAGGAGGCATCTATCAGTTTAACTCCACAAAATCCGTTAATCAGTTTGCCATCATCAGACGGCCTGTTTCTGCCTAATAACTCAGGTAAACCTGCATGAATCAGGCTTTCTGTGTGAAGAGAAATGTATTTATTTTTTAAATGAAATTGCATTAAACTGTTTTAACTTGGTTGATAACTATGAAAAATAATTATCAATCATGTGGTAATAAAATTCATGGCTCCCCTAAAACTAACTACAGCCTTATTAACTTTGACACATACAATTTTATTTGAAAAACATTTTCTAGTATAATCAAAAAGTTATGGTAATCCTCCATTAATGAAAAAAGATATAAATCTAAAAAAAAAAAAAAAAAAAAAATCTGAAACAGCCAGAATTAAACACAAATTCTTTTCTTTATTTATCCCGTGTTGAGTATTTCAGAATGCACAACAAACAAGAACAATTAAGGTGTCGTTTAGGAAAGTCAGGGGAGGCGTTCACACTGGAGTCGTTGCAACAGGGTTGGCTTCAGGCTTACAGTCCAGAGCAGATACAGTATCAGAGTATTCAAGAGGAAATAGAGTATTTAACAAAACACAATCAAAAATTTGCTTGATAAGACCCATGTGACTTGTTCCCCCATTAAAATCCCCCCCCCCCCCCCCCTTTTTTTTTTTTACCTCTTATCATACAAGTACGTTTTTCCAGAGCTAAGGAGTTTGACTATTGTATGCAGCCACCCAGGCTGGAAAACTCAGTTTATTTCAGATTTAGCCGTGTTTTGGTTTCTTGTAGGTTATAATTTCTTAGTTTAAAACTTACTCTACATAGAGCAATTACAGAAATATACAGTTTCAGGTGCAGCTTTATCTTCACACCTGACAACACCTGTGATATATGAAAGCATATTCTGTCCAGAACGTTTGTATTTGGATTAATGTGCCTTTGGCTTCACATTTAATCCCTATATCTGGGATATCGGGAGGAAGTTTGTTCAATAAGTTGGGTGTAACATAGATACTCATTTATATTGGAATAAATTGAAGTGAGAGTTGATAGGCTTTTTTTTTTTTTTTTTTTTACTTCTAAGTATGAAAAGATTAAAATTGATTTAATTCAGGAAGGTATCAGTAAAACATTAGCTTTTATTAGATCTGACATGTTGAACAGTTAGATCGATGATGGTTTTCATGTTTGTGTATTGGTAACAAAATAAAAGAGAGAACATCAAAAAACTGATTTGTATCAAAACAAGGACTAGAATAAATTCAAACTCTAAAATTTTAGTATACTTTTTCAGGATAAAGTATATCACATATGATGCAAAACAACCCGATTTAACTGAAGTATTTAACATTCATCAGCCATGTTTGTTATACATACAGCTTTCAGATAATATATCAGATAAAACAAATCCTAAGGTCTGAGTGATGTCAGAAAATCATATATTATTGTATACTGACAGAGAGGTCTTCTTTTGTGTGTGTGTGTGTTTGTGTGTGTGTGTGACTGTTATCAAGACAGGATGCAGAACAATACTGAGTGCTCTGTAATGAGCACACACACATTCTCAGACAAAGGTTAAGCGAAAGTCTATACAGGGAAGTAATATTGTTATTAATGATGCTGGGAGCACTTGTGAAAAGACATGAGCACACATACAGTACAGTACAAGCACACACATTTTATTAAAGCCTTTAGGTCTTGCAAAAACAGGAAGAGACGGGCATTAACAGGGCTTTTGAAGAGAAAAGGGTCAAATTTGCGTTCTGATTTCTCGAACCTCCCATTAAAATGTGCTTTTTGTCCTGTTTTCTGCCGCACATTTTACGTTAAGTTTAAAACTGAATCAAGCTCGATAAAAGTTGGCTTGTAAAATCAGTGAAAACCAGAAGCAGAAAAGCAGAGAACGAGTCAACAGAGTTGATCCAGTAAAAACAATTTGTGACACTCACCCCAAGATTAGAGAAACGACACAAATCAAAAGACAACAGTGTTTCTGTGTGTTAAGCAACTTAATTTCCCCCTCCACCCAAAAATGGTTGTCATTGTTCTGACATTTGGATGTTTTATGCCTCGCGGTGATGCTTACAGCCTCAAATTCTTTTTTAGGCCATTTAAATGAGTATCTGTGTGAGAGGAAAAAATCAGCATACTGTAACAGACCCAGGTTCTGGGCCTGTTAAGCAGATTAAATGTTTTGTAAGATACAGAAAATGATGAGACAGGCGACTGGTGAAGTACCTCGCTTCTGCCATATTTCTCAGTACAATATCATGTATTTTCATTTTATCATATTCCATCATGTACAGCTTTTTAAATTATGTCTTGTCCAATTAACTTTTTCCATGTCACAGTTCACATGCTACAAATTACCTGTTTTTAGCACCTTTTAACCTACAGTATTTATCTATTTATTCCGCTTTTAAACAAAATACCTTTCTCTCAGCAGGACTACTTTTTCACATACAATGGTTTTTACCTACCACCATGTTAGACGTTGACCGATTAATCAGCGCCAATAGGACGTTTTACAAACTATCGGCTGAACTTGGCTCCGATAGTGGCCGATGGTTGCAGTTTTTTCCACAGCGCCATAAGCCGCTTCTTCCCTGCGCTGCTCTCTGACCAGTGAGGGCGGGGCTGCTCTTCACACAGAGAGTAACAGTAATTTCTGTGGTAATTGAATAAAACTGAAGTCAGTTTCACATAATGCAAAAATAGGCAACAATTTAGGGGGAAAGATGTAGACATAACATTTTAGTTTCCATTTTTGAGCCTTTGTATAAGTTTTGCACAATGGACCAACCTAAATCTGGCCAAAACTTTTACCTTTATAAACAATTCCTATGATAGTCAGGCATTGGCTGCACATGCGTGCAGTGGCACAATGATAGAGGCACTCTGTGTGTATGTGTGTGTGTGTGTGTGGTAGTCGTGTTTATAGTAAATGTCTAGTTTTCCTTCCCCTGAGACAGGCGGAGGGGGAGTGTGGGAACTGAGAGTGAAGCTAAACTAAGACATGGGCACAGACATTTTTATTAATGGGGTCAGGGCTGGGCTGGAGACCGGGTTGCAGGGTCAAGATAATAGAAGAACACACACATCCCTGCAGGAGTGAATGTTGACTAATGTGTGGTCAAGTTTCCACAGTGGCCCTTCTTCCATAATTCTGCAGAGACAAAAGTGAGAAGAAGAGACTGCCAGTTAATCAAGATAAGATCAGATATGGACCTTTGTGTTTTTTTATTTATTAATTCTGAAGTGAAAGTCTCATTACTCCTCAAAGATAAGAAACAATTACATGCATCATAAATCATGAACATCCTTTGTTAAATTCATTTATATCTGGTCCATGGCCACCCCTGCTCAGTCACAGGCCACCCCCACGCTTTAAAGGTGTCATCACCTGGAAATCCCACTTTTTCACGTCAAAACACGTGTATTGGAATAAGACCTTAGTTAAAACGTGCCATAAACTCCGGAGAGTGAAAGTGACTTCATCTTTGAGTGCGGGCTCTCTCTTCTCACCAGAATCAGCCACAAGAGTGCGCTCTCCACAGTATTTAAATTTCTTCCTCCGAATGACGTGAAGTAGAGAGACTGCTAGCTACTAAGCTAGCCTCTTTAGCACCACCTGAAAGCAGCTGATTACCTGCCGCAGAGTAGTTATGACTAGCTTTGTCAGAAAGGACAACAACGACAAGGAGGATGAGGGGGGGAATTGCCCTGCTGAGCTGCCTTGGCAGAAATTCAGCAGTTTTCAGTGTTTTAAAGGGACTTGAGGCAAGATTAAGAAACGAAACTTGCGACTTCAGGTAACTGCAGCCACGAGCGAAGCTGTCACGGGAGCGTGCACGAACTGAAGCTATAATGTTGTTACACTTTTTAGTGTCTTTCAGTTGATCTGGATCGTTTGCTGACGGCGGAAGAATCCATAACTATCGCTTTCAGTGTTTGAATTTACCACGACCGTCTTCTTCCTGTATCAAAACTGCGGATGTTGCGCCATTTGACGTCACGTCTGCAGGGCAGCGCGGGAAATTCGGACGCCGAATTGCAGCACATTTTGCAGCACACAGCCTGTTCAAGGCAACAGAGAGAAACGTGGGTGGAAACGTTATTTTTGGTATTTAGCGCTTCATCACCCATTCGTATTAAAAAAAATGGACATGCATGTTTCGTTTTTTTAAAATTCCTGCCTCTAGTCCCTTTAACACGAGGGACAGCACTATCAGGGACCAGTGGATTATATTTAATCAGTGAAGATGTGCAGTTGGTAAGTGTTGCTGCTTGTGTAACTTATTATCTTTTGTGTAAGAGACCAGTAAACGGTGGTAGATGAACAGTGACAAGCTGCTAATGTAGCTACAAAAGGTAACGCTGTTTGGTTAACTTCAAGTCAGACGTCCGCTCCTTATATTTGTCAGAGTCCAGACGTTTTATTCCGTGGATCCTCTCTATCAACCATACCGTTACGTTTTTAATCACGTTTTTCTCTGTTGGGACATCTTTTCCTTCACCTGCTCTGTCCTGATAAAACTTTGTTTTAACTTTGACGTTTGCCTCGTGAACGCGCTTACAGACAGCTCTAACTCTCGTGCGTATTCTCGCGACAAACAAAAGTTGGGGATAAAAAGAGGTTTAAATGAGCTCATTAAACTTTTTTCCCATCCAACTATAATTTAAAATTTATTTGAAGATAATTTTAGAAGGATTATGTATGTAAAACACTAGGTTATGACACCTTTAACCGGGCAACACTCAAGCAGTCACAGAGACCCCAAGCTGCTTCCAAACCACTTTTCCTTCTTATTTTAGACACAAACTATCCCATACAGTTGGAATTTTTAAGATAGGACATGCAGAAGTTAACCCCTTGTGAGCTCGAAGCAGCTTTTTTGTGATGATTCGTCCTTATTTACAGACATTTTTACAGCAGCAGCTTTGATGACATCACTATTATGCAACACCATAAAAAGTAAATGTCTGTAAATAAAGATGAATCACCACAAATAAGCCGCTTTGGGCTCACAGTGACAAAACATTGGTGAAATGAAGGAGTTTAGAGGCTGGACGCGGTTGCCCCATCAATGCCATTATATTGGACATACGCTGATCTGGAGTGGATCTAAATATCTCCTGAAGGAATTCAAGTTACACCAAAACTGTCTGGGTGAGTAAATGAAAAAATTTTATGCTAGAAAATAGGTCCAGATTGAAAAAAAAAAAACGAACTTCCCCTTTAAGTTGGATACCTGGGATTTTAGCCAGTCTTATCAAAAATATTGCTTAAACTTGAAAAGAGCTTTGACTGCATGTAGAGTTTTAAATAATATATAACTTTAACTTTTAAAGTTATCAATATTCATAGTGGGAAAATATTAAAGACGACCTGATTTGGTTAACAACTGATGTTTGTTCCATTTTTCTCTTGAAGATTTTTAAAACTACATTTGGTTTAAAAAAAAAATCCTAAAAGTTTTGGAAAAACAGAAACAAAAGCAGAATGTAATGCAAGGGTAATGGAGGATAATTATCATTTTATAATGCGTCAATCACAAGTCAGGTCTCAGAAAAATAAGTAAATGTGATTTGAATATGTACCGTTTCCAGAACACAAAAAAGCATTAGTTTTCATTTGTCAGCACATCGATTATTTTCCTCTGTCCATGGGCCAAGACTCAACATGAACATGACTCCTCTTCCTCAGGTATCAAGGAGAAACATTGTTAAAGTGAATCAGTAAGCAGGTTATTTACAAAAAAAGAGAAGGGGATAACAGAGGTCTGGGTGAAGTTAAAGATGACTTCAGAGTGTGCCGAAGCCCAACTATCTGCAAAACTATCTGAACAAAACAGATGTAACCTATCAAACAAAGAATAAACTAAAATACAATGCATTACATCCCCAGTCTAACAAAAAATGGATCGGGTCACTGGAAACGGTTCAGATGTAGCACAAGGTGTGGCTAGCTGAAATGAGAAGGAGATGAGGGTTCTTCTTCCCGCAGCCTTTAGAGTGGTCCTACATGGACTAAGCCCCAGTGAGCTGCTGGGAGATGCACAAGTCAAGGCCTGACACCTGTACGCTCCAGTTTGCATAAAACACAGTTTTACCATTTTAAATCAGCACATTTAATCAGTGGACTTCAGTGAGACTTGTAAAATGTTTGTGCAAAACGCTGCTGGTGTGAGACTCATTCTGTACAACTTTCCCTAACCTCTGATTCCTTCCTGTTTTCCTTCTACGCTCATGAACGAGTAGGGTTAAGCATTACAAGCAGGTGTTGAAAAAATACATTCTTAAACTGATATAGAGGCACACTTTTTTATTCATGCACTGACTCCCATCATGTGACATCACATGAATGTTGCCCAACAGAAACTTACATCCGACGGATATCTTGCCCTCTCAGTTAACAACCATGACAATTGTGGTAAAACAAGTGTGTAAATAAAGCTGTAACAGTGTCTGGTGAGACTGGGCCAGCTTGCTGAACACCTTACCCTCAAACACTACAAAGCTTTGCCATTTGTTAAAAGAGGACAGCGCAAGTTTCAGCTTTTTTTCAGAAGTTTGCCCCCTCTGGCGACAAGTGGAAGTGATGCTAATGTCGTGCACACGCATGAGCTGCTTGGACTGCGTTGGTCTTTAGTTTAACCCACATAACACTCAGTCTGAGCCCAGAGTTTGAGTCACAATGTCTACTGAAGTAATAAAGTTATAGATCTGCAAGTTGTTTACAGATAATCGTTGAGTAAACTGACAGACTGTATGCTAACAGTAACAACAGGCTAACGCTTGCTTGTAGATCAAATATCCAAATTCAGAGGCTGAGTCCACGATTACCTAATGAAATTACTGCATCATCTAAATGTAACAAGTAGCCAGATTGTATCTCTTCCCCGGGAACGGTCACATGGCTGTCATACTGCTACATTTACATGCTAAAAACTTAGCATTGCAATATTATGCATCCTTATTTCCATCATACATCACATTTACCTTGTTAGCGAGAAGAAAGTCAACTGTGGGTCCCGCTGTATTCCCAGAGCAGATCGGAGCTCCCGCCAATTAAAAAGGGAAAGTAAAAAAGCTGCTGGGTTGTTTACTCCCGTCTTACTCCGGCACCGGTCAGACTCCAGTTTGGTTCTCTTCGTCTTTTAAGACAAAACTTTTCTTCTTTGTCTTACTGGAGTCTGGGATGGGGTTTGAGAGGCATTTGTTATCCATATTTTAGCAGCAGTCATCAGTCTTGTCTCGATGTGCGCAGACCTGCGGTGGTGGAATACACGACACCGCTGCAGCTCGTCTCCCCCACAAGCGCCCCCTTAAGGCTTCGTACCCGAAACTCTCACATTGAGCATGCAGAAACAGTATTAGAGACCACCGCAGTGAAGAGAGATCAGCTCATTCTACACATCAGGTAGTTTTAAGAGCATGTGGAGGAAAGAAAAGAATAGTATTAACTTTTAAACTTGCGCAATGCACCTTAGGAAGCAGAACTGTCAGGTACCTGAACGCCCCATCTGACCCTGCTGCCCATCTAAACCTGCATGCTTTCTATTACTCAGGTGGATCTCGTACCAGACAGCTCAGAGATCACTGACAAACAAGTTGGAAAGTCTTTGCTGAACTAGTTGGTCATGGCAGACTGGAGCCTGCTGGGAAACTTCCTGGAGGAAGTACAGGAACACTCCACTTCTGTCGGCAAAGTATGACACACACCCAAAACACAGCACACACATTTCATGCCAGGCAGTGAGGCACCGGTTGGACTTATACACACTCAAAATAGATTCTAAATATATTCCTAAAATGTCCTGTTTATATCCTGACCCACAGTTCACATCATGGCATCTGTCAGTCCTCTAAAAACAAGCAGATATAAAGTTTATGTCCATACAGATGTGTTTATTTAATTTCTGAAAAAAAAAAAGAAAGGAAATTATAAACAATTTATTCTAACTTGGCCAATATGTCTGATAATTTTTGAAAAAAAATTAAATTAATTAAGATGTTAATTATTATGAATTTTCTAACAGAGAGGTTTGATTGCTGAAGCAATTTAAAAATCCGACTACTATCATTATTTGCATCTAGATTGTTTCCGTGCTATTGTTGTTTTGGTTTGATTGACTTTATTTGTTGTTTTTTTGGGCCATAGGTGTGGCTGACCATCCTGTTTATCTTCCGGATCCTGGTTCTCGGGACGGCAGCTGAGTCATCTTGGGGGGACGAACAGGAAGATTTTGACTGTGACACGCAGCAGCCCGGCTGTGAGAACGTCTGCTATGACCGAGCGTTCCCCATAGCACACATACGATACTGGGTAATGCGCCCCGATGATCTGCCATGACACAAAGACAAAAACTAGACGGATATTCTGAATTAATTTACAAATATATCAAATAAATCAGTGCCATTTCAGATCCTGAAATTACCGTTTTACCGTAGATCGTGGATACTTCAGTGGATCCTATGAGAGCAGCTATCATGCAGGTTTTCAATGTTTCCCTGCTCCAACACATCTGACTCAAGTTAATGAGTCATTGTATAGAAATTCTGCTGCTGGATCCATTACTTTGGAACCTGCAGCTCTTGTAGGACACTGAGTAACCCTGCGTTAGATGATGGAACACAGTGAACACAAATGACTGCATCTCTATTTTCTGAATATTTTAGTATTACTAACCCTGCTGAGAGATTTTTATTTTATTTATTTTTTTGGTCTAAATAATCTTTTCCAAGCCAACTAGCCATGAGACAGTTACGACCATGAGTGTAGATGTAAAGGTGTTTTTGAGTTTTGCTCATCTGTGTGCTGGAGATATTTGATAACTAGATATTACACATTCACCCTTTATCATTCAGGTCTGGTTACTTGACAGCAGATGGAGGAATATGGTTCACAGTTTCTCTTAAAGGTACAGTGAGTAAAAAAAAAAAAAAAAAGAAAAAAAAAGTCAATGGCAGAAAAATTTAATATACAATCCAAAACTGTTACCATTACTGTTTAATCGTTTCACTAGAATAGCTGTTATATGTTTATTTTCTTAGAATGCATCACTTATATCTACTTGCTGGGGGTGCACATTCATGGAAGCTGCCATATTTGTGCCACCCTTTTTACTATGGTGTCCCTAAATGGACAAAACAATATGAGTGAAGTTTGTGTACCAGCTTTGTTTAATGGGAGTTAGATTAGAGACTGTTTGGGATAAGTAATAACTTAAAAGACATTAAAAGTAGTCACTCAGTACAGTGTAGCCATAGCTACACCTGAGACCACTGGATCCACTCACAGATGAAAACATCTTTGTCTGGGAGAATTTTGGCCACTAACAGCCACCATACATTCACAACAGTGGTTGAAATATGAAGTCTAAAAGAAAAAACAAACAGATTTTCTTTCAAATACCCACTCTTTACCACTAGATGTCATTAATTCTTACATACTGTACCTTTAAGTTAGTTATGACTTGATAAATTAACATAACTCACACGGTGTGCTGTATGTTGGGGAATGTGTCAGTATTAGGTATGGTCCAATCGAATCCACTGGATCAGGATCGGCTCCAATCCAGGCCAAGTTGGCTGGATCAGGTATTGGATTTTTTTTCATTAGAACCTGTCCGATCCAATCCGTAACCAAACTCAAACACTTAAACTTTATCATATCTTCCACTTAATTTTGCAAGTCATGCTACAACACAAGGAACTGTCGCTGTAGTTGCTATGTGCCTGTGTTTTTGTCACATGATCAAAAACGTGCAGAGCTGCAGTCAGTCTGCCATATGGAATTACTTCATGCTAACGGAGGAGAAAAGTATGACATCTGAGTGCCACAGCAGTTTTGCATGACTTCAGTTCTGATATTTTCATTCTCTCTTTAGGGACCAAAATAGCTGTTGGACATTGTTTTTAGATGTCAGTATCAAGCAAATAAAGTCCATGTATTAACAACTTTTAGAGTGACAATAAGAATCGGATGGGTGTTGGATCGGTATTAGCAGGATACTCAAGGCTTCTGTATCGGTATCGATAGCGGATCTGAAATAGTGGTACGAGCCATCCCTAGTCAGTATTTTATGATGGTTGGGAAAACCTAATGTGCTCTTCAAGTAAATTAGCAGAGAATGTGAATACATGCTGCTGTGCTGCATGCTAGAATGGGAGCACCATCCTCACGCTTTAGATCCACTGCTGCCAGGTTAGGTCAGGCTTAACAAGTAAAATTTAGTTAAGAAGGGAAGGAAGAAATGAAGAAAAAAAGAGGATGAAGAAGGCTGAACGTGCCCAAAGTAATGGAACTTCACAGCTGAATGCTACTAATCAAAGAGCAGCATTCAGTTATGGACATAAACCGTTAATAGAGAGGGACGAACCTTCTGCTACGTCACTCGTTGTACTAACAGTACTACTGTACTGAAATACTAAATGAGCAAAAACAAGGCCGCTCCAAGCAAATGATTGACAGCTGACGTACTCTGGGCTAAACGCTAACTGAGCTAACTTGAAACTAACAGGAGCTAACAAAGATTAGCCCCCTAAGCGGCAGGGTAAAGGTAAGACACGCTTAGACTTGCTATTAGCTGACTAAAAACCGCTGTTGTGCTACTTTGCTACAAACTGAGACCTTACTGAGAGCAAACAAGGAGCTAATTAGGAACCACCGTCGGCAGGCCTATCAATCAAAAGGACATGCCATTAATTATGTGTAATTTCAAGATTAAATGACATATAAACGGATGAGTTATAGAAAAATCCCCCCCCCCTTACAGTTGACATGAAGGTAAACTTGACCAATTAAACCTAAAATGATTTTTTGAACCAGGTTGTAAACATGTTTATTTCTGCTGTGAAGCTGACATTTTTAACATGGGAGTCTATGGGGATTTGCTCTGTTTTGCAGCCAGCCCTTAGCGGATCAAGGGAGAACTAAAAAAAATTACTTCTTCCAGACTCATAGTTGGCGACTGGAGGTTGCCACTTGGTTACGGAGAAAACAAAAATTCGATTCCCGACCATCCATCTCCTAATTTTTGCCAAATTTCTTGACAAAAGTGGGCAGAGATGTTTAACATTTAGTTATGATGGTTTTTAGCAAACAGCCAAGTGAGAAAAACCAGGCTTATAAGGCGACAGTGTAAACTTCACCTAGATTAAGACAGTAAAATGTAAAAGAGAAGGAAACGAGAAAACCTTTTACAGTTTTTAAAGCAATTTTCCTGGACCCCGTTGGAAAATCTAAAGGGTGCAAGAAGAACTTTGAGGATTTAGATAAAGATCACCCTGCAACAAGAATCTGGCCATGTTTCCTTTGCTAAAGGAAGTAGAAAAGGAAGCATTGAAGCTACTTTGCATTTACATAACTTTATCAAACTATCCATAACTGACACTTACATACTTCAGGGTCAGCTGATTGGACAACTTGTCAGCTTGATATCAGGCTACTCCAAGTTCCCAGTTACAACTACAGCTTCACTCCACAGATTTACAGCTGTCATGGAAGCAGAAAAAGTTGTGCAACATGTTTGCATGGACATGAAGTTCTCAGGATCCCACTTCTAAACATCAGCCCCGTTTTCTATAAAGTCTATTTTGGTGTTTAGTCACTGCATGCTGCAGTTTGGAGTGCAGCTGTTTTAAAGCTTCCTCCTCGCCGATGAATTCAAGGAAACTTTAGTTGCTCATGTCTGTGAGCAGAAACCTCCAGGTTTAAATTCCAAACAATAGTTTTTGTATGCAGCGCTTATCAAGATCTCAGATGCTGGCATGTCCTTGAATGTAACATTTAAGCAAGTTCCTGGTTTTTCTGAGAACCAGAACAGTCAGAGTGTTTTATGTATACACTTATAAATAACTCTGTCTGGATAACATTGAATAAAAAAATATTTTCTTTGGAAAAAAATGATTGCAGTTGATGGCTTATATGTGCTTCAGGTTTTTTTGTGTTTTTATTTTGATTTTGGGCTTCACCAACTTTGTATTAAATCATTTTAACTGTAAATCCGGCCGATGCCTTCTCAGGTTCTGCAAATTGTGTTCGTCTCCACTCCCAGTCTGATCTACATGGGCCACGCCATGCACACTGTTCGCCAAGAGGAGAAGAGGAGGAGCAGAGCAGATGATGAGGGAGACGGGGGAGGGGGAGAAGAAGACCCAGGAGGAGGTGAAGGGGGACAAGGGGGAAAACAGGGGAGAAAAGGAGACAAGGATGAAGAAAAGGAGAAAAGTGAAGGGTCATCAGCGGGTCGAGTTCGGCTGAGGGGAGCTCTGCTGAAGACGTACATACTGAGCATTCTGATCCGCAGCATCATGGAGGTAAATATTAATATTAAAACCGACTTTCATGGATGGAAATAATCTTCAGGGTTCAGGTTCAGAACATGATCTGAAGTTTCCAGCAGCAGAGCTTGAAGTTGGTATAGGCCAAACAACAGAGTGGATACACTCCTGTTAGAAATGTTCATTATTTCAAGATTAAGTTTGTTACAGACCTACTTTTCTTTTTGCTTCACTCAGTATAGTATTATAAATCCCTATAAATCATTTAAATGTAAACTTGCATGTTTAACTTGATACAACCTGCTGAATTAGCACCAATATTCAGCTCTGAATTGCTTTTTTCACAAGTTCACATCCATCTCGTTCAGCCTTTAATGGTTAAAAGTTCCCAATTGTGCTGGTTTTGGCTGTTCCAATCATTTAAAGTGTAAAACTAATTGAGGTTACAGTGGGTACGAAAAGTATTCAGACCCTTTTAAACATTTTTACTCTTTGTTTCATGGCAGCCATTTACTAAAATTGAAAAACTTTAATTTTATTTCTCATTAATGGACACTCAGCACCCCATCTTGACATAAAAAACAGAATTGTAGAAATGTTTGCAAATTTATTAAAGAAAAACTGAAATATCACATGGTCAAAAGTATTCAGACTCTTTGCAGTAACACTCATATTTAACTCACAGGCTGTCCATTTCTTCTGATCCTCCTTGAGATGGTTCTACTGCTTCACTGGAGTCCAGCTGTGTTTAATTAAACTAATTGGACTTGATTAGGAAAGGCACACACCTGTCTATATAAGACCTTACAGCTCACAGTGCATGTCAGCGCAAATGAGAATCATGAGGTCAAAGGAACTGTCCAAAGAGCTCAGAGACAGAATTGTGGCGAGACACAGATCTGGACAAGGTTACAAAAGAATTTCTGCAGCACTAAAGGCTCCTAAGAGCACGGTGGCCTCCATAGTCCTTAAATGGAAGAAGTTTGGGACGACCAGAACTCTTCCCAGACCCGGCCGTCCAGCCAAACTGAGCAATTGTGGGAGAAGAGCCTTAGTGAGAGAGTAAAAAAGAAGCCAAAGATCACTGTGGCTGAGCTCCAGAGATGCAGTAGTGAGATGGAGAAAGTTCCACAAAGTCAACTACTGCAGCCTCCACCAGTCGGGGCTTTATGGCAGAGTGGCCTGATGGAAGCCTCTCCTCAGTGCAGACATATGAAAGCCCGCATAGAGTTTGCCAAAAAACACATGAATGACTCCCAGACTGAGAGAAATAAGATTCTCTGGTCTGATGAGACCAAGACTGAACTTTTTGGAGTTAATTCTAAGCGGTATGTGTGGAGAAAACCCGGCACTGCTCATCACCTGCACAATACCATCCCAACAATGAAACATAGTGGTGGCAGCATCGTGCTATGGGGGTGTTTTTCAGCTGCAGGGACAGGACGACTGGTTGCAATTAAAGGAAAGATGAATGCGGCCAAGTACAGAGAGATCCTGGAAGAAAACCTCTTCCAGAGTGCTCAGGACCTCAGACTGGGCCGAAGGTTCACTTTCCAACAAGACAATGACCCTCAGCACACAGCTAAAATAACAAAGGAGCGGCTTAATTACAACTCTGGGACCATTCTTGATTGGCCCAGCGAGAGCTCTGACTTAAACCCAATAGAGCATCTCTGGAGAGACCTGAAAATGGCTGTTCACCACCGTTCACCATCCAACCTGACAGAACTGGAGAGGATCTGCAACGGCAGAAGATCCCAAATCCAGGTGTGAAAATCTTGTTGCATCATTCCCAAGAAGATTCATGGCTGTACGAGCTCAAAAGGGTGCTTCTACTTAGTACTGAGCAAAGGGTCTGAATACTTCTGATCATATGATATTTCAGTTTTCTTTTTTAATAAATTTGCAAACATTTCTACATTTCTTTTTTTTTCTGTCAAGATGGGGTGCTAAGTGTACAATAATGAGAAATAAAATGAACTTTTTTTATTTTAGCAAATGGCTGCAATGAAACAAAGAGTAAAAAGTTTAAAGGGGTCTGAATACTTTCCGTACCCACTGTACCTCATAAAGTAAAATCAAACAGAGCAAGCAAATGATTTTACAAAGGAAAAAAAAAAGAAAGAAGAAGAAACAACATAGGGTATAAAGTACCCTAAAGCCATACTTGAGTAAAAGTAAAAGTACCTTACTGGAAAATGATTCAAGTAAAAGTAAAAGTCGCCTGCTAGAATATTACTTGAGGAAAAGTAAAAAAGTAGCTAGTATTCACTGTACTTAAGTATCAAAAGTAAAAAAGTACTGTTGATAAAATGCAATCAGAAATTTGAGTTTAACATTTTCTTTATTCCTGTTTAGTTTTTAAGTTGTGCTTAATTTCTAAAGTGTAAAGAAGCTTCAATACCTCCTTACATAAACCAAACCATATATAAAAATAAACAGAAACACATCCTTACAGACCTGCGTGCATGCCTACCAACATTCATACTCATGTGCATTCAATATAAAATCATTCCTAATAAACTCTTGATGCTCGGAGGTGATGCAAAAAAACAAAAAACTTGATTGGTTGAATTTAACATGACTGCAGTGCGACAGCACATGAACTGTCCATCCAGTCATTACTGAACCCTGAAAAACTTTTTGTTCAACCTCAAAAAAAGTTGTTTCTCAAAATGGCGAGAACTCAGACTCGCTCGTCTTGGGCTGAAGACCAGACCAGCGATGCTAAACAGCCTTTCACCTGCTGCTGAGGCAGGTAAAGGCGTGTTTAGCTTCAGAGACAGCTTATACAAGGCTGCTACTAGTGGCTACTAGTCCCACTACAACAAAATAAAGATTGTCCGTTGGCTATTATGTTTCTCCTTATTTTGTAACGAGTAACTAAGATGCTCATGTAAATGTAATGGAGTAAAAGTATTGATTTTTTTTGGAAAATGTAGTGAAGTAAAAGTAATCAGAATTAGAAGTAGTAAAGTAAAGTATAAATATAAAAAAATACTACTTAAGTAAAGTAACGAAGTATTTTTACTTCGTTACTATACAACACCATTTACCATTTACCATTTGCAAGTAAACTTGCCCCTGAAAATAAATGCTAGACTTATGTGAGTAAAATCCAGCTTAATCTTCACCTTTGGGCCTCTGCTTTTGTGTGCTGGGGAGTTTTGTTTGCTACTCCTCCTCCCCTACCTTTTTTTTGCATTTTCTCTTTGTTTTTGGTGTATTCAAGACATTTCTGGGTGGAGATTTGCTTGCTGTCTCCAGCCAATGACAGTGCTAAGGGCTTGGCGTTCTGTTGGGAAAAATTCGTCCATTGGAGCAAACTTTTTTTTTCTTTTTTTAAACGTTGACTGGAGCTGACACCAGATTCACTCGAATTCTCGATAAAAATGTCAGATGCAGCGAAGAAAAGGAAGTATTTTGCGGCTTTAAATAGTAAACGCTCGAAAACCAGGGTTAATATTGGTTTAGCTTTCACCTGCTTTCACCCCAGTTTTGAAGGAGAGGGTTGGGGCAAAAGAGCGATGCATTCATTAGCCCGAGGGCAGGGACTCTCAGTTTAAATAGTGTTTACAAACAGAAAAGGGGGAACACTGTGGACTCTTCCTTTAAATTGGCCCATGGCTAAGCCACGCCCCCCTCCACTTACTCGGACAAACAACCAACATTTGGTGACAGGCACTATGTGACATCTCCGGAGATGACAGCTATCAACACGGACAGCAGACGCGGGATCAGACAGAGAGACCAGAACAAGATCAATTAAAAAAACATTTAAAAAAACAAAAAAAGAAAAAAACATTGTTCACAAGTCTGAAACTGTGAGTCAAAATCAAGCCTGTGAAGTCTCTGGAATGAGACTAATGTGCGCTCCCTCAGTTTCTCGCACAAACTATTGCACGGCTGCTGTTGTCCCAAAATGTGATTGTCTGCCAAAAACTGATTAAACAGCCACGGAAGTGGAGTAGTGTCTGACTGCAGCTTGGAAGCCAGAGGCGTGTAGTTACCGACGTTACTACACGACACCTATACTGCACGACAGCTATAGCTGACCTCTTATGTACCATTACCAAAGTACAAAAACTAGTACATTTGGCTAGCATTAGCTAACTTAAACTAACTTTAGGGATGTTAAAGATAACTTCATATTTCTTTCCAGCAAAGTGACAACATGTTGCCTCAAATACAGTGTTGACCTTAGAACAGATGTAGACATCCTTGTTATTTTATCCACGTTCAGTTGATGTTGTGGTCTGCCGCATAACTTTATCCAAAGCAGACACTTTTCTCGTTTGAGATGTGACTTGGGAAAGGGCAAAAAATACATCCCGTTGCCCAGCCTCTCAGGATACCAAGTGTCAGAGTTGCATGAACTCCATGCACACCGTTTGACCACTTTAAACTACAACAAAAAAAAAAAACTCATAAAGACACATAAAAACGAAGAAAAACAGACTAACTTCAATGCACTTCAATTGACTTTCAAGCAGACAATGTCTGAGTGTATTGGGTTAGCTGTTTGTGCACCCTGTGATTGGCTCATCGTGTTTGGGGGCTTGGTTTAGCCATAGGTCAATTATGAGTCTGACTCCTTGTTTGCAGCTGCCAGCTCCTCTGTGATGCTGCTTGTCTCTCACCTTCAGAGAGTTCAGCTGCTTAACACAAACACAAAATATAAGCAAAAACACAAATGTTACCTCCTCTCATAGCAAGTATGATTCTGTCTCTTTTTTGGCTGAAAGGTTAATGTTTTTGTGTTTGGATAAAGTAGTTCATTAGAAAATATGTGTGTTACCATTATGAAACTATCTAGACTTTAATTAAAGCTGAGAAAACCTGACACTTACCTGAAAATATAACTATACATATTTTTTTCCAGGTAGTGTTTTTGTGTCTCCAGTATTTCCTGTATGGGATCTTCCTTCATCCTCTGTATGTCTGCAAGGTAAACATCAGAAAAGATTTAAAACTGATTGTTTAAAGTAAAACAGTATCTTCAGATCTGAGTTTATTCCGTCTCACCTTTCCATTCAGGCCTGGCCATGCCCACACCCCGTCAACTGTTTTGTCTCCAGGCCAACAGAGAAAAATGTCTTCATAGTGTTCATGCTGGTTGTGTCGGCCGTCTCACTGGTCCTCAGCGTCCTCGAGCTGTATCACCTGGCATGGAGACACTGCTGCAGGTAGGATATTGGAGCTGACATTTTTTTCTGGGAGAAATGGTGATGAGTGACTGCTGCTCTGAGTTGTGTATAAATTCTGTCAGGTTTGAATCATAGACCTGGTTGTAAGAACTTGTACAGATTCAATAAGTTTAAATCAATTTGTACTTAGACTTCTTAAAATATTATCTTGCTTTTTTAATTTCTGGGATTAATAACCCCCCGTAGAAATCATTCACTTTATCTGTACAGGAAATATTGCCATATTTGTTGCCCTTTTTTCAGTTTAATGGAGTCTATGGCTAACCATTCAGCCAAAATTTTATCTCTGTGGCCAAGTAGCCAGGGTGCATGATCACTTGGAGGCATAGTGACAGGACTATCACCTGCCACATTTGCTTTGATTTTAAAACAGGCTACATCAGCCACTCCTTATTTATTATAAATCTCCAAAAAGCTAGTCTACTAAAGAGTCCCTGCAGAGATGGTGAACACAGAGAGGAATTTAACAACTACAGAAGTGATTCGATCCCACTGACTCCCGGGTGAGAGTCACACGCGCTTACTGGTCAGCCAAAAGAAAACCCCTATGTAGGAAAGTATATGCCTTTGGCTGACTGGTAAGCGGGCATGACTCTCACCCGGGAGTCTGTGGGATTGAATCCCACCCAGGCCCTCTGTTGCTTATCTTGCCACATTCTGGCATTGTTGGCAGGATCCATGTGACGCTGATAAACAGTCCATAAATTCGAAATTGGTGGCAGCCTGCGCGAAGCACAAGCCTCCGCCAAGGTGCTTGTGCTCGACTCCCTTATTTTTATGTGTTCTGGATCATAGTACCTGGAATTTTCTCTGGATCCAGATCAACTTTTGAAACATTATAGAAATCATTGAGATTCTTTCTTGTAATTTTTGACCAAACACTTGGGTCATTTGTATGGAGTTGTATGGGAAAAATTCCCAAAAACTGGCCTACCAGGGTGATGTTCATGTAAGACTGTTTGGGCGTTGGTAAGGAGGTTTGATGTTCACCATGGGGTGTCGGTCAGAACACACAGGACTCGCTTGTACAGTTAACTGTCTTTACTGGTCGCTCTGAATCACAACAGCACAGTAACCCTAGGGACACACTGCATGCGTAAGTGCGCAGAAGCGCAGCAGTTTTATTTCCGTTATTTATGTTAATAGATGGTGTCGACCACATCAAGTGCTGTATGGTGTGCAGCGGCGCGCACCGTGGAACGATTGTTTCAGCTTCTGTTCTATTTTCTGTGCAGCTGAATTTGTCAAACCAGGCAGGAAAATAGGAACACGAAACAAATCTATCAAAATAAACCCATTTTCAAAGTCAAATACCCAGATAAGCTTTAAAGGTGTCATAACTTAGTGTTTTACATACACAATCCTTCTTAAAGGTAGAGTCCGACTTTTCCCCCCTGAAAATAAACATTAGACTTGTGCAAGTGGAAATCCGTCTCAAACTGCGCCTTTGGGCCTCTACTCGCATGCCGTGGTGCGTTTGATTGCAACTCTCTCCCCCTGCCTGTAATTCGCTCTTTAGCTTTGTTTTGTTGTGTTCGGGACGTTTCTGGGTGGAGATTTCTGTTTATATCACCAGCCGATGACAGAGCTAAGGGCATGACGCCGGAGCAGACGCCAGTCATTCGAACTCTCGAAGGAAAAAGAAAGAAAGAAAAAACGGCGGATGCACTGAAGAAAAGGTAAGAGTTTTAGATAGTGCAAGTTGTAAAACCAGGGCTAATATTAGTTAGGCTTTTACCTGCTTATGAGCTCTGAAGGAGAGGCTTGAAGCTGAATAGTTTGAAGAATGAGGCGGCCATCAGCCTGAGAGGGAGAGGCGCTAAGTTTGAATGCTGCTGTTTGCAAACAGAAACGGTTTGGGGACTTCGAACTCTACCTTTAAACTATCTTCAAATGAACTTTTAATTATAGTTGGGTGGGCTGAAAATTTAATGAGCTCATTTAAACCTCTTTTTATCCCCAACTTTTGTTTGTTGTAAGAATACGCACGAAAATTAGACCTGTCTGTAAGCTCATTCACGAGGCAAGTGTCTAAGTCAAAACAAAGTTTTATCAGGACAGACGAAGTGAAGGAAATGATGTCCCAACAGAGAAAAACCGATGCCGATGAGAAGAGCGGTGCCGATGTGAAAATCGGTGCGCTTCCCCATGCAGTGTGTCCCTAATGTAATGGGAGGTGAGGTGAATGCCTGGATGGAAGAGAGTGTGGTCTATAAACACAGAAATAAAAAGCCATGAGGAACATTTGTTCGGCAAAGAAACACATTCAAGGTATGAATTATTACTAATAAATCCCTTACAGTTAGGACAAAACATGCATACAGTAGGCTATGTGTTCAAGGCTAACAGTAACAGTAACTGGCATGTAACAGGTCAGCTAGCTTAATCGCATAAAAAGACACATGGTGAATGGACGAACACTTCTGAATAAGCTAATCAGCTAAATAACATTAAAGGCTAAATAAACATCCTGTTCAGGCAGCTCCGTTCACTCACCCTGTTTATAAGTGCTATAAACGAGCAGAACTCAACAGATTATTAATCGATTTTCTTCTATTGCAAAACTTAGACATACTGCTGTGATATCTGATGCTATAGAGTTACACCAAAAAGATGTATTTTCGTAGTTTGCGGGCAATAAGTGGGCTTAACAGTAATTTATTGTGTCTGTTTTCAGGTAGGCTACATGATGTATATCCTCTGCATAGAGACCGTACTAGTCAGTTTGACTTCATTAAAGATTGTACAAATCACTATTTACAATACAGATTAACATTATACTTTATTATACTTTACATTATATATTTATTTATGAGTTTCTTCTCCCTCAGATCCTCCAGAAGACACTTTAAAGTCTTCATCTTTTCCCAGCTGGCCTTGGTATTTTTTTTTCTCTCTTTCTCACTCCATCCTTTCCACTCTTCCCATAAATTGGTGGATTATGGCCACTAGGCGATGCACGGACTAGCGAAGTCAGAAAACCAGACGATGCATAGCTATGATCCTGCTAGAAAGGACAAACATTGTCTTATTTTACACAAATCACTTGGACATCATTTATGTCTGATTTACATTATGATACATCACACCTCCAGTTATCACTTGACAGTCACTGCTAGCTTTGAGTGTGTATCAGGACTGTATACTCAACAACATAATAGAGTACAAGTGGAAAATCAGTATTGTGTTGATGTGAATGAAAGTAGATGAGATGGTGAAACATGAGAAACATTCTGTAGTTAGAGAAGGATGCAGTTATTCCATCTGTGAGACGTCTCCTGTTTAAAATACTCTGGTCAAACAGGGTAGTACCAGTCACACTGGGATTATTTCTACCACAGCATTCACAATATCAGCCGTAATCTACATCTGTATTATGTAATGTGTGATTTATAAAGTTTCATTGATGTTTACATGATACAACTTTAACAGCGAGCACTAAACATGCGTGAGGCTGACTAGCTGAGCATGATTTCACTGGTGGACAGATTATTACAGGCTGGCAACTATTCTAACCACCAAATACAACTAATACTGATGTTCAGGCTTACTTGTGAAAAGTAACCCACGGTTGGTTGCTTACGATGCTCCGCTGATCACAGTAAGAAAACGCTGTTCAGAGCTTTGGTATCGTACATCAATGGTATCTGCTAACTGAGCTGTGACCGGTCCAAGATGACGGCAACGTTTCTCACCCTTGAGTGGTCAATGTTGCTTCTACTCTTTATTTCTATGGTTTAATTCATATTCCATGCAGTTTAATCCATCATGCATGCAGTTTAATCCATCTTCCACGCAGTTTAATCCATATTCTATGCCGTTTAATCCATATTCCATGGAGTTTAGTCCATATTCCACACAGTTTAATCCATCTTCAATGCCATTTAATCCATACTCCACGCTGTTTATTCCATCTTCCACACAGTGTAATCCATACTCCATGGAGTTTAATCCATCTTACAGGCAGTTTAATGTATCTTCCACACCGTTTAATCCATACTCCACACCGTTTAATCCATCTTCCACACTGTTAAATCCATACTCCAGGCTGTTTAATCCATGTTCCATGCAGTTTAATCTATATTCTATGCTAGTGTTTCCCAATCCTGGTCCTCGAGGACCCCTGCCCTGCTAGTTTTCAAGACACACCTGGCTCAGATGAAAGGCTTGATAGGTGCTTGCAAAGAACTTGATGAGCAGTTCAGTTGATCTGAATCAGGTGTGGTGGAGTTGGAAACCTGGAATACATGCAGGGCAGGGGTCCCTGAGGACCAGGATTGGGAAACCCTGGTTTAATCCATATTCCACATCGTTTAATCCATATTCCATATCTCTCCACTTGTGTTTTTTGGTTTTGAGAAGGAAAAAAATACATCACCCAAATTTTCTGGATATCTGTCATCAGATTTGAAAATCCCATTTATGCCCCATTGATGGAAGTGAAGTTTGCCAGAAACTCTTTTCTATAGTAACCGTTGCTAACGTATGATTGGTCAGTGGTGGTTCTAAGGCTGGCGAAGGGTCAATTGCGATCTACTTGTAATGAAAAGTGAGATATGTCCCCAAAATCTACCACACTGACAAATGACATTTTACACTATATCTATCTCACTAACTGTATGCCTCCCTCTCATTTTTTATCTCCATCTGTCTTTCTGTTTGTCTCGTTGTCTCACTCACTGTATCACTTTCTCTGTCCCCCTCCCTCTATCTCTCTCTGTCTCCATGTCTCTTTTTTAATGTTCTTTGTCTCTGTCTCTCTCTCGATCCATCTATCCGTCCATCTACCATTTGGGCTGCAAGACACCAACCAGTTACCCAACAGCTACTTCATTATGACAGGGCTGCCCTTCACATGTATGGCTGAGCGGGCAGTAGCTGTATTGGCAGCATTCAAAATTTCTTCAGAAATGTTCTAATTTAAGTATCCAATCTTTTTGTGGGGTACAGCATCCCAGGCACCAAAAGGATGTTGTTAGTGTGCTCGATGAATAATCTGAACTTGCTATTGTTATAGACTTTTTATGAGTAGGCCTGACATGGATTTTTTTAAGTAGTTTTTTATTGGTGAAATATATTTATAGTGTTACTTATGTTGCATTAGGTTTTGTTGTCTGTTTATGTTTTGTATATTGTGTTGTGAATGTTTTTTTGTTCTTTGTTATATGGATTGTTTGTTAGGCTATGTTGCTTTGTGTTGTGTCACATTACCTGGGTTTCAGAAAGTTCTTTGGCTAACTCAGGTCAGTTGTTTTCCTCAGTGCCTCTTATTTTTGTGCCGACGTTTCTTTGATCTAATTTTTCTAACTGGTTTCCCAGAGACTTTGTCTGAGACCAGTGGGGATTCACTGGGATTTAAATGGTCATTTGAACTAGTCAATTCCTCAAGAAAGATTTCCTCAGTAACTTGCTTGATAATCTCGGATTGGCAGATTTCCTCAGTGGATTCCAGCCCCTCCTCATTTTTGTGTTGTCTTTCTTCCTTTGACAGTTCAGTTACTGGTGTCTCAGAAACCTGTAGTTCTGGGACCAGTTCTGTTTCATTGTCTTCAGAGTGTCCTTCCGGTTCTGGCTTTCCATTGGGATTTAAACAGTTGTTTGAACTAATAATTTCCTCAAAGAATTTCTCAGTAAATTGTTCCAAAATCTCGGATTGGTACATTTCCACAAATAATTCCAGTTCCTCCAAATCTTTGCGCCTTAGTTCTTCCTTTGACATTTCTGTCATTGGTGTCTCAGAAACCTCCTGTGGTTCTGGGACCAGTTCTGTTTCAGTGTCTTCAGAGAGTCTTTCTGTTTCTGACTCTCCACTGGGACTGAAACAGTTATTTGAACTAATAATTTCCTCAGGAAAGAGTTTCTCTGTGACTTGTTCGATAATCTCGGATTGGCAGATTTCAATAGTGGATTCTGGTCCCTCCCCATTTTTGTGTCGTAGTTCTGCCTTTGACATTTCTGTTTCTGGCGTCTCAGAAATCTCTTGTGCTCCTGAGACCAGTTCTGTTTCATTCTCTTCAGGGAGTCTTTCTGGTTCTGCCTCTTCACTGGAATTTAAGTAGTTTTTCGAACTTATCAATTCCTCAAGAATTATTTCTGTTTTCTCAGTAACTTCCTCGATAATCTCAGATGGGCAGATTTCCACAAGGGATTCCAGTTCTTCCACATTTTTGCCTTTTAGTTCTTCCTTTGACATTTCTGGCACTGGTGTGGAGGCCTGCTGTGGTTCTTGGATCAGTTCTGGTAAAGATTCCTCCACTGTTTGAGGGAGTCTTTCTGGTTCTGGCTCTTCACTGGGATTTAAGTAGTTTCTTGAACTTATTAATTCCTCAAGAGTGATTGCTGTTTTCTCAGTAACTTCCTCGATAATCTCAGATGGGCAGATTTCCACAAGGGATTCCAGTTCTTCCACATTTTTGCCTTGTAGTTCTTCCTTTGACATTTCTGGCACTGGTGTAGAGGCCTGCTGTGGTTCTGGGACCAGTTCTGGTAAAGATTCCTCCACTGTTTCAGGGAGTCTTTCGGGTTCTGGCTCTCCAGTAGAGGGACAGAAATTATCTGAACTTAAAAAGGTATCAGGAAAGATTTCTGTTTCTACAGTTACTTCCTGGAATATTTCAGGTTCACTGATTTCAGATTCTAGTCTCTCCTTATTTTCTTCAAGAACCTCCTGTGGTTCTGAGACCAGTTCTGTTACACATTCCAGCACTAAGTCAGAGAGTCTTTCTGGCTGTTCTTCTCCATTAGAGGGAAGGAAGGTATCTGAACTATTTGAGTTTTCTAGAAA
Source organism: Atherinomorus stipes (assembly GCA_023101725.1). NCBI lineage: Eukaryota > Metazoa > Chordata > Actinopteri > Atheriniformes > Atherinidae > Atherinomorus > Atherinomorus stipes. The sequence goes on from JALJCO010013400.1 coordinate 105,807, forward strand.
GATTTCTGGGGTTATCCGGACTTGGTTTTTCATTGGTTCCTCTGGCGTCCCCTCTTGTTCTTCAGAAACCACTTCTGGTTTAACCTTTTCAGGTGTGGAAACCAGTGGCTCGCAGACATTTTTATTCATGGAAGTAGTTTCTGCTGCAGAAAACTGTGGAACAGGTTCCTCTCCAGTCATTTCAGACTGGTAGCTGACAGGTTCCATCTCAGATTTGACCTCTACGGCGAGTTTTGCCACTTTCCATTCAAGGTCCTCTGTGACCTGCTCCATCGCTGTTAGCTTGGATGTCAGCTCAACATTGATGGCCGTCTTTTCTTCAAGTGCTTTCTTTAATCTCTCTATTTCACTGAGAGTTGCTGCAAGTTCTTCTGCTTCTCCAGACTCGCCTTTGTTCTCTCCATTAGGAGCTGTGGTGGATTGAGCCGCCTCTTCAGTAATTTCTGCGCTTGTGCTTGGCTCTTCTTCAGGGACTTGACCCGTCTCCCGTTCTCTCTTTAAAGCGCGCTGCAGCCGTTCTGCATTTTTTTGGTTGAATTCGCAGTCAGCCTCTGCTAAAATTCTTTTTTCTTTCTCCTGAGAGAGGAAGACATTCTTCTCCTGTAGCGTGGACTTGAGAGTCATGACTTGGTCAGTCAGGTAGGCAATTTGGTCACGGAGAGCTGGGTTATCTATGTTGTTCGAGGGTCCATTTCTTCCGTTGTTTTTGTTTACCCACTGACTGCAATAAGGTGATCTATGCTCTGGGACCTGGGGACGATCGTTTTGATAACGAACACCAACCGAGTTTATTGGCTCACGCGGAACATAACGTGGTCTGTAATCTGGGACCTGGGGACGATCATTTTGATGGCAAACACCAACTGAGTTTATTGGCTCGCGCCTAGCATAACGTGGTCTGTAATCTGGGACCTGGGGACGATCGTTTTGATGGCAAACACCAACTGAGTTTATTGGCTTGCGCCTAGCATAACGTGGTCTGTACTCTGGGACATGGGGATGATGGTATTCATGACGGACACCGCCTGAATGAGGAGTCCTAGCAGATGTAAAGGGCTCAGACTCCTGAATATTCTGTTCTAGTTGAGAAAGTTTACTTGAAGATGAGTCAATTTGAGTCATTTTTCCACTTGTTGCAGTGCTGGTTAAACCTTTCTGTAAATTGTAGGATGGTGTAAAATAATCTGTGTTGGTTTGAAGATTTTCTTCTAATCGCAGTACCTTTCTCTGGACGTGTGTTCAGATCCGAGGCTTGGACATGAATGAGGAAAATTAACTCAGGTCAGGCTTATACAAGTGTCCTTTGATGCAGGTTCCTGTGATGTATCAGTCTGTGATGTCATCACTGCTTGTGACATAAAGCACTTTAGGCCCCTCCCCCATTCTAAATAGAGTGTTCTAGCATCACCATAGCAACCAGTTCCACAGCTAATCTTTCTCCCTGCAAGTTTCCATCTAGGGTGCCTCCATAGGACATTATTATGGCTGTCAGTCTGTGATCTGTCACCAAATAAGAAAAATGCTGAGTCATGTTAACACTATGAAAGGAAGATGTAGAAAAATTCTTCTATATTGTTGTGACAAATGGAGAACAATGAATAAAATTAAATTCGATAAATGAAAGATAATTCAGGAGTGCATTTATTTATTTATCTATTTGTTTGTTTGTTTGTTTATTTATTTATTTATTTATTTATTTATATTTTCTTTAAAAGAATTCACTGCTAGCGGTAGGCAAGGCAAGTTTATTTGTATAACACATTTCTTGTACAGGACACCGAAAGTGCTTAAAACATTAAAGCAACCCTTACCGATCTTGCATTTCAGAAAGCACAGCAAGATTAGCCCCCCCCCCCCCCCCCCCCCCCCTCATTCCCTCTGCCTCCCAATGCAGAAAGAAAGGTCTGACACGCAGGTCCCTTGGCCAATCCTAGGGGCAAACCCCTCTTCAAGGACTGGTTGGAGTTTTCATTGAATATTTAGAGGTTGAAATAATATTTTATTTTGATTAATGGTGTGTCTGTCTTGTATTTCAGAGTTCCATTACCTCATTCATAGCATTTTAACCTGTTAAAAAAAATAGTGTAACAATGCAAAATCGGTAAGGGTTGCTTTAAAACCATCTTTAAAAAAAAAAAAAATTACAGCATAAATAGGACATGACCCAGCTGCATCATGTTTTTTTATTATTGTTTTTTACGACCTGCAGACATATTTTGTGTTGCTTTGGGTCCTCAAACCAGTTATGTTAGAGATTAGTGTTATTGTCTGCTGTTATTAACTCACATTAAAGGTGTAATGTCAGAGCAGTATAAACTATTTCATAGCTGATATTGCTGCATATGTCAGTTCTCCAAAGAAAAATGATGTCACTTTTTTCAGCTGCGGATTGTTATGGCAGGCCAGATTTCACTACTCACGAAAAGGGTTGGGTACAGTATTTGCCCGAGAGTCTCCACTCTGGGCATGGGGTGGGCAGCTGTGGAGAGGATCTTGCTGTGATGGGGAGGTGCAGGTGGTGGGTTGTGGCTGGTCAGAGGTGCGATGGGGATGAAGTCAGGACTGTCCCATTGTTTTTCAAGTCTGCTCATTCAGGCTGTTGGGCCAGACACAGATCATCAGAAGCTTTAGGGGCACTAGGCTTGTAGTTTAACTGCTTCAGCCCCCTCCACACATACTGTATCTGTCTTATCTCGTGGGAAATAGTGCTTGATGAAAATAAGATAATTTTATTATATTTGTATGCCATATAACAGGGGTATCCAGAGTCGGTCCTCAAGGGCTGCTGTCCTGCTGGTTTTCATTCCCTTCCTGCTCCAACACACCTAACACAATTAAATGAATCGAACAGCCTATGAAGTTCTGCACAATGACTCATTTAATCTGAGCCAGGTGTGTTGGAACAGGGAGGCATAAAAAACCTGCAGGATTGTGGCCCTTGAGGACCGGAGCTGGACACCCCTGCCATATAACATCTATTTATCTGAATACTTCCAGTGAAATTGAATCAAACCTGAAGTAACTTCTATAAATTCTTGTCTGCAGGCAGCTCTTCTTCTCTAAAAAGGCCGTCGCTCCTGCCAACACCTCTCCAACCCGACAGCTGTCTGTGTCCCCTCCTCCACCATCGACCCCACCTCCAGATTTCAACCAGTGTGTTGCTGGCTCTTCGCACTTCCTCGCTCTCCCTTTCCCCAACCATCGCCTGGCCAGCCAACAAAACTCAGACAACATGGTCACAGAGAAGAACAAAATAGCTGCTTCACTGGAGGAAGAGAACTTCCTCCAGATGAGCTGCTACTCGTCCAGATGGCAGAACTCTCGAGATGAGCCGATCCAAGATGGAGCTTACCTGAGGTCTGATGCTAACTGCTACGGCTCTGAGAGCAGAGAAATGAGCTGTCTTCAGATCCCGAATGAAGGCCCGGAAGGACTCCTGATGAAAGACAAGCGAAGATTCAGCAAAACCAGCGGAACCAGTAGCCGAACGAGAGCAGACGACCTTTCTGTTTAGAGAGAAACCAAACACAAAGAGTAAAAACAACCAAATGTCTCAGTTTTTATTTTACAACAACCACTTGATATTAAAGCAGAACTCAGTAACTTCAGCTCGGGGCTCTCCCTAGTGGTGTCCTTTCACTGTCGTAAAGTTCATACCCCCCCACAGCACACAGACGGCTTCTCTACCTGTCTTTCCTCCATTTTGATCCCTGGATATATTTCTAAGCTTTTTCTAGCTTGTTGATGCTACTTTGCTGCGTTGGTAGCAGCACCTCGTCTCCCTCTGCTCAAAGCAAAGACCTGTCTCTCCTGCAATGGGACATTTTACCCGCGATTTGCGGGTAAATATGCCGTGGATTATATTGTTCTCTGGTGTTGGTGGGCAGCAGGTAATACGAACTTTTATTTACCTTTTGCGGACATGACAAGTGATTACTGAGCCTGAAGCAGTGACGCTTCACCCGGCGCCCAGGCAGCGCAAGCTACGTGAATCACTCTGGTCCAGCAAAGAGTTGGTTATGAGAACCAGGAGCCGTGTTTAGGTGGTGTGAAGCTAAAGAAATGTTTTCTTTGAATTAGCGCTGGTAGTCTGGTTCAAATCAGAGCTGGAAGCAGCTCGGTAGATAGGGGACCTGAGTACCGTACAGCGGTTTCTGTTGTCGCAAGTTCTTCTCGGGTCGGCTCAGGCAGACTTGCCAAGAGCTGCTCACAGGCCAGAGGCACCGGCAGGAGGGGGAAAAACATGGAATCGCTCCGTAAACACTTTGTTTAGCCCCACAGGGATTCCGAAAAGCATTTATTGAGGTAAAAAAGTTACTGAGTTCTCCGTTAATTAAGACTCTGGAATATCTTCCTTGTGATGTTACAGTGCTCTTCGAGCTTGTTTAGAAGCTTTAAATGGGTTGAAGATCTGAAAAAAAGAGCAGAAAACGCTATGAATGGGCAGCCATGTTTAGTTTTGGTGCTAAATGGACCCTAAATCCTGGAAGAAAAAAAAAAGCAGGATTATGGCTCAAACTGTCCAACAGGTGTAGCACAGAAGCTGGGGGCTGTGGGAAAAGAGAGACCCCTACGTAAAACAGAGAAGGGCATTTGGTCCGTTCGCCAAACTTGCCAAACAAAGTCGTAGATGAAAAACTTGGGAAACCTTTTTTTTTTCCTGGGGAGGAAATCTAATTATTTAAATTTTTACATCTCACACTTTGGTTTTTTATCTGCTGACTGTCATGTACTTATTCAGGCTACAGTCGATCAATTTGAACCGTTTCTGCTATCAGATGTTTCAGATTTGCACTTTTCTGTCAGCCAATGGCGATGGAGGATTTAATTACACTGCTTGCTTTTTTTCTTTCTTAAAAAAAAGCCTAAATTTAGGACTGTGAATGAAGTGTTGTTGCTCAATTAATTTACTGCGTAATTATATTCAAGTACATCTTAAAGAATTCACAAATGTATTGAAACAGACAACCAAAAACAAATATTTATAGTTTGTGGATAACAAAAGGTCCAGTCTTTGGAGGGGAGATAACTATCAAAACTGCCAACTGGGATTTTAGCGTCAAAATTATGCCGCAGTCTGTTTAACAGGGGTAATAGTCCCTGTTTTGTAATGAAATTAATCAGTTTTGGTCTTCCAAACCTTCAATGGGATGATGACATTTGTTTCCCGTTTGATGATTGGGGACATTTGCTTAATTGACTTGATCCCCAAAACAAAAACGGGTCCCTGTCCACCTGCTTTAGAGAGAAATGAAGGAGTGAAGCCTAGAAGAGGAGCAGAGTTTGGGATAGTTTACATACTGGGAATCTATATCAGCTATACAGTCATCCTCAAAATTACCCTCCTTTTCAAAGGAGCATTTACAGATTTCTAACCCCCTTAAAAGAGGAAATATAGATCCCATGAATTCTTGATAAAGATTTTAAAGGTGTTGCACAGTTCAGATGTTTGACTTTCCTTTTTTCCTCCGTGTTTGACTGATTTAGTGGTTAAACCAGGGAAATGTAGAAGTGAGCATCACACCTTTGAACAAAGCTTTGGACCTTCAAACCAAAACCTGAACCCTCTGACTCACTGGCTGGACTTGGGTTGTAGTTAAACAGCACTGAAATCTTGCATATTGTTATTCACTGGAACTGAAGCAAACATTTTTACTCTTTCTGTGAAAATCAGACCTTTTTGGGTTTGTTTGACTTTAACCTGCAGCAGTGTTTGTTTTTTTTTGTCACACTGGATGCAGACGTTTGCTTTGATGCTGATTCCAGCTTCACACTAGCATCGCTTTTATTATATCAACACAGTTTAAATGACATATTTTGATTTTTATATTTTTATATATATATCATAAACAGTTTGGATGGTTTTTGTTAAGTTTCCGAATTATTATCATTCTAACAACCAATATCTGGACTGAAGAAAAGCATTTATACCCAAAATCAGGCTTTACAGATTTTGTTTTCAAGTTGTGCAATAGCATTAAATTAAGTCATTTCTAGTATCAATAGTTGTTTGAATTGTGTATTTATTATTCTACTCAAACAATGTGAATGCTTTGTATGTTTAGAGATTTCCTCATAAAAAATACATATTAAAACTTGTTATAACTTTTGAATACTGGTTTCTGTTCAGTTTTAACCCAAAGTAGAAATATGAATGCAGCATGTTAATACTGAAGTACTTGCATCTCACAATTCTTGTTTTAGTATATTAATAAATGTTCCTGAAAGGGATGCTAGATACTCAGCAGTAATCTGAATAAACAGGAAAGGTGATAAATTTGGCATAACTGTAGCTGTAGGGTCAGTGTTTTCTGAACATTCACATGTTGATTAACCAAGCGGTTTATTTCATTGCTGGACTTCAGAGATGGACAGACAGACAGTACCTGGTGAGAAATGTGGGATCCTTTAAGAGATTCTGGAAATAAAACAAACTGATGTGGCTGGTTCCCATGGCCATGTCCAGTTTAGGAAAGGGGCTGATGGGAGAATTCCCAGTGAGGTCATTGAATACATTAGGAATGTTTGGGAACTACAACACTAAAGGGTTTCGTTTTCCTTTTCTCTCCTCCCATCTACAGCAGTAAACAAGCTGAGAGGCTGAAAACATACCAAATTTCCACCATAAAAGGAATCAGGACATCATCCACTTGTCTTAGTTCCAGCATTACTCCACCTATATGTTTAACAATATATATATTGTTTTTACAGTTATGAAACCAAAAGAAGTTTGCAGATATAAATTTTAGCTGTTGTTGAAACAAAACAGGGAGGCTTGAAGATCTGCCAACCTTCATGTTTCACTTCTGGTTGTTAGCACCTTCGCAAAGATTCATTTGAAAAAAACACTGACTAACTTGTGACTTAAAATTGTGACAGAAAATGGAAATTAGATTAAATATACTTCATTAATCCCCTTTGGGAAATTTTGATCTTGTAGGGTTTGCTTGTTTTTCAGTTCTTAATTTAGAAATAATTTATAATTAACCCCCAGTCAATGACTTCCTCTCCCTGAGGTGCTGGCAGGAATGCTTTCCTTTACTTTTCCTTCTTGCAGTGAACTCTGTTCAGTGATGTGCAAAGGGTTTGAGGAATCAGCCATTATGTATAACACCTTGTGCAGCAATATACCCACCTCCGGGAGTGCTTCAACCTCCAACCAGGGAGGTGGGGGACTTTGAGTCGGAATGGGCTGTCTAGGGAATGGGCCACCTATGTTCCCCGCCTCTATTGCTGAAGCTGCTAGTCGGAGCTGTGGTCGTAAAGTTGTTGGTGCCTGTCGTGGCAGTAATACCAGAACTCTCTGGTGGACATCAGTGGGAGGGATGCCATTAAGCTGAAGAAGAGTCCTAACAGGCCTTCCTGGCCTGTGGGAGTCCTGAGGCAGCTGACAGGTATCGGCGGCCCAAGTGGAGCGCGGCTCTGGCGGTCGCTGAGGCAAAAACTCGGACATGGGAGGAGTTCGGTGAGGCCATGGAGAACGACTTCCGGACGGCTTCGAGGCGTTTCTGGTCCACCATCCGGCGGCTCAGGAGGGGGAAGCAGTGCACCATCAACACTGTGTACAGTGGGGATGGTGGACTGCTGACCTCGACTCGGGACATTGTGGGTAGGTGGAAACAATACTTCGAAGACCTCCTCAATCTCACCAACACATCTTCAAAGGAGGAAGCAGAGTTTGGGGACTCAGGGGTGGACTCTTCTGTCACCCAGGCTGAGATCGCTGAGGTGGTTAAAAAGCTCCTCGGTGGCCGGGCCCCTGGGGTGGATGAGATCCGCCCAGAGTTTCTTAAGGCTCTGGATGCTGTGGGGCTGTCTTGGCTGACGCACCTCTGCAGCATCGCGTGGACATCGGGGGCAGTACCTCCAGACTGGCAGACTGGGGTGGTTGTCCCCTTTTCAAAAAGGGGGATCGGAGCGTGTGTTCCAACTTCAGGGGGATTAGACTTCTCCGCTTCCCTGGTAAGGTCTATTCAGGGGTCCTGGAGAGGAGGGTCCATCAGATAGTCGAACCTCGGATTGAGGAGGAGCGGTGTGGTTTTTGTCCTGGTCATGGAACTGTGGACCAGCTCTACACCCTCTTCAGGATCCTGGAGGGGGCATGGGAGTTCACCCAACCAGTCTACACGTGCTTTGTGGACTTGGAGAAGGTATTTGATCATATCCCCGGGGATTCCAGTGGGGAGTATGGAGTACCGCCCCCTTGTTCGAGCTGTGATCGGTGCTAGAGCTTGGTTCGCATTTCCGGCTGTAGGTCGAATCCATTCCTGGTGAGAGTTGGACTCCGCCAGGGCTTCCCTTTGTCACCGATCCTGTTCATAACCTTTATGGACAGGATTTCTAGGTGCAGCCGAGGTGTTGAGGGTATCCAGTTTGGTGGCCTCAGGATCGGGTCTCTGCTGTTCGCAGATGATGTGGGTCTGTTGGCGTCATCAGGCCGTGACCTCCAAGTCTCGCTGGAGCGATTTGCAGCCGAGTGTGAAGCGGCCGGGATGAGAATCAGCACCTCCAAATCCGAGACCATGGTCCTCGCCTGGAAAAGGGTGGAATGTCCTCTCCGGGTCGGGAGTGAGGTCCTGCCCCAGGTGGAGGAGTTCAAGTATCTCTGGGTCTTGTTCATGAGTGAGGCAAAAATGGAGCAGGAGATCGACAGGCGTCTGCAGTGATGCGGACTCTGCATCGGTCCGTCGTGGTGAAGAAGGAGCTGAGCCAGAAGGCGAAGCTCTTGATTTACCGGTCCATGGACGTTTCTACCCTCAACTATGGCCATGAGCTGTGGGTCATGACCAAAAGAACGAGATCTCACCAGTACAAGCGGCCAAAATGAGTTTCCTCCGCAGGGTGGCCGGGCTCTCTCTTAGACATAGGGTGAGGAGCTCGGTCATCCGGGAGGGACTCAAAGTAGAGCCGCTGCTCCTCCGTATAGAGAGGAGCCAGAGGAGGTGTCTCAGGCATCTGGTCAGGATGCCTCCTGGACGCCTCCCTGGTGAGGTGTTCCAGGCACGTCCCACTGGGACGAGACCCCGGGGGAGGCCCAGGACACGCTGGAGGGACTACGTCTCCTGGCTGGCCTGGGAACGCCTCGGGATCCCCCCGGATGAGCTGGCAGCTGTGGCTGGGAAGAGGGAAGTCTGGGCTTCCCTGCTTAGGCAGCTGCCCCCGCGACCCGACCTCGGATAAGCGGCAGAAGACGGTACGGTAAGGCAACTTGTGCAGCATTCTTCTCTTGACAATCATCTCCAGTGGCTCCAGTTGCCCCCTGCACAGAACCAGCCTCTGTGACCAGTTTGTTCAACCTCTTTAAGTCTGTTTCTGATGCTGCTGCCCAAACAGAAGGCTGCAAAGCTGATTTCACTTTCCTCAGGAGACTCAGAAAGCAACATCTTGGGGCAGATGTTGAATAATATTCCTGGAGAAGTAAAGTCTGCTCTGTCCTTTCTTGCAGATGCCTTTGTGTTGCATTTGCAGTCTGGTCTGTTATCCAGAACTCTCGTGAAAAAAGGAATTTTGTTTACTCCTGTTCCATCTAAAATCCACCAACATCTCTTTTGTTTGTGTTCAGCATGAGGCGATTGTTTCCCCATCATCTCACAAACTGACATATCAGCTCTTTGTACTCAGCTTCTTGTCACTTTTATACCCCTACAACTACAGAATAATTTGAATATTTCTGCAGATGATGGGGCTCATGATTCATTATAGAAATAAAAAAACTGAATTTATATAATATAATATAATATTTAATATAATATAATTTAACATAATAAAATACAATAAAATATAATATAGTATAAAACAGTATAATATAATTAAAATCAGTATAGATGAAAACTGTATTTAAAATTAAAATTTAGAATAACGAAGCAACTAAAAACTGATCAGAGATTTAGCTGCCATTTTGCAAAATGCTCTTAATAATATATTATCAAAATGCTTTCGCTAACAGGTTTATTCAAATCAATGGCCATCCATGAGTGAACAGTAATGTGATCCATCAATTCTTTGGGAACAGCGCCCTCTTGTAGCTAAATAAACTAATGCAATTTAAAAACTGCAGCGCAGATAAAAAGACTTTTTTTTTTTTTTTACCATCCATCTGTTTTCCAAATCTGCTTTATGCTTTTCAGGACATCCATATAGCTGCTGAGAGTTGGGTTTAGGTTAGTAAAGTAAGCAATAGAAATTATTTAGACAAATATTGAGGAAATAATGTCTTCTGACTGTTTAAAGGGGAGCTGTGAATGAAAATGATTCCTGTATATTGCTGTTTCTTTCATGGCCAGCTTCAGTTGTAAACCATCTGTTTTAATTGCAATAAATTTACAGTAAAATCATTTTAACTGAGAGGTCTTATAACCTTTAAATTTAACATTTTGTTTAGGCGATTACAAAAGAGAGAAAGTCTTTAGACCTTTTAGTCTCATTTTAGACTCAGAATAAACAGATTTTTTCAAATGTATTGTATCAGTGGTAAAAGAATAAAATATTATTTTCACAAAACTAAGTCCTGGGGAAAGACTGTAGAGGGATGGCCAGGGTGGCACTGGCCCTCTGAAATCTGATTGGGCACCCAAGGTGGCATCTCATGTTATATACAGTACAAGTCACTGGAGGAGGACAGAAACGTATTCCCAGACATCTGCGGATTACCAGTATTAAATTAGTTTTAAGTCTATTTTAACCCTATATGTTTGTATTTGGTATAACAGCATGAAGGTTTACTGTAAATAATATGTAAACTTTGTGCACTTTTCTTTTGCACGTTTCTTCCAAATCTCCACTGAGTTCAGGTCTAAAGCAGGACTACAGGACTTCACCCCTTTTTCCACAGAAAAAGCTAAAATAATTTGCATATATGTGTGATTTATTACTATTTCTATGGGGAAAGCAGGTAAATGATCCATGAAACCTTTAAACAGACAGATCTGGATTTTAGTAACTGAATGTTAATTCAAGCTAAAGTGGTCATCTCACGCATAAAGTAAGAAAAAAATTGTCAAAGTCAAATAGTCAGTAGTTTCTTTTTATCGATAACTACTTTATTTAAGATGACACTTTATGCTGGGGATTGTCAGTCCTGGTCCTCAAGGGTGGGTGTTCTTCAGGTTTTATAAGTTCCCCTACCCCCAACACACCTGATTCGGACTCAGAATTGTGCTGAGCTTGTTCTCAAGCTAATTGCCCACTGATCTGAGTCAGGTGTGTTGCACCGGGGAAACTTCTAAAACCTGCAGCACACCGGCCCGAGAGGAACAGGATTGAGCGTCCCTGCTCTCTGCCATTAACCCCTATTTACCCCCCATTAAGGCTACACTTGACATACTTTGCTCATGATGGGGAAACGATATTCTAGCAGATAGAATCCCTGATAAGATGTGGCATGGTGACACTGACAGGGTGCGACCACCTGCAGCCAGATGTGAAGCTCTCAACAATTACCACAAACATTTTTATTATTTTATTTAAACGTCCTGATAGTCACCCCATCCGTCAATGTCACATTTTATAGAGCTACCTCCATATCATGAAACGTCATGTTCTAAAATCAAACTTCATTTTAACTGAACACACATATAGCAAGTTTATTTGTATTTCACATTGAAACATGAAAAACATGAAAAGCATTACAGAGATGCAGAAAAATAGAAAGCAGTAAAAGTAAAGGAAAAAATCATGATTCAAAGTCAAAAACAAAAGAGAGAACATTAAAGGGGTCTTAAAAGAGGCCGTGCAGATTTGAACTTGTGAATAAAAACCTAAATGCAGCTGAGAACAGGTGGGTCTTTAACCTGGATTTAAATAAACTGAGTGTTTCAGCTGATCTGAGATTTGTTCCAGACACGTGGAGCATAGAAGCTGAACGCAGCTTCTCCATGTCCGGTTCTGACTGGGGACTGATATAAGACCGGATCCGCATCACCTGAGAAGTCTGGTTCATACCGGGCCAGGAGGTCACTGATTTATTTTGATCCTAAACCATTCAGAGCTTTACAGACCAGCAACAGAACTTCAAAGTCTATCCTTTAATTTAATTCCCATGCTGAAAGGACATCTTCCACTTCTGCCATGTTGCATGCACCTTACAACAGAGGGAGAGCATGTACTGTACTCTGAGTACATTACATGCTGCGTTCACTTGCACTCGGACCTTTGAGGCTTACTCAAGTAAAGGGCAGTTTAAACATGTTTATCATTCTTCACATTCACTCCAGGTGCACACAGAAGGGTCTCTTCCCAGCCTGCGTCTCTCTGCCTTCTGTCTTTTGTTTCCTGTGATGTCTCTCGCTGACGTGGTCACCTCGTCCACTGCCCTGTAAAGCACGTAGCTTATGTTTCAGCTATATTTATACCCCAAACAGAGCTTGTTTACTGCTGCCTGTGTCTCCCGTAAATGTCATCGTAAATTACAAAAACCTTAAAAGTGAAATTTAAAAATAGCTTTCACATCTTGCTTTCGAACTCAAAAGTCAAATTAAGGTCTAACTTATAATCACAGCCGCACCCACCTAAACATGAAACGTCTTATTATTTATACTGTATAATCCAGCTGTAAGCTTTGTGACATAAACAGTATGCTTTATTTAATTGTATAACACCTACTACACCTAGCAGAGATCACTAATCCTCTCACTTCGCAGATCCTCTGTAAATATGGACATAATTAAATGACTAACTTGATAGATCATTTAAAATGAATCCAACATAATTATCCACACTGTTTAACCCATAATATTTACTTTACTTTTTTATTGTTTAGAGAAAAACTTACTGAGGTTTTTTTTTTTTAAAAAAAAAGCATTAATAGAAACACATGGATGGACATGTGGCATACATTCAGTATTGTAAAAGCTCACTTTTTTTTTTTTTTTTTTTTTTTAAATAAACAAAAAAGTCAGTCAGTCTTGTTCTTTAGGGTGATGGTTGCTGGCAGGAATGAATTCCTGTATCTCTCCGTCCTACAGCGAACTTAGTAATGTATCCTTCATTAAAAAATGTTTGTGCTTTTGATCCCATGCATGCATTTTCCTTGCAATTTCTCCACTGAGGGGACAAATAAAGGTTTTTCTTATTGCATAATTCTTATATATTTGCATTTCAAAGGGAAATAAACAAGCTTTCCAACTGTATGAGATTCATGGCCAAGAAGCATCTCAGCAACAATAAAGATAACTTTGAGGTGTCAAATTTGTGACTATATTAACCAATTATATTTGCATAAATATTAAAGCATAATCACATTTAATCCACTGCATTCAACCTTATTTAACAACTGTTAATGTTTTTGTACTTGAGATGTCATTGCAGGTTTCATCTGATCTGCCTCAGAGTTTGAAAACAGTTGACCCAAATAAAAGCGTGCCAGGTTCTATTTGCTGCTGCAGACACCAGAGCTGAGATCCCCATCTTTCATTACAAGAGTCCAGGTTACATAAGGGACTATGTGCAGCATCTACACTGGCCACTAGGTGTTACTCTATATCCATAAGGGTTTCTTCTATATCCTTCAGTTCTGTTGGTCAACTATGTAAATATAAGGGATTAATTAACCCTAACCCTGTTATTAAAGTATGCTGATGGAAAAGTCGTATTAATATGTTTAAAATCATCAGTACAAGGAGATCATAAGCACTGAAAGTAAAACCTCCACTGCTGTCAATCTTAATGATGGTTTTAAATAAACATGATCCAAAAATAATTTCCTGAGTTTACAGCTTAACAGCACTGACACCTAAATTAACTCGGCCGTCTGGCAGCGTGTTTGTTTGGGGACCTTCCAGTCACGTCGCTGCTGATAAATGAGCTTTGGTCGAGGGGAGGCAACGCTGAACCAGGCCTCAGCTGCTCTCAGCTGGCTCAGTTCCCATGAGTAGTGGGGGGGTCATATGAGATGGACAGTGGATGAGCAGGTGGGAGGGTTCAGGCAATTTAAGTCCAACTCCATGAAGACAAATGACATCACCTTTGTAGAGATTGTATTTACACAAGACAAAGGGTCGCTTCCACTGGTTCTGAGTCCAGACCTTATCTGGAAAAGCATGATTAGAAGTCTGCTATCAGGAAGAGCTGAGCTTGACTTCCAACATGCTCTGGTCTTATCAGGACAGTGAAGAACATCTGAACTTCTTATCTCTGATGGTTTACTATTTGTCCTGTTAAGCGTCAGTACTGTATCACCTGTGGAACTGCTCTGGTGTCAGCCTGTGCTTGGAATAAAAAAATTTGATTTAAAATATTTGGAAATCTCTAGCAGTGTTCCTCTTTAAAAACAACATATATAATTGTGATATGAACATCTTGAATTGGAAACAAAAAAAAGTCATCTTTTCACTTATGAAGTTTTCTTTTAATTGATCCTTCAACCTTTCTGTCCACAACCAGACAACATAGCTACCATATTGTCATCAAAACACAGATTACAGTAAAATAAATTAAAACCGACACTCTTTTCAAGCCTGTGAAACCAGGTAAATAAAATCTTTCGCTTCAGATGGTATTCATGGTATTTTTCCTTCATAACATGGAAGTTCCACAACATTCTTTAGGCATGGTGATTGTATGCCAGCTGATTTCACACAGTGCCTCAGCATAAGTGGTGGTTGAAGGCAGCAATAAATAGTATATACACTCCACGATTATTAGCTGTGAAGAGACAGATAACAGTGCCACCCTTAGCATGAATTTTCTAGAAGTTAGTTGGATGCAAGCTGGGGATCAAACTGGAGCTCCGAGGAGCAACTTCAGGAGGAAAAACACAAAAGGAGGCTTTGTTCAGGTTCAGTCTAAAAACATAACCGTGTTCATAGCAGGTGAAACTTCACTGCACATGAACTGAGGGGTAAAACCGAGAGTCAGCACCAAATATCCCAACATTTCCTATCACTCCATCTGCTGTAACCAGTACCAGTTAACTTTTAAGAAGTTTTACAGTTTTAAATGCAAGTTGATGGTAATAGCACATCTAGCTTAAGTACCAGACGCATGTTATCATGGAGAACAGAATGAAAAACGGGCTATATAACCCATCATTGCAAGCAATTTTAAAATATGTGATTAGCATTTGTTAGGACAGATTCAGAAAATAAGAAAAGTGCTGCAGTTTTATGTTTCGTCACTTGAACAGTTGCTCACATTTGTTACAGTGACATTTGCTGTGAACCCGTCAGCTCACATGTAGAGACATTATTTTCAAACATGGGTAATTTAAATAAACCTTCTGTACAAATGACTAAACATAAAACCAGATATTGAACATGTATGAGCCCAAAAAAAAAAAAGGGGGACAATGTTAAATATTCTGATTTCAATGACTTCTTCATGATGTTGCTGATTTGAGGTATGCAACGAGGTCCTGGCGCTCTCCCTTCTTTTTGATGCCAGCAAAGATCATTTTGGTTCCAGGGATATATTTCTTGGGGTTCTCCAGGTATATCATCAGGGTATCGTCACCCCAAGTGATGCCTGAGGGGTTTGAAAAAGAGGATGCCAGTGATTAATTAAGTTCAAAAAGGAGGAAACATGCTCATAAGTTAATCTACATAAATAACTAATGTCACTCAAGTAACCTTGCTGTCATGTGTCATTATGATGTATGTGTACAGTCGTCCTCAAAATTATACATACCCTCCAATTACAGGCAAAAAAGAAATCATCTGTCAGTGAAATAAGTTGAAATTGACTAAAGTAATAATAAATAAAATTCTATGAAAATCACGACATTGATTTTTAGTCATTGTTCAACAGGAATATTAAAAACAAACACATAGAAAAGGAAAAACAAGCATGATGGGGCTCCAAAGCTAAAATTTTGAGCAACACTTTGAGACAATTACTGAAACCAGGTGTTTTCTGTAACGTCCAATCAGACGTCTGCACCTTTTGACAGGTGTTGGTCCACTGTTCATGGGAAAGGTGCTCTAATATGTCTGGGACAGTTTTATTTGTTTTTATTTTATCAATATTATTTTCAAGCATAATTCAAAAGCAATATTTTAATTCACTAAATTATAATTTTGTAAATTTTTATTTATTGTTAGTTTCCTGTTATTTGAATTACTATTGTGAATTTAGACTTTTCTTTAATTTGGGTATGAATAATTTTAAAGACCAGGGGTAGAATTTAATAAGTTTTTTACTTCTTCCTACTTCTTTTTGAACATAACATGAATCCATTTGTTATTTACATTTACTTATTTCTCATCTAATTTCTGTTTTTTTGTTTGAAAAAAAAAAATCAATCATTTCTGCAAATTAAAAAAAACAAACAAACAAAAAAAACGTATAATGATGTCACCTCCAGACAATGAAATCATCTTTCTTCAGCTGATCTGCATCTGCAGCACTAAGCTATGAACAGCAGCAGTAAACTGACCTTTGCTCTTGTTAGCATCTGTGTAGGAGTAGCCCTCTGCCTGTCCGGTCTTGCGGCCAAACAGACCCCAGAGGTTGGGGCCCACCTTGTGCTTGCCCCCCTCCTCAACAGTGTGGCACTGAGCACACTTCTGGACAAAAGCCTTCTTTCCTTTCCCAATGTCTCCCATAATCAGCTGTGGGAAGGAGAAGTCAAGTTTAAAATATACAAAATGTACATCAACTCGTGACAGATCCTAGTGCAACTGTAAATCTTTTATTCATGAAGTTAAGGTATAAGGAAGTTTTCTCTCATCTGGCCAGCGCCATGTTGGGAAGGTCGTTTGAGGACATAACCCTTCCTGCAATCTGTCTGTACACACCAGTCTAATAAGTAATATCATATAACTCTGCAGTGGCACCCCGCCCTGGTTATTTCGAGGAAACCCCGAGAAGGGGGACACAGGAAGCAACAAACGCACTCACATAAGCTCGGATTACTTAACCGATAAAGTTACCAGGTCTTACAGGTAAGTAAGGTTAGATATAACAGTATAATACAGGGTGGTAACAAGCTTAATGAGTGGTTCTTAGGGAGGGGAGCACACAGTAACGAACTTAGCAGAGGACATCAAATGATATGTGCCCCTGCAGAACAAGCCGCTGTTAAAGGGGAAATGCTTCCTTTGCACGTCTCTAACGACATAAGCAAGAGATTGTTTCTTTTTATGTAAAACAATGCAAGTTTAAGTTATCACACCATTTACATTTGATTATTTTATTTTAAAAATTGCGAATAATGTCTCGAATATATGAGTGGAAGCATTTCAACACAACACAATATTCACAAATAATGGCCTTCAAGTGACCTCTGACAAACTCTCAAAGGCCTTCTATTGGTAATAACTAGCATAGATTGTCCACATAACCAGAATATCCTCTATATATTTTATTCAGCTAAAGGCCTGTTATCTAGACTAAAACGACTGCAGATGATGCTAGCTCCTGGGTTATGTAACATCTCACTATAGTTTTCTCATTCCCTACAGAGTGATAAGAGAACACCGCTAATATGCAGGCAGATAAGTGTGTATTCAAGCTCGTAGTTTTTGTTCCGCAAGTAAAAACTGCCTGACTTTGAGTTTAGCTCAGCTGGACTAGCCCGCTAGTAAGATTAGCCGGGGATGTGTCTCCCAACTAGACTGTCAAGGATGCTTCAATGTCGCTGTAAGAATAGCGGACTCGACGCCGGTGTATTGACTACTACATTTCCCAATACTTTCAGATAAGGTATTAATTTCTAAATAAATGCAAAACGTCCACTTATACAGTAATTACTTCAGTATAACAGGCTGAGTTACTTAACCGTTTTTCTCCACGCAAAGAGAGTAACTGAGCTATTCACTAACGCGAGTGCTAACGGTAAACCGCAGCATCTTCTTCTCTTCTCCTTCTTCGCATTATTCTGGACAAAAGCTCGTCGATTCTGACTCTTAACACAACGAATCAGTAGATAATATAAACAATTACCTTTAAGTTTAAATATGCCGGGTTAAAATCACTCGAGGTGGGTATGAGTTGCCTCTCTCAGCCGACAAGCGGATTCTGGCGGGCGCAAGGAAGGTCACTTCACTATAGAGGCACCGGCTTTTTACGTCATTACCCAATCACGTGCATAAAAAATTCGTGCATCCTCGTGATGCGTTCTGGACAATTGGGAATACGAAAACAACTGCACCAAAAAGAAAGCACAACAGATGATCGGAGAAAATGTCTTTTGTTTCATTTAATTAGTGAGTTTTCTTTGTTGAGTAGACAATTTATATGTGGAAATTATGATAAGAAGAGAAACCATCCAAAAAGAGAGAGGACCCACTTTTTCCGTATTGTGCATTTATAAAACGCGGTGGTCTCAAGTGATGTAACTTTGGGGGAGTGTTATGATTTCCGAGTAACAGTGAATAGAGCATCCCTTACGTCTACGTCTCTCAATCCGTTTTTTATTTATATATTTATCCATTACGCAAAGTTGTTTGATCGTTAACAATATAAGACTGGATTGCAAAACTTTATAAACTGTCTCACTATATGTGTTAATGATAATATTAACAAGGGACCAGGAAAGGAAGGGAATGTCCCGGTATGGATGTGACTGTTGTCGCGTTCCGCAGCTTCCATTGTGGATCCGGAAAATTACGCACCTGCTGGAACATTCTCAGCTTCTGGGATGTAGATGAAGAGTTACGTATCCGTCATGTGTTTTCATAATATACGTACGCTAGAATAATTTGTCTCGGCCTTTTGTCCCTTTTTTTTATCTAATGAGTTTTTATAAAAGCTTTTCTACATTATGAAGGCCAAAAGGACAAAGATGGCAACAGATTGCATAACTTTTAAAATGAAATGCACGTGCAGATATCAATACAGGCCAAAGTAGCCAGCATCTCTTTCTATTTTTTCAAGTGTTGATGCTCCAGATTTTCATTTAGTTCCAGTTTAATGAAAAACGATTTATCTAACAATGGTAAAAGCGTTTTCTTTCATTTTACATCTTTAAATTTGAAGATCACACATCAATTCTACACGAATATGAAAAAAATAAAATGAAAGTAGAGAAGTAGAGAGAAACCACGAAAATAAGATGATGTTTTATTTTGACTTTTAAAATCTGATATGAGGTATATCATTTAAATAAAAAAATCTCAGCTTGACCTTATTTAGTTTAGCAAATAGTACTTACGAAGAATTTACTTAAACTTGACCCCCCTCTAGAGTTATGGCATTAGATCAAATTACTTAATAAAACTAAACAAAAAGAAATGTGACCTGACGGCTGTGAGTTGTTGAAGGTGACCCCAATGTCCTAAGAGTAAAAGTACATGCTTATATAAAGACAAATGGCAAGTGTACATCTACAAGAAAGTGATTAGAAAATGCTATTATTCCAATACTGTATTGAACATCACATAAAAGAAGGTGCTTCCAAAATTATGTCATGCTCATATACTGAATAATGTTTCAGAAATAGATGAACTTTTAAAAATGAAAAGACAAGAATTTTTATGGGCTCACCCTTTCATATAGATTTCAACGTGAGTAGCAGGTAGGTTATTTCAAGCAACTTAAAGGACTTGTCCCCGTGTCTTTTCTTTCTGTAATCCCAGATTGAGACCATCATGTTGAGGTCAGGGCTCCAGCTAAACCATCTGTTGCAGAATTTTTTGCTTATTCTTGTCCTAGATTTTCAAGACTTGCTGGTTTAATAGCTAATAATTATACTAGATAATGAGCATAATGATGATGATAAAGAAACATATTTTATTTATAAACATGTTTTTATTTTCATTATTAGAAAAGTTTTTTCCACTGAAATAACATAGCTTTTTTTTTTTTTTTTTTTTTGTCTAAATTACTTAATAAATATGAATTGGTCACAAAACGTCTCACAAGTTCATTTTGTAATGTTGATGCATACATACGTGTGCAGTCCTGTGTTGAACTGTTTTACATAGCCTCTAAAAATCAACCCATATGAGCAGGTACGGCAAATATTACATCCCTTTTCAACATCTGGATGCTTCAGCAACTAGGAATATTCTTCGTGGTGTGAGTATTTTTAATTATAATTTTAAAAAAAAGCAAAAATAACTGCAAGATGTAGAAAAACTCAATCAGGGGTCCCTAAAATCCCGACACCACTAGTGAATATGAGGGCATGGAAACATAGGGAATTTACCATAAAAAGCAAACACACAGGACAAAGTTGAACAAACCTGGATAACTTGACCAAGACTAAGAAGCTGCAACAATATTTACATAATATTAAACTATATAAAATGATGTGAGCGTTGAGAATGGCAGCGTTCAGGGATTACCACATCTGGAGCTATCGGGCCCTTGTCCTAAAAGTTTTCACGAGTCAGGTATGATGGCACAGGGACACAAAAACTTCCGGACACTGGGTCAAGACGTCGGGATGGATTTTGTAACCCATGCATGAAAAACTACCTGGACCATACTGAACGGTAGATGGCAGCAATACGCCAGAGATGCGTCCAAGAAAGACTCATTTCCGAGGGTCACGTGAAAGCGACACGAATGAGTTCAGTGTTGACCTGCTAACACAAAGAAGCAAAGATGGAGGAATACCCCTCAAAGCAAGTCCCTGAAAACCTCGACGATCCCCCAAACAGCCGACTGTTCGCGGTCACAAGTCGGTGCATAACAGAAGATGAGCTTCGGGAAAATTTCTGTAGATTTGGCGACATTCAGGGAGTTTGGGTCGTCAAAGACAAGCAGACAAAGGAGTCCAAAGGCATTTGCTATGTGAAGTTTGCTAAGTCCTCCCAGGCCTGCACGGCCATGGAGGAAATGCACGGAAAAGTGCTGGTTGAAGGGACTAAACCTATCAAGGTAAGTTTCCCAGCAAACCCAGGGAGCAGGTGGATGTAGCTGGTAGAAATGGTAGTAGCCGTCGACGTTTTCATGCCGTTGGTTTCAGTTGATTTAACCGTTGGCCCGCTAACACGCTAGCTAGAAAAGAGGCGCTAACGTGTTCCAAACCTGGCATTTTCTGTCCTTCAATCAAGCCCATTAAATGCAAATAATTTATTTCTCATTTTATTTATGTGCATCTCCAATTTACATTTAAGCACTTCCTTACAACCGATGTGATAATGATATTGTTTTTATTTGGTAAATTGAAGACGGGTTACCATAAAATTAGCTGCAGTTGGCAGTTACAGAAACGCGCAGGCGGCTTTCAGAGCAGACCTCATATGGTTTTATTTACATGTATATACACTACTCACAAAAAGTTAAGGATATTTGGCTTTTTGTATGATGTCAAATCCACTTCAACCTTTCCAGGTGAACTGAATTTAACTTTCGCTAAACTTTTCAATGCACATGTACATTGTTCAATGGTTAAACATTTATTCTGCATCATTCTGTTCTCGAAAAACCGGAAGTTGAATATCCTAAACTTTATGTGAGTAGTGTATTTGTGTGCGTGCGTGTGTGTGTGTGTGCGTGTGTATTTTCTATATATTCTGTCCTAGACCCCTTTCCTGATTTCTCTCAAATTCATGACGCTAATTATGCTATTTCTCTGGGTTTTTGCTTAGGAATACTGTAGTTTTGTGCTGCGTTTGGACTATCATTTTAATCACAATTCTGCCTTATTTTGACTCAACGGTGTCTTAGTTCAGTTGAATTTTAACCTGGGACCCCTGAACCCTGAAATGGCTTTTTGGTTAGGCTTCTTTGGTATTTAGATGAAGGAGCTATTCAAGGAAAACAGGTTGGAAACCACTGTCTCAGCTTATATTTATGAATATGTCTCTTTAAAAGTGGTAATGGTAGTTATTTGTTGACATTTAATTAAAAAATACTTCTTTTGTGTTTGTTTGTAGGTTTTCATTGCTCAATCGCGATCATCAACAAGCCACAGAGACGTTGAGGATGAGGAGCTGACCAGGATCTTTGTCATGATCCCTAAAACCTTCACAGAGGATGATCTCAAAGACACATTTAAGGCAAGTATAGATTTATATATCTTTGTTACATACTTTACTAATACTGTTGTATATCTTATTTGCCTTCTCATTTTTCTCCCTTTAGTTATCCATTTCCTGTGTGCAAAATGAAATGTACTTATACCCTTAATACTATATATACAGGCATCTTTACCCACCTCTTGAATAAATGTGGAGTAATAAGTCCAGAAGGAATAATGCAAATCTTACATCCACCTGTTTCCCTTCTTTATTTCTGTCTCAGGAGTATGGCGACATTGAGTACTGTGTCATCATCAAAAATAAGTTTACTGGCGAAAGTAAGGGACTCGGCTATGTGAGATACTACAAACCTTCCCAGGCTGCTGTCGCAATAGAGAACTGCGACAAATGTAAGCCTGTCAGATTATTTTGCTGAAAGAGAATATTTTGTGTGTTTACAGCTGGTTTGTGAGAAACTGAGGATGTGTTTGTTGCCATTAGCTTACAGGGCCATCCTGGCAGAACCTCGCAGCAAAAACAACAACTCAGAGGACTATAGTGGAGGGGCAAGCAGAGGGGATTACACCCCCACCGTTGAATCGATGAACCAGTATAACTTCCCTGTTGGTATGTATGTGTTTGATATCCAACTTCAAGAAATCTAAATTCAATTCCTCGTTTGGCTTGTTGCTGACCCTGGCATCTTCTTTAAATCAATCAATTTATTTTCATTCCTACAGCTGAACCTGTAAACTATGGAGTCATGGACTACCGCCCCGGTGACTTTACACGCTCTCTGATGATGTCCACGCGGGCTGCACTCTCCCAGGAGCAGATTTTTGCTCTCTTTGACATCATCCCTGGCATGGAGTACTGCGAGCTGCAGAGAGACTCTTATGGAATGAGCAAAGGTAAGAAGTGAAATGTAAAGTATGGGCTTAACCCTCTAGACGCCAAAGTCGAAATATTGCGACAGGCGACATGACTGAATATAACAGACCTTATCTTTAAATCTATAGCCTTGTACTGTTACTGCTTGGTTTTACTACATCACCAAAACATTTAGCTTCAGTTCTGACGTCATTTTTGAGTGCGTTTCTATTTAAAAAATCAGAGAAATAAAGGTTTGAAACTCGACACCCGCTGTCTGCGCACGAAGCTGCAGAGCGCAGGAGAGAGAGAAAAGGCGAAAGCAGCAGCGTGTTGGACAGAGTGAGAGACAGATCGCAACGTTTAGAATAAAAACTAAACGCCCAGAGGCCTTTTACAGTGCAGACGAGGTGCTGCACCGATCTTTGCTGATCAGGATTAGAAGGGGACGATCAGGCCTCGTCAGAGACGAGTGACTGACGTGGCAGCGCGCGCTGCACAAACTGTCTCCAAGCACACTGATGACAGTGAAAGTTTTCTCTGCCGCGGTGATGGAAGAAAGAAAGAGGGATGTGTGGGCAGAAGAGGGGATAAACAGAAGCTGAGGAAGTTTTCCATGAATGGATCAAAGACTGACGATATCGCGGACACGAGGATCTCACAGATGCTTGTGCATGTGATTTCCTGTCTCTGTTTTCGGATGAAGATTTCTGGAACCTCATCACAAATTAAACATATTTTCACCAGTACCTTGACACACGCCAACTACAGCCAAACTCCAGATTTCATGGCTGGTATGATGTCACCATCCCTGAGATGAAAGCTTTCATCTCACTGCATTTGTGCATGAGGCTTGTTGAAAACCAGAGATTGAGGACTACTGGGCAGGATTTGGGCCAGTTTACACATCTGGCTTTTGGAAAGTGATGACAAGGAACAGATTTGAGATGAGATCATCCTATCTTTCCTCCACTTTGCAAATAAAAGTAATTTTGAGAGGGGTCAGCCAGGTTATGACAAATGATAAATCTATAATAACAAAAAAAGAAAAAAAACCCCATAGAAATATAATTTTACCTGTTGATATACAAATTATATCAGAAAATGCACTTCTGTCAGATTTCTGCTCATTTATTCTGAGGATGAGAGGATGAAAAGGGATCAGTGAAAAAATGAAAAAAAAAAAATCTACTGTGTAAATATGTTCGGAATTCTGTTTTATTAAATTTTACCTGCTGATATTCAAATTATATTAGCAAAGTTACTTCAATCAAACTCCTGTTTCTTTATTTTGAGCAGGAGATGACAGTATAATTTTTTCCTGTGTATAAATATGTTTAAATTTTTTTTTTTTTTTTTTTACTGAAAGTTGCACAATGCAATATGGCCGCTACCTGATGACATCACAATATGCAAATTACATGAGTAAATTTACTCCCATCACAAACTTTAGGTCATTATGAATATTTTTCTCATTTACATTATGGATCTATCTCTCATCTATCTCTCACCACCTCCAAGCTACAGCATTTTGAAATCTTAAAAGTCCAAACGAAATATTTTCCTAAATCAGCTCTGGCGCCTAGAGGGGTTAAGTTGTCTGGAATCCATAATTGCAACATGGTAGTCAAAAGCAGATTAAAGTATAGTAGTAGTAAACAGTAAACAACATTATAGCTTCAGTTTGTGCACGCTCCCGTGACGGCTTGGCTCGTGGCTGCAGTTACCTGAAGCGCCAGTCATGGCAGTCACGAGTTTCATTTCTTAATCTTGCCTCTAGTCCCTTTAAAGATATTTAATGCTATATGCACAACTCCACTACTTCCTTAACTTAAAGGTTGAATATGGAACATTTTTATTAAAAGCTATATTTTTTAAAAAATAATACCTCCACAGATCGTTTGGGGGTGTACAGAATGAAAGTACAACATTTCCCAGAAAAATTATATTTAGCCTAAAAATAATTATAAAATAAATTTTGACGGGTTCGATAATGGCATTTTATTTACGTCTATAAGCCAATACACGCCGCCATTGCAGGTTGCCAAATGCGATCTCTGTGTGGAAACAATATTTCGGTCATAGTCAGGCCTGTGCAGGGAAAAACCGTGGAGACGACCAGTGAAGCAGCTGCTTCAGAGCCCTGGAGATGTTGTTATCTGTTTCTGAGGAGGAGTGACCTGAGAAGAGCAAAACCTGGAGTAAATTTAGGTGAAGACTTCACTAAATGGACCCATATAAACGTTTTCCACGGAGTAAAACACAGAGAAGGCGACTTTCCTGCTGGATCGGTAAGCTAGCTTGTTTGCTAACATGGCTAACGTTAGCTGTCAGTTATAAACTCCTCTGCGTTACTTGTTGGACATGCTCCAGACTGTTACTCACTTGCGTATCGGCAGTGAGCCTGGCATCCCAGCGGCTGGAGTTGTTTTTCTGCCGTTGCAACTACAACCTAGACACACGTGATGTCGCTGTTCTGAGTATTCCATATTCAACCTTTAAGTGAGCTCTTTTGTTTCCCGTCTTTCATTACCGGACAAACTGATTAATCCAGGTGTGTCTGGCCATGGTCATTGTGGTTACTGAGTTCAGAATTCCAGTATGTAAAAACCGTGGCCCTATTTTCTTATCTGTTTTAGTTTAGGGCAAAAATATTTAGAATTATTGACCCCTTGAATGACAGTTGTCTTATGGCACCTGCAAAACCTGCAGAATAATCCTGTCAGGATCCTGTAGGACTTGGTTGTAAACGAATAAACACTTCAGCGATGTTGTGTATTATGGTTGTCCTCCTCTGTGATAGCTTCCTGGCTGATGCTAATAGATGCTTTTAGAGATGCCCCGATCCAGTTTTTTCTAGTCCAGTCCCATACAAATACCTGGGCTGAGTGTATCAGCCGATACCTATCCAATACTACAGTTCATTCATTTAAAACAAAATCAGTTTCACAAACAATACTGATCACTGTTGTTAAATGAAAAGGAGCAGGGAGAAATAATGTTATCTGCCCCATCACACAAAATGTACTTCATATTATTTATTTACAAATAACAAAGTTTACATGAGCAGCAAAAAGAAATAATTGACACTTCTTTGCTCTGCATGATGATTTAACCGGCATTACAAACAGAATTGAAGCGACTAGATCGTTGTAACTGTATTGCTGTGTATGATACAAAAAAAAGAAATGACTGGTTCAGCCTCGTTCATCCCATATCCAATCCAGCTTGTCAACATCCGGGCCAATATCCGATCTGGATATCGGATCGGTGCATCTCTAGATGCAAACCAGATTGAATGGTTCTTGTTAGAAAGAATCACTTCCAATTTTTCTTTTTTTCTTGATCAAACTGTGATTTTCTGTTTTATGCTTTCAGGTCACGCTTTGATTCGCTACAGCAATCTTGGATCAGCAGTTTACGCTAAAGAGAAGCTGAATGGCTTTGAGTATCCGCCTGGAAACAGACTCGTTGTAAACTTCTTTGACGACGGAGAAGACCGTAGCAGGTACACACACGTGCATGCATATACTCAGTAGACACAACAGTGTGCATTCATTTAATCCCTGCAGGAGGGTCAAAATCTAATGAAGGTTGGAGAATAATTGCCATACAAAGTTAATATATCCATTAATTAAAAAATTAGGACCAAAATGCCACTGACGATTAACCCTGACCTTGTCTGCACGTCCTCTCAGCCACGATTTCTTTGTTGAATATTCATGACTGAATGCGAGGGCTGTCCTCTGCAGGTCATAGTGATTAGGCAATTGTTTTCCACAGCTTCATAACATTAACTACAACTGCAGGAGCACCAGCAGTTAAAATAAGCCATTGTTTTTGCAAAGGTTGAAATAAGAGGCAACAACTGAAAGTATTCAGGAAGTAAATACTTGTTCTTTGCCAGTTTTGTGAGAAATATTAAAAATAATTCAGAAATTTGACTTGTGGAACAGGTTGGGTCCTTTTTTTCCCTCTTTGTGCGCATGTTTAAAACAAAATACACAAAGAAAATTCATCACTAGAATAACCTCAAACCTTGTGCTTGGTCTTTGTTCATTATCACAGTCAACATTTCTTTGTGCACAAGCTTAATTTTTCCTAACACCAAAGTTCATCTGTAACTAGAACAAATGCCATCATCAAAGGAGAATTGCCGTTTTTGCCTTTTTTGTTTCTGTCTTAAGTGCAGCGTTTATGCGAAAACAGCTGCAAATCTACCAAAAAGCAGCTTGAAACAGCCTGTGTGTGTTTGTGTGCAGTCCTGTAGGTCGGATGGCCATGCAGTTTGTTGCAACTCAGATGATGTCTTCAGTGTGGAACGGAGGAGCGTCCTCCAGCCAAATGATGAAACCTCCTGTGAGTATAATACCTGATTTCCATTGTTTGGGAATCATAGCCGCTGTTACAGGTTTTTACATTCAAAATGAATTATTTTCCTTTGTTTACATGGAAATGATTCTAAATTAAGGTTTACATGGAAAGCACATAATCACATTTCGGTTTAGATCTGGGGTTGGGAAAGGTTCTTATTGGACGGGGGACGGCCGTGACGTATTTACATCTACCCAGAAGTAAACAAACTTCAGTTCCTGCTCCTTTTCTTTTCCACTACGACATGGGAAACCACATAATACAGATTTTCACTTTGATTTTTTAATCTATTCATTTTTAATTACCGTATTTTCCGGACTATAAGTCACACTTTTTTTCATAGTTTGACAGCTCTTGCGACTTATAGTCCAGGGCGACTTACTGTTTGTCTTTCTTAATTATAATGTTTATGATTATTTACAGACATTAAAGGGACTAGAGGCAGGAATTAAAAAAAACAAACAAACATGCATGTCCTATTTTTTTTAAATACTAATGGGTGATAAAGCGCTAAATACCAAAAATAACGTTTCCACCCACGTTTCTCTCCGTTGCCTTGAACAGCCTGTGTGCTGCAAAATGCGCTGCAATTCGGTGCGTGGGAATTTCCCGCGCTGCCCTGCGGACGTGACGTCAAATGACATCCGCAGTTTTGATACAGGAAGAAGACAGTCGCGGTAAATTCAAATACTGTAAGCGATAGTTATGGATTCTTCTGCCGTCAACAAACGATCCAGATCAGCTGAAAGACACTAAAAAGTGTAACTACGGAGAAAAAGCGTAGTAAACAACATTATAGCTTCAGTTTGTGCACGCTCCCGTGACGACTTGGCTCGTGGCTGCAGTTACCTGAAGCGCCAGTTGTGGCAGTCACTAGTTTCGTTTCTTAATCTTGCCTCATTTCCCTTTAACTTTGGAGTCAGAGTGATAGGGAAATTTCTAGCAGTAACAAATAGGGCAATTTTTCGGATTTTTCATATCCTATTTTAAATAAATAAATACTACTTAGTTCCTTCAGTGCAACTTGTTTTTTTCCTCTATATGATGCTTTTTTTGACTGATGAGACTTTGACTCCAGAGTGACTTGTAGTCCAGAAAATACGGTGTTAAATCTATTTAATTTGCTGGATAAAGTATTTTGAAATCTTACTTAACCAACTCCAGAAGAAATGTTCATGAGATGTAGTGTTTGTCCATGATGTAACAGTATTGATGGTGTGTGCTTGTCTCCACCAGGTTTACTCTCCTGCATCTTCAATGTCTCGCATCCAGACTGACGTCAACCTGCCCTCCCTGAAGAAGCTGGCTCCACCTGACAGCAAGACCAAGGAGCGCTTGTTTGTAGTGTTCAGCCCCTCACCACTGCCCCTGGATGTGTTGGAGGACGTTTTCTGGTAAACATCGCACATCTTGGATCACTTTCACTCTGTTATAATGTTATGAAGAATTACTGGTGATTTAAATATACATGCTATCCTAAAATGACCAGACTGTGAGAGTAATGGCCCATTAATGGAGGGTTCAAAGGGTCAGTCTGTCAAAACTCTGAGGTCATAGAAAATTGCTCAGGATGAGAACATCCAGCTAAGTGATTGTAAATGACTAATAGTGCTTTGAAACTGATGCTTCAGACCATCGGCATTAACAAATGGCGGTATGTCTTCTGTCTGCAGTCGATTTGGTTCCCTCATTGAAGTGCATTTGGTTCCTGGAAGAAAAGTTGGATACATGAAGTATGCAGACAAACAGGTAAAACTCTGAAACTTGTAAAAGATGAAGTGAAAAGATGAGTTGAATTACAGATGCGCTCTTATACACTTAGTTTTCTTTTTCTTTAAACTACATTTCAGACTAAATGAGTCCATCTCTTCTTTATCTGTATTCTCATCTCTAACAGTGTGCAGATGAGGCCATGGCAGTGCTCCATGGCCGGGTTGTGAATGGAGTAAAGCTGAAGGTGATGCTGGCTGATCCTCCTAGAGAGGAATCTCACAAACGTCCTCGTACCTACTAGGACTGACCCACAGAAATGAGCGGTAAGTGTGTTGTCTACTCTGCAGGAATTTTCTATTGCAGGGGTCTCTTTGAAGACCGCTGTCCTGCGGGTTTTGGATCCTTTCCCGTCTCAGCATGCCTGACTAAAACTTGTGGGTCATTAAGTTGACAGCAAGCTGTTGGATTAATTTCAGTTTAGTCAGGTGTGTTGGAGCAGGAAAACACCTAAAACCTGCAGACAACTTCTCTTGAGGACTGATCTTTAAGATCCCTGTTGTATAGGGATGTTTTTAAATAAACGGTAAACATTATTTCTGATGTTGCATATTGCTTTCTTTTATTTCTTTGTTTCTAAGAATGTGTACACTTATATTCAGGTGATCTAGAATCAGCTGACTGAAATGAATTTGCTGACTGATGTGAAGGATAAATTTATCTAAACCTTAAAGACCTCAGATAAATTGTATGAAATGGTCTACACATGTTTAATAGTTTAGCTGTATCAGTGAAAAAGCCAGAAAAGATCGATAGCAGCTTGAGGTTACTGCTTGGACTCATCTCCAAGCTTTAAGATGGCTCAAACAGTGTTAGTAAGGATGCAGACTCTTAACCTCCCTGGCACAACTCAAGGTCAGGAAAAGTGCTGCTTTTCAATTAAAACTGAATTCTGGCACCAAATTCTGTTTTCATTTGATACACAACTGTATTACCTCTGAGTGTAGACACTTAATAGACTGAGAGTTCCTTCACACAACCTCTGAACTGTGGACTTGTGTAGAAATGTTCTCTAATGAAAGAGCCAATTAATTTGACAGGATGTGGACAGTTTTGTGATTACTGTTGTTTACCTACCTGTGAGTAACACTGCAGCTTCTTGTCCCCTAGGCGACTGTTGTCACGACACAATGACACCTGACCTGACAGACCGACAGACATCAACACCTTCTCCCGACCTCTTAGCGACCTTTTTGACACCTGTCTGACTCACTGCTTGAACAAAGTGCTGGGTAGCATCCATCATTTAAACTTATCTTAATCATATTCAGTCTGTGAGCTGCAACATGTGTATTGTTTATGCTTTATATGTGAAAAAGTTCAGCTTTGGCTTTTAACTTTCATCAGCACTGAAAATATGCTTCATTTCAAGTTATAAATCTCAGTAGTAATGGTGGGCATCATTTTGTTTTTTCATTAAAATGCAGTGTGTTTTAGAAAAACAGGATTTGTTTAGTTAAACGTGGATAGATCAGATCTGTTTCTCCTGTTCTCATATTCCCTGTAATCCCACATTATGCTCAAAATATGTTTGAGTTTATTTTAATGTCTCAATAAAAATGGCATTCCACACTGTTTTCAGTCTGTCTTTTCTAATTGTTTCCTAATGAATATAAATGTAATAAAGTCAAATCCTGAAGTTGAGCTTTTCTGGTTTAATGAATGGCCTGATAAATGAAAGGATGCCATTGTATTAAACATCTATTCATGGTCTGACTCGACACTTTTTTTTTTTTTACTATACGTTTCTGTACATAATTAGAAATAGACTGCATTTACATGCATGTTAATTGCCAAATTGACCCCTCATAATGTGAAGCAACACAATCTTCGCTTTAGCAAGTCTCTACCTCTGTATTTGTGTAGTGTGTTGAATATGTAAATACATCTTAATTTATATTTAACGGCAACCCCAAATCAAACAAAAATTCTTCAAAGACAAAAGTCTCAGATTTAGATTTTTGTCTTTAAATTGTCAAATGAAGTTTGTTGAAATTGCTATAAACTGGAAAAAGAAAACGTTCTGGATCACTTTGTGGTCCATGAATTGTTGAACGTGATTTTTTTTTGGGGGGGGGGGGATGTTAACACTTATTTACTTCTCCCTTTTTTTCCTCCCATCACATTTCCTTTTTCATGTGTGGCATAGTTCATTAGCAAGATTTCACACAGATGTGAGCCATTAGTAACCCTAAAGATCTAGTTGGTCTACCTTACATTTGCTGTGTTAAAAATCAAGGTTGCAATATTTTAAATCCGTTCTAATAAAGCACCTTTCTCTTAAAGATTTTTTTTATTTAAGCAAGAATGCCTGCATCAGGCCAAAAAGAAGTAAACACCTGAAGGATAAAAAAAAATTGATAGTTTTAAAATGTCAAGAAAAGAAAAGACACTTCATGTGCAGCCATTTTATTTTGTTAGGAGGAAACTTATGAGAAAACTATTTACAATACTTGGCTGACATTGAGTCTCAGAGCTGGGGCCAACATAAAATAAAGGTCTTTATATTTCCTTCAAAATCTTACATAAATTTTCATCTCAGCTTAAACACTGGATATGTTGAAGGAAAAATCAACTGGGGGATGAAAAGTGCATCTTTAATCTGTAATTTTGGCATGAGAGGAGGTGAAGCTTCTTTCCCACATTTGCAGCCAGTTTGCAAAAACATTTCAATTTACTCAGTCACAGTTACAGGTTCAAGTCCCTCACACTGTCATTCACCAGATATGTTTAACTGATCAGACCAGCACCAGAAGCTTCATTTATCAAAGAAATTTCAGTATAAGCCGACACGTTAAGCAACAAAAAGTGCACAACAGCAGCTAAACAATCTTTTAAGCAGAAACAGTGGTGAAGTTGGCCCTGATGAACTCTGAGAAGCCCTGCTGAGGAAATGTGAACACCTGATGGGCAGAATGATTATTTCACAGAAAACAGAGGGAGCAGAGACGGGCAGTGATGTCATGATATAATCAGGCTTTATTACTGGAGTCTCTGAAATTTAAAATCATTCAAACGTCTGGTCTCTTTGATGTTTAGCTCCATGCATCCACTAGTCCATCCCTTTGTCCCTTAGTCCGTCCTAACTGCTCCTCACGGCCTCCCTCAGTCCTCCAGGGCCAGTGTGTTGAGTTCCTCATCAAGTTCCTCCAAATCTTCTCCTGTGAACAGGTTTTCATCCACCGGTACTTCCTCTTCCTCATCTTCCTCCTCGCCTCCGCTGTCCTCCCCTCCACCCTCTGCTCCCGAAAGCCCGTTGGCCTCGGCACCGCCACAAGCGCCGTTAAGCTGCTCCCCTGCAAGGAGGAACAAAAATCTTAGCTCATGTTTGAGGGTTGTGCCCCTTAGTTTCTTATTGGTTTTTGCACCAAGCAGCAGAGAAATCGAACCACCGGGGTTTTCTTACCGTCTTCTGCTTTTGTCTCGGTCTGATTCCTCGCGGTGAATCGGTCCATAGATGCTACGGTAATGCCTGTATTGTCGACCTCTTGTGGAACAAAACGGGATAAGTCTATGTCCTGGACATCTGTGGTATCAACCTGAAACAAAAATAAAACAGAAGGCTCAGACAAGAATGTAACAGGAAAAATAAGGTGGAGAAAACAAAACCCCACACCTGTTCGGATGAAGTACACCTGCTTCTACATACCTGGTGTTAATAACATTCAATAACGTGCAGCAAATTTGCTGTCCTCTGATGTGTACACATCTTCATTGGATGTGTTGGTTAGATGAAAAATTTCAATAATTATATAAATACAAATCAAACCAATAAGAGTTACAGAATTACAACTCACTGATACAGCAGCTTTTGTAAAAGACAGAAGGGACTACTGTCCCATAAAGTTGCAATCTGATAATCTAATCCTATGAGAGGGCGGATAGCGGCAATAATGAAAACAACTTACCCCAAATTGCATGTTCACATGGTTCTCTCACACTGTACTTTTCAGTATTGACTGCAAAATTAGCTCCTTTTCTAACAAGTCAGCCAGCAGACCAAATGAGACAGTTTACAAACTAATGAGTAGCTTTGAAGCGTCAACATTGTTCTGAGTTATATGTTGGTTCTTTACATTATTACACATTTAATTGTTCGGGTGCTTTGTAGCTACCTGACTGCAGTCTAAAAATATCTTAGGTAAAGGACACTCTTGTGTTGCTGATGTTAAAAGACCAAAATAACGATCTGCTTTGAGGTGATGTGAAACTAAGAGTTGAAACTATCATCTGGTTTTCACTCATAACCTTTTCTCCTTGGTCATCCTTTGCTGTTTGTTTTGATCATCTTCTTCCTGGTTCAGTCTTATTTTCAGCCAGTCAGTAGTTTGGTCATTGCACAGCACAATCTCTGAGGGTTATGTGCTATTTGATGAACTGCATGCATCTGTGTTGAATACCCCAAATCTTTCACTCTAAAGAGGCTGAGACTGACGCACGGGCTGGCATACATGGCACAATGACTGCACATTTGTGTTTGATCAACCAAAGCACACCAATATTTCTTTAACTTCAAACACCAGTAAACATCTGGATTTAAGTGCAGTGGGAAAGTGTTAATCTCCATTTGGTCCTGCATCAAATAATGCAATAATTGCAGGTTTCTGATTGGGGGCAAAGCATCCCGCGATACATTTATGTCATCTATCAACATAAACAGCCGGTACCTCACATTGACTCCTGCTGTGGTAGGCTGATGTTTGGTGGGGTAAAAATAAATAAATAATACACAAGTTTAATTATACAAGAAAGTTGTACTTATTACTTTATTTTACAACACAGCCCTTAGACTTGAGTGTAATCACGTTGCCATAGTAACAGGCCTGTCTCCTGGGAGTTGGCAGTTTCTGGACTGGTTCTGAATAAACTGGAGCTCTGTGAGCATCGAGGGTAAACAAACTCCTACTTTTAGCTGGTGTAACCACACTACTGGTGGTGTAAAAATGTTTTTGCTGCAGCTGCTGGAAAGGTAGACACATTTCCCGCCTCAAGTAGGAACATTGTAAAACCTCCGTTCCTGTAATTGTCAATATCTAAATACTTACCGCCTTCACATTTACACATTTACAAAAAGATGTCCAGCATCTGACAACACTAGCATCCTTAAGCAAGTTAACTTGTTTAAACTGGGGGAAGTGTGTCAACATTACAACACTGTTGCACCATTTACCAGTGATGTAAACTAAATCAGCCACCAGGCATCGCTGAAAGCACGGTTACTGTGCTGGGATGTTTGAGGTCCACAGGTCATTAGTTCAACATGAAGTCACCTGAAAGACTAATTTTATCTGCTCTCTATCCAAAATGTTGCCATTTGATCATTACCTCCTCCTCAACCTCTTCCTCGTCTGAGCTGACATATCGAGTGTCATCAGCTTCAGCATCGTCGTCGTCGACCAGCTCTGGGCGGAACTCAAACACCTCACGGCCGCTCACC
The DNA here is from genome assembly GCA_023101725.1 of Atherinomorus stipes. NCBI lineage: Eukaryota > Metazoa > Chordata > Actinopteri > Atheriniformes > Atherinidae > Atherinomorus > Atherinomorus stipes. The sequence continues at coordinate 140,103 of JALJCO010013400.1, forward strand.
TACAGACACATGAAATTTGATTAAGGTCAAATATTTCTGTAAATGTTACGACTGTGTCAGCAACGTGACTCACCACAAGAGATTTTCCAGCCTTAAAGTCAGCCTTCTTCTTCTCCATCTCCTCCCTGGCTTTATCAATCTGTTAAGCAGTTACAGCATTTAGTCGTGTAATAAAGAGATCCACTCCCCTCAAGTGTATGAGACAGTAGATCAGACATTTCTGGTGCTGCCCTGAGGAAAGGATAAAACTTGTTCCAACCTTCTCCTGCCTTTTCCTCTTCTTCCAAGCCAGGAAAGTCTCCAGTGTGATCCGAGTTACATTTACACCCAGGGCTGCACGCTGGAGAGAGAGAGACGGCTCAGGGCAAAAAGCTTCAACTAACTCAATACATTTCAGTTATTTTCCCCTCTATGTCACCATCTGGTGTCACCAGAGATTCCCAAGTTTGAAACATTTATTGATTTTACTTTATATGATTGACGGCGTCTAGTAAATCTAAATCACATAACAAACACAACCCTGCTTAAAGATGAGTTGACTTTTCGCTAGGGCTGAACGATATGGACAAAATTTCATATCTCGATATTCATGCCAGACATCTCAATATCGATACGATACGATATGACCACGGGTTCGTTGAAAACCAAGCACTTTTGTGGAAAGTGCCGTTTTGTTTGTGACTTCCAGAGCTTTACATGCAGGACAAGCACAGGGGAAATCTATATCTTTTAGATATTTCCTTTCTCGATATTAATATCTTGAATGTTTATATCTCGATATAGATATGATAACGATATATCTTTCAGCCCTACTTTTCGCTTACATTTCTACTGCTATGCTACTCCACATCACTGCAGTGTTCCCCTACATAGACCTAGTCGTGGCGCTGCATCATGGCTGAATTTATTTTCTATGGTGCATTTCATTTAAACTGGGTAAACATGGGACTGCTCTGTCCCACACCTTGTCTATAAATACTTTAAATGAATAAAAGTTTTTAACTCCATTGTCACAGCATTTTCTCCAACCTCATTCTCTATCAGCTCCTCCAGCGAGATCTCTTCATCCGTTTCCTCCTTCTTCTTGTCTTTTTTCAGTACAAACCCGGGCGGCAGGGCGTGCCTGTACATACAGCTGTCGCCCCCTCCTGGACACACCCAGAACCAGCCGTACTTATTATTCTCTATGGCTTCCAAGAAGTACTTGCACACCTGCAAAACAAACAGTGGAGAAGGAAATTTTAGAGCAGACAGCTTCTTGTATTTAACCAACTAAGCTGTAAATCATTTTACTGAAATGATCGTCACAAATAGCAGATAGATCACAAATTCAAATAATTTAGTTTAGCTTTACAAACTGGCTGCACACTGGCTAAGCAAGAACATAGGGCTGGACGATATAGAAAAAACATTATCGATAAAAAAAAAAAAAATCTGTATCGATCGATATCGATATTTATATATAAAAAAAAACATTATCAAATAAAAAGCCATTTTAGGTGCAGCCCTGGCCATTTAAAGGGGAAGTTTGTTTTTTTTTTCCAACTTGGACCTATTTTCTAGCCTGAAATATGATCATTTCCTCACCCAGACAGTTTCGGTGCAACTTGAATTTTATCAGGAGATATTTAGACCCACTCCAGATCAGCGTATGTCCAACATAATGGAAATGACGCGGGCAACTTCGCGCAGCCTCTAAATAAGGCATTATCTGCCACAAACTCCTTTATTTCACCAATATTTTGTTACGAAACATTAGTCAGACCTCCCCTGAGAGCTCAATGCAGCTTTTTTGTGGTGATTCGTCCTTATATTGTACGTACGCTGATCTAAAAATCTCCCGAAGGAATTCAAGTTGTACCAAAACTGTCTGGGTGAGTAAATGAACGCATTTCATGCTAGAAAATAGGTCCAGGTTGAAAAAAAAAAAAAACTTCCCTTGAAACTTTTGCTGAATGACCTCCTTATAATAAAGATCACATGAACACTGAATTCCAATTCAGCCTTTGCCTGGGTCTGCATTTGTGATTGGTTTGGCGGAAGGAGTGAGTGTAGCATCATGTTACCCGATAGGCTACAGTGGAAAACTGTTTCTATATTGAACTTTTATTGACCTTCTTTTTTTTCTATTGAAAAAACCTCTATCGATCGATATATATCAATATTGAATTATCGTCCAGCTCTACAAGAACATATCAAAGATTATGCATGAAAACATCATTTCTCTGAATACAAACATAACTTCCTGCACTCCTGATCACTGTTTATTTAATCAGACTTACAATTTGAGTTTTGGCTTTCTTCTTCTCAGCCTCTCCATGTTTTTTGTTGACCACTTCCTCCAGCTTCTTCTCATCCCAGTTCTCCATTGTGTCTAAACCAAACACAACACATCTCATGTTCAACAACTCACAAAATGTAAACAAAAACAAAAAAACTTTGCATCCTTCCTGGCAAATAACATTGGTACTTTTCAATGGTTATTTACTGAAATCTTTATTTATTTGTGTGCCACTTTAGAAAGTGACAGTTGACTCCTTCAACTGATGCATTCAGGCTCCATGGCTGCTCTTGTTGATGCAGATGTGTCATCAAAATGAAGACTTCATTAGTACTTCCTACTGCTGATAACCTTCAGTGTGGCTAAGAAGCTTGAGCAGAGGGTCATGGAAACTTCCAGTCAACAAAATGCCAAACATTTGTCCCGTTTGTTGATGACAGAAAAAAAAATCCTGAGCCTTAACATTTTGAAGGTGTTCCTCAGTGAACCCTGCTATAATGACTGATTTGAAATTTCAGCTCAGTATCATTGCAAAGAACACATAACACCTTTTTCCAGAATATCCTGTTAAATTCACAATTTTTAGATAAAATTTTTTTTTGGTTGTTTCCATAACTTACTGACAAGCAAAACTTTATACTTTCAAAATGCACAAATTCTTTATTTTGATCTTTGGCTAACATTTGGTAAAGACTCAGAAGGGGCTGCAAAATGACAGATCATGTTCTACTATGAACGAACACACAAACTTCTTGGTTAACAATACGATCTGTCGATCGTCAAACGCATCTCGTGTTGTTCAGCTCACACAGCAGCTTTATGACCGGGGTCCCACTCATGCTGCAGGACTTTTTCCCTGCTTGTGGCACATTTTAATTTTCGCAAGCATGAAGTTCAGAAACAGTACCTGGTTTAAAGGGACACAGTGTAACGTTTGGGCACTATGGGCTCTAAAGCTGTAACTTCCAACATGCCAAACAACTGTTTCTATCCAGGTTTTGGAAAATATGTTTGCAGACCATTTTGTGCAGTTGATTTGAAGTCATCAAGCCATAAAGCAAAGCACTCCAGGTTATAGGATGCAATGAGAGATGGATCCACACCTGCAAAGTTACAATGTCTGGTCTTTAGGGAGGGCAGTCCCCTCAGCACACTGACATGCATTAAGTGCTGTATATAGCCCAAGAAATCAACAATTATTAGTTACATTAATAATAATAACATCTGGCTATTGTTTGGGTCAAAAGTTACACGGCATCTCTTCAAATTTTTAGCACCAGCTCCCATAAGGCTTGCCATCTTCACCCATTTCCTCAACCCACACTCATCTCCACTAATTTTTCAGGCCTTTATGGGTGTTTTCTCCGGACTTCATGGACTTACCTTACTTTCTGGACTATTGAGCACAATAGAAAACTGGATTTGTAGATATACAGGCTGCACATTTGTCAATAAGCTGCAGGTGTTCTAACACGAGCCATTTACACAAAGATTTTTTAATAACTTTTAATTAAATACCGGTAAGACACAAAAAGGGTACGTACCATAAATGTTTTTCTTTTCTGAATAGTGCCTGTAACTGGGCTGGTTAAAAAAAATTCATCACAGTACTGTCTAACATCTTACTGGTGGTGCCAAGCTTGCGCGCAGTAGCTCTGTCCGGCGCTGTTGACCGGACAGAGGGCTTGTTACGTTCCTTCTGGACGTCTGATCTTTGAAATTCCAACTGTAGGGCTTAGCTCATGTCCACAATAAGAAAGCACCAGTGTTTCTGTGCTGCTCTGGGTCACCTCCGTGAAGAGGGAGTCTAATCCGTATTTAGTAAATAAACGCCAAATCCAGATCCCTCATACAGCAGCAGTTTTAATGTTTGTGGGCAGTGGATAATGAAGGTTTGATGTGTAGGGCTCGAGCCCTATGAGAGACATCATAAATGAGAAGGATCAGATGTTTTCCTCCCCCTGATTTTCTTCATGAAGCTCATTTTCCCATAACAATCGTCTGATTAGCCGCATCATAGTTCAAGCCAAAGTGCTGAAAGCATGTGACAAAAGTAGCGGCTTGCAGCCTGGAATTTACGGTAGCTTACATCATTATTTTTAGCTGAGATTACTCTTGCCAGATATTGCGAGACAAGCGACCAGCCTTACAGAGAAGTGACTTGCAGTATTGGATTCCCATCAGCCCTGCGTATGTCTTTGGATGGTGGGATAAAGCTGGAGTACCCGGAGAGAACCCACCCATACACGGGGGGAACATGCAAACTCCTTTGAAAGCATTTTAGCAACTTAACTAAAAGTCATGCTGTAACACAATTGATGTAATCCAGCCCTAAAACATTAAAAAAAAGAAGAAAAAAAAAACAACCTTTGTTACTAACCTTTCTCCAGATCTTCATCTCGTTCATCCACATATACACTCCTCTTCTCACATTTTCTTTCCATTGACAAGTCATGGCTGAACTTGCACTTGTCTCCTTTCGTACATTGGCCCTGCTTAAAGAACGCACACAGCACTGACTTTGGGTCGACGCCTGCAAAAGACAGACAAATTTGTGATAAATAATATTTAAAACTGATCGCTGATTAAATTTAATGCTCACCTACAAGGACTTAAAAGCAAAAATTTAGCATTTTCACAAGGTTATACGAGTGCCAACTTTAGAAAAGAGTCATTCATCTCTGATGAAGAGATAGTCAGACCATTATTTTGCTTGGCAACATTTCTAAATGAGTGAAAAAGAGCTTCTAAACTACCTACACCCGACTATCCTTTATATAGGAAAGGGGATTATTCCATTCAACATTTCCTAGCAGCCATGACCTTCAAAGTGAAACTCAAAAATCTTTATTCTGAATTTCTCCAACCACCATTCCTTAGCCCTGTGACATTTTCCAACAAGGTTAGAAAAAAAAAAAGAGTCCAAGACAATGCACGGTCTATTTTTCTGGGATATTCAATTTTACTCCAAGTGTTGATTACCTTTGGCAACTTTCTGGGCAGCAACTACCGGTTTAAAGAGCTCATTGAGTTCGTCCATCTCCTTCTTCTTTTCAGATTTCTTACCGGTCTTCTCTGCCTCAGCCTGGGCAATCTAAACACAAACATTTAAATATATTAAATTGTGATCTGGTCCTGTGAAACTATCTCAGATATGACATAAAAATCAGAGCAATGAGAAGCAGAGTTACACTGACTCCTGTTCCAGAGAGATGGGAGAAGAGGCAGATGAAGTAATGCAACCCTTATGCTCTGTGTCTACTGTACAAGCCTCTGAGGACAGTCTATGAACTGGGGTTGCTGCACTTGGTCAGATCTAGGTTCAGGTCTTGGTTCAGCGACATTGTGTGCCCAAAGAATGGCTGACTACCTGAATATACTGAATGATCAAGTTTTTCCATCAATGGATTGTATCTTCCCCGATCGCACAGGCATATTCCAAGATGACAACACCAGGATTTGTGGGGCTCAGATTATGAAAGAGCGGTTCAGGGAGCATGAGACGTCATTTTCACACATGGACTGGCTACTGCAGAGTCCAGACCTGAACCCCATTGAGAATCGCAGTTGAACTTGCATTGTAGTTGAACTCTCCCATCATCAAGACAAGATCTTGGTGAAAAATGAATGCTGCTCTGGATGGAAATAAAACTTGCAGAACCTCATCAAAGTGATGACACAGCATTTGCTGCAGTGATCAAACCTAAAGGTGGTCCCATGAAATACTGGAGTCTGGTCTTTTTTCCTTTTTTTCATCCAGGCAGAGTACAATATGCCTGCTGTTGTGTGGACTAACGTGAAACAAACTGAAAACAAAAAGTTTCTACTAACTTGTCTGGCACTTTGTTGCCCATACTTGACTTGCTGTGTAACATTCTTGATGAACTTCTGCTGTTTGGCCCCTTTCTTGTTCTTCAAGCCGAAAGTCTTGTCCTAGAGCAGGATTAAAAAAAAAAAAAAAAAAAAAAGGCATAAAATAAAAACACAAACCGATTGCCAAGTCAGAATTGCAATCCAACATCTGCTTAAAAAAAACATCCCCAAAAAGATGTGAAAAAAGGTTTTAGAAAATAACTTTAACAACAAGCTCCAAATCTTAAACCCGCTGGAGGTTATGTGATTTTGCCATGATGTTGGCTTTAATTAACAAATAGTACTTTGTAGATTAGTTTATTGTTGTTGCCTTTTGAAGCTTGTGCCTTTAGCTACACCAATAACAGTTCATGGCAGTGCACAGGCAGATGCTCACAATTTTTCCTTTTAGAACAATTGATTTTTTTTCCCAAAAAGAAGTTGGTTGCATGTCACAAGAAATATCACATCGATATAAAAATGCGTATCACAGTAATCTAATAAGAGATTTTAAAGCAGCTAGTCTAGTACCAACCAATTTCTTATATTAAAACTTTTTGACTGTCTTATGTGAACCTTATGTCTGTTGCTGCTGAAACACCGAAGTTTCCCTGTTGCAGGACAATAAAGGCTATTTCTATTTAAATAATTACCTCAGGTGTGACTACAAATTTAAATATTTAACAAGAGTTTTTAAAGTATTTGTACATTTTCTTTATTTCTGTGAATATATTAAGATGTGTATGTCAGTCATTTAATGCTGTAAATATAGATTTTAATACAATTTGTGAGCATTTGTCTTATTTTCTTTTAGTGTTGTGAACATTTGTGATTGAGTCGTTGAGGCATAGTATCTGACATCAGTTAATCATAAAGGTTGCTTAAACTAAGAACGTAAATATAGACATAAATATCTTCCAAGACAAACTGAGCTCTGATAAGTCAGTTATTTCATCTTAATCCTGAACATAAAACTCTACTGAGCCTGAAAGTTTTTAACCCAAAAGACAGCTTAACAAGTATAACAAGACACAGTTTTTAGAGGAAAACCATCTGTGACAGTAAAACTGTTTTGAGGTAATGATTACAAACTGTTTGAAAATGTTACGAATATCAACAGCTGCGTTGTTGTGGTCAATATAACGATCAAAACCAAGCCATCAGAATTTTAATTAGCTTCACTTTTCACTCCAGATCTGTCCTCATTAGCTCTGAGGGCCGATCGGAACCAGGGCCATTAAATAGTCCCTTTAAGCCTTTTCATTTGCCAACAACACAGCAACACTAATTAGAAGAAACACCGTAATGAACCGCTTTTTGAAGAAATTCGCTTAGTTTTGCTGATTTGATTTCAGGGATATTAAACTTTTACGGAAAAGCGTGACCGCTTGTTCGGCGCCACGGCCCTTGTAGCTTCCTCTGACCGCTTCATTAAGCTACATGAACTGCCAGCGTATAACTGGCCTCATCATAGTTGGAGAGCTTTATTATGCGTCAACTAATAACCACACTCTTAGAAGATAAAGTGATTAATTATAATCAATAGATAAAAACTGACAGCTGTCAAAAGACCAGGATAACTTAACGTCCCCTCAACGGCATTCGATTAGCATCAGTTAGCGGTGTGTAAGCTAATAAGCTAACGCTGAAAACCAAGATGCTAACTCGTGTAATTTTTACCTCAATAATCTTTTCCTTTTTCTTCTCCTGAGTTTTTTTATTCCCCCCGGCCGGGGCGGGTTTCTTAGGAGGCATGTCGGCTCAGGAACAGCTGTATAGAAAACGCGTGTAGCTGTTTTATATTTGTTTTAATGAAGTATTTCGGGCTGGAAAGGCAGCTCCACATTAACCAGTTGTTGCTAGCACGGCAGCAACGGCGGCGCCTTCTAGGCCACATGTGAGTTGTTGATGCTAACTGACGTCATCACGTATGTTAAGAGGGATGATGGGAAATGTAGTTAAACAAACTAAGTAAGCCCTGTTTATTTAGACAGAGTAGCTTTAAAGAATAACTTTCTGTTTTTTTTTCAACCTGGACCTTATTTCTAGGAGTCTATACGTGCATTTACTCAACGGTAAAATTTCTGTATCACTTTGACTCCTTTGGAAGATATTACGTTGAGTCGCCCTTTGGTGTATATCCAGTATAATGGCAGAAATGGGGCAGCCTCTCTACAAGGTATTATCTGCAGCAAAACTCCTTCATTTAATCAATTCTTTAAGTAGAATGAATGAACGAACGATTACTATTGTCCTGTGAGTTCAAAATTTACTCTCCGTTCGTTATTGGGAGGTTTTCTCAACATGCGCCCCAATGGGCGCGAGCCTCATGCTGCGTTCCATTTCAACTCGGAAGTCGGAAATTCCCAGTTCCGAGTAGGAAGTTTCAACTGGAACGCCCCCTGAAGTCGGATTTCCCACTCGGAAAGTCGGACAACTCTCGCAGCTCCGAGTTCAGATTTAAAGATGTCCGCGCCCTGTGTTAGCAGTTTTAGAAGCTTCTGTAATGTTACATTTATTTACACTTCTTACTTATATTTTGTTGCATAAATCAGTCGTACACGTAGTATTGGTTTATACAGATGTAGGGGGAAGCAGCTGTAGTTTAATTCACATTTTTCATGTGGTATATGTGAACTACAACGCCAGCTGTGCCAACAACGGCTAATAACAATAGCCTTAGCAAGCACGTTGTTTTGCTAGGTTGCTAACTGGTTTTCCGGCCAGTGAGCTGGAACGCAAGTTGGTCGGGTGTGACGTCACCCCCCAGTTCCCACTTCCCAGTTCCGATGAAAATGGAACGCAGCATCAGTACAGCTGCGAGCAGCTCAGTACCAAGACACAACCAAACTGAGAACTTTGAACTTCTGAACTCACAGGACAATGGTACTCGTCCATTCGTTCATTAAGTATGGGTGAAATACAGGAGTTTTGCTGCAGATAATGTCTTATAGAGAGGCTGCCCCCTCTCTGCCATCATACTGAATATACGCCAAAGGGCGACTCAATGTAATATCTTCCGAAGGAGTCAAAGTGATACAGAAATCTTACCCGTATGCATGTACAAATTCCTAGAAATAAGGTCCAGGTTGAAAAAAAAGAAAGTTATCCTTTAAGTTGTTTTCCAAGGCAAACAAGTCGTTGTGCTCAAATGTTTACAAACAAAAAAATAGCTGCCGGTGGATTAAGTTGAAATTGGCAAAAGTTATAATAAATGCAAAAGTATGAAATAAAATAAGCAAACAAACAGAGGTGGAAAAACCTGGTCCAAAAAGTAAAAATCCTGTCAAGCGGTTGTTCCAACCAATCACTAAACCAGCTGAATTTGATAGGCACAGCTCCTCTCTCTGCTAGGTATGAACTCGTTAGTGAAAACACCTGTTCTAAGTGTACAGGCAGATCCAAAAACGTGGCAGGGTTTTTACTTGATGGCACCTGGATTTTCCACCTCTGCAAAAAAAGCATGATGGGGCTGCTGCACTACATTTTGTTAAGCAACACTGCAGTGCTTTTGTAATGTTTAATCAGACTTCTGAACCTGTTGACAGGTATTCGACCCACTGTTCATGATGATTCATGAGCAAGGTGCTGTCATTTGTCTGGGACAGTTTTTGTTTGTTTGTTATTTTAAAAGATTTGTTTCAACCACAATTTAAATAAAAATTTAATTCAATTATAATTTAGTAAATATCTATTTATTATTACTTTTTCTAACTTTCTTTTTATATGAATAACAACTATATACATATATATATATATATATACATATACATACATACATATATATATATATATATATATATATATATATATATATATATATATATATATATATATATATATATATATATATACAGTATATTAGGGTGCAACAATACATGATGTATTTTCATGGAACTGTTCAATACAGGTGTGTACTGAACTGTGACCGTCATGTATCGAATATCGAACAATACTATTTTTTTTTTTTTATTAGCTTGTATAAGCTTTGTGTTAAAAACTTAGTGAATCTGCATTCAACTACTCATTCGGCCACATTCAGATCTGTCGTTTGGAACTACTTTGGTCTTCAAGTTATGACTCTGATGGTAAGCCATTTTGTGCAAAAGCCCAACGGTTAAAAAAGGCATGAAATTTATTTTTTGTATCAAAAGATATTGAATCGTGACATTAAAGTATCAAACCGAACTGAGTTTTTTTGTATCGTTGCACCCCTAATATATATGTAATATCTATCTATCTATCTATCTATCTATCTATCTATCTATCTATCTATCTATCTATCTATCTATCTATCTCCAATATATATATATATATATATATATATATATATATATATATATGTATATAAAAATAGAAAAAAAAAAAAAAACAGGTGTAAGTATTGCCAATGAATGATTGTACAATTGTTGATAATTGCCCAGTAATAAGGAATGTAATAAGAATTACGAAATAACTCATTCACAATATAAAATACAAGAATTAAACAGAAAGGAATCTGTATGTTATTAGATAAGATCATGTATTTGGATGTTATCAGTCTGTAGGCAGTGTTCTTCTTTTAATCATTTTATTGCAGTTTTATTTTTTAACCATCAGATGTCAGTGTTGAAACATGCGCCAGTTGAGTGTGAGAGGCAGCACACAAGAGAATCACTGGCCGTTTAATATATCAAGAAAACAAACAAACAAAAAACAAAACAATAAATAATCCTTGAAAGTTATTAGAAAAAAAAATACTTTAATAATAAATTTGAAAGGTTGTATTGTAATTTTACATATTTCTAATATTCAGTGTGAGAGTTAAATGTTTTCAGCACTACACACAGTATTTTTTATTTACAAAATGGTGCTTTCCTTCAATAACAGTGTATTTCAAGAGTCATACCACTCACTTGATTGCAAGTGAGTTATGCCAGAGTTTTATTTAAATGGATGAATTACTTTTAGGAGAAGTTTATTTGCCTCAAATTGAGACATTGTGAAGAAAAAAACTTGTTTTGACAGGTGGCTCATAAAAATGTTGTTACCCAGCTGCCATCTGGCCTGTTAATATAAGGCTGTTTATTAGCCTTTTTAAATTCTTTAATAGTTTTATTGCACCACTTGTCGATTAATACACCCTTGGAACGACTTTTACCAGCTGAGAAGGAAATTTTAGACCTCTCTGCAAAGCTCAGGTTGTACAGTCTCTGCACTCTGAGTACTGTTAAGACAATTAAGTGAGACACAAAAAGAAGATGAGCTACAACAGGTCTGCAGTCATTTGTGTTTGAACTCCTAATAAGAAGAAAACCCCTTCTGCAACGAGAAGTGTGAGCTCGCGTCATGGCTTCAGGGCAGAGAGCCAACCAGCAGGGGTTTTACCGCTTCAGCTGCTGATTCTACTTGATTCAATTAGATTTCACTTAAGTTACTAATGCGATTTCATTTGGCACATTTGAAATGTGCGGCTTTCATCTATGTCCTGTCTCAGCTCAGTGGTCAGTTCACTGTTCAGGGTGCGTGTGTGTGTCGTACAGCAAACCACAGCACAGCCATCTACCGAAATGGGTCACACACGCCTGCTCCTTTTGGGCTCTCGTTTACTCCCGTGTGCTTTAATGAGCTTTGATTTTCGAGGGTTGGGGACAACATTTACGCACTTTGGGTGCACTTATAATGGCAGTACTAGAAGTGTGCTTTAATGAGTCCCAGAGTGCGACAATGAATTTACTCTGGTAACAGCATCCTTGGCTGCAAATATGTTATCAAGCGATGTGTGTGCAAGGCTGTGTGCTCTGATGAGACTTTATTAAATTTCATCTTAGGTGGAGGTATTTATTTATAACACATTTCTCATGCACGCGGCCTCTCTACCATGCAGATAGTTAACTGGAGAATGCATGAATGTTTGTGTATAGTAACTGATATTGACATGGCATCAACTCACCGTATAGCTGAAGGCAAACAAAGGTGTGTGATATCGCCTCAAGCAAACTTTCTGTTTCTCTTGCTGCATCCTTCTTTTTCTGCACAGGTCTGTTATTGTCTGAGAGCAGCCTAATAAATCACTATATCTACTACATGAATGTTTCCCCCAATTCCTCCCTCCTCATATTCATCCCAACATTGATCTTTTCTGCAGAGGGCATGGATGTCATATACACACATACCCGAGCACACACTCGAGCGCGCTTAACTCCGGCGATGCCTGCAGATGGAAAGAAAACATCTCCTGCCTAATTAGCAAAGCACAACAGTAGAGCTTCTTCCCATGGTGAGAAAATTTGACACCACACAACCTATCCCAGTCCAATTTTTCTGAGGTAATAATCAAGAGCATCCTGGTAGTCGGCATGGCTCGGCCTCCTCCTGCTTCCAAGGACAAACTGCAGCACCTCGTCAGCACTGCTGACTGCTGGGCAGGTCATCGGCTGTCAGCTGCTCCCCATCAAGGAGCTGCATCAGACCGGGGGCGAAGAAAAAGGCCAGGAAAGATTGCCTCCAACCAGTCCCACCAAGGCAGCTACCCGCTGCAAAGGATAAAATAAAACTTAGCTTAAGATAGAAAAAGGGTGAACTGTTGCTTGAAGACCTGGGCCACCCATCACCTCAATCGCCTCTTCCCTGCACACTGCTGAGATCCCATCAACCCCTGATGCTCCTTTCAGTCCAGGGCTCACTCTAAGCTGAAGTTTTTTTTTCCCCTCACATTCCTTTCAAACTTGCTTCCATTTGCTTTCAATGAGGATTTCTTACATTTCTCACAACCCCAAGAGAGCAGGTGCAAACTTGTTCTATTTAGCTTTGCGTTTTATGTTCAGGTAATGAGCAATAGCGGCAGCAGGAGTGATGGTGACAGCAAAAGAATATGCTTTTTTCATTCCGAGAAATGGAAGAATCGTATCCTTTTACTGATAACACAACTCCTTTGCTGGATGCATTGTACTCTGGTCCCTTGAGGCTACTGTCGGTAGAAAGATTGTTGTGTATTTCTCCTCTCTTGGTGGATTTCTTTCTCCCCTGCGTGGTGGTTGAAAGTCTGCACGAAATGAAGGATCTAGAGAGGAGTGCTTTGCTCCATAATCCTGAGGGACTGCAACCAAAGCAGGATGTTTAGTCTGCTGCTGATGTTGGAAATAAGCTAAAAAGTTGGTGCTGCATTTGTAATCATGGTAACCTTTGATATTACCGCAGCTGCACTGGAAATACTTCATAATATGGGATGTTATTCACAGAAATTCACGACATCAAACATGGAAATGGGCCAAAAAGTTTAAAATACTCATCAGAGGATATATCCAAACAAGGTGAAATAGTTTTCAGGATTTTTTTCTCTTTTTTTAGCAGTCACTTTTTGGGAGAAAATCTTTTCGTTCTTGAGCACATAGTTTCTGCTATTGACTTCCCTTCAGGGTTTTATTAATTTCTGCTGTAATCTCTCCACATACAGTCTCATCTCTGTATAAAAATGTTAATTAATTTAAGTGATTTTACTAATCCTACATTATACTGCATTCCTGATTCTTTTTTTTTTACTATAGTGTTTACGACATCGTTAACTCCATCATTTTCATCTCTACGGACAATGGATATTGAGCTGAACTGCTCCCACCATTCAGGGGTGAGTGGAGGATGGGTGTTTTTATAGGCTGATGGTGTCATGAGGCCAATCTATAATGGCGAGGAGGAAGGACCCATATGAGTCAGGTGGCGGGTGGATGTAAGAACGAGATTTATTCAAAGAACAAATGGTGCACCAGAGACAGGAAGTAACAGGCTAAATTTAAATTAATAATAAAAAAAAAATTAAACTGTGAAGACACAGGATGTACAGACAAACTGAGTGACTGAAGATAAGACAGAGACTAACAATGAACTGGCAGAGAACAAAGGAAAGCAGGCAGATTAAATACCATCATGACAAATGAGGAGCAGGTATGTCAGGGGAGCAGGAAGTAAACATGACAAACAAAAACTCAATAGAACCAAAGCTCATTGACTATAACAAAGAGTTAGAAACACATGAGAACATTAATAAGGAGTGCTTAAGCTTTAAAATATAAAGTCCCCCAATTGGAGGACTTTGAAAACAGTTGGTAGCCAAACTGTCAAAATATTGATCTTGGGGCCCTCACCTTAACTGTCCGTACAAAAATCTGCTTCACTTCATCAGAGTTGACCTTCGCAGTGATAATGTTCACATATAGTTCTATGATTTTACAGAAGTTAAAGCTGCATCATTTTAAAAGGACATTCATGTTCATCTTATGAGTGTTTGGGCTTTTTTTTTTTCTAAGGAAATCCTAAAACCCATTTTCCTTCTTGCTACCAGCTTAATTCATTCTTCACCAGTAAACAAATACAGCAGGGAAAAAAAAAAGTATTGAAGCCGTAAACATTTTTCTCAGAAAATATATTTCTAGTGGAGCTATTGACATGAAATTTTCACCAGATTTTGACAACCCAAATAATGCACACATACAAAGAAATCCTAACATTTATGTCCATAAATTATGTGTAATATAGTAAAATGACAGAGGGAATAAGTATTGGATATGCTTACTGAAACCTTTGTTGGTGATTCCAGCCTCAAGACGCCTCCTGTCTTGAGACCAGTGGAATACACTGCTCAGATGTGATTTTGGTTCATTCTTCCACATAAATGCCTTCAAATCTTCAAGGTTCTGGGGGTCTCTTCTGTGAACTCAGATCTTCAGTTCTTTGCAAAGATTTTCAATTGGATTCAATTAACTGGGCCGTTCTAGCAGCTTTTTTTTCTTCTTCTTAAACCAGGTGAGTGCTTCCTTGGCCGTGTGCTTGGGATGGTTGTCTTGCTGAAAGATCCAGCCTCTTTTCATCTTCAGCAGCTGGCAGATGCAGCAGATTCTGGTCCAGAATGTCTCTCTTCTTTTCTCCATTCATTCTTCCTTCAGTGACATAATGAAAAACAGCCCCACACCATGATGTTCCCACCTCAAACTTCACTGTTGCTATGGTGTTTTTTGGGCTCAAGTGAGGGGCCATTTCTCCTCCAAACATGTTGTGTCTTATGACAAAATGAAGAGTTCATTTTTGGTCTCATCTGACCAGACTATGTGTCCCAGAATTTCATGGGTTTGTCCAGATGTTGTGTTGCAAACTTCATATGAGCATCAACTAGGGCTGGACGATATAGAAAAAAAGATTATCAATAAAAAAAAAATCTGTATCAATCGATATCGATTTTGATTGAAAAAAAAAAAAGCTTTTATCAAATTAAAAGCTATTTTAGGTGCAGCCCTGGCCATTTAAGCTTTTGCTGAATGACCTACTTATAATAAAGATCACACTAAAGCCGTTTTCAGACTTGCATTGTGGAACATGAGCGGTAAAGTCCATTTACTCTAAACTGACTCGTCTTTTCAAACATGGCGTTTCCTTGCGGACTTTCAGACATCAGGAAATGTTGGGGAAAAGTCAGCACAGCCACGCTCTCCCTTCAACTCTGTCCGCAACATTTTCTTGTGCTTTCAGCCAAAACGACGTGCCGCAACATTTCCGCTCTTGTGACATGTAGACCAGCTGGTTCATGTCTGCTACATCTTCCAAGGTAAAAGACCGGAATGCATGTCTGAATGTAGGCGTTATGAAGGGCAGAGTCCACAATATTACCGATTTCTAGTGCAAATCTGAAAGAGGCATAACACTGAGTTCCAATTCAGCCTTTGCCTGGGTCTGCGTTTGTGATTGGTTTGGCAGAAGGTGTGAGTGTAGTATCATGCTACCCAATAGGTTACAACGGAAAACAGTGCTTCTATATTGAACTTTTATTTACCCTCTTTTTTTTTTCTATTGAAAAAAACCTCTATCGATCGATATATATCGATATCGTCCAGCCCTAGCATCAAAATGCTTTTTCTTCAGAAATGGAGTCTTGCGTGGAGTTCATGCATGAAGGCCATGGCGGTTGAGTGCATTCCTTCTTGTTTTCTCTCTCTTTCTTGTTCAATACTTATTCTCTGTGTCATTTCACTATACTACACATAAGTTAAATTATGGACGTAAATGTTAGGATTTCTTCGTATGTATGCATTACTTGGGTTGTTGCCGACATCTGGTGAAAATTTCATGTCAAAAGGTCTACCAGAAAGATAATTTCTGAGAAAAATGTTGACGCGTTCAATACTTTTTGCCACGGTGTATACTGATCAAGTGGGGGGGATCTGTGGGCTACACAGGCTACTTAGACACAAGCCGGGGCCTGATCAACCCCGGTTGGGTCACCTGGGCGAGGGTGTCTGTTGTGAGACCCGAAACACCCAATGAACCCAGGATACAACACTGATGATGTGTCTAAGTTGCACTAGAGTTTTTGTGAGCAGAGGCAGACTTACCATTAGGCAAAAGTAGGCAATTGCCTGGGGCCCCGAAATGGAGGGGGGGGCCCCTGACCTGCTGGGAAAAATCATGCTGTTCATTCATAGCACCTTTTCTCCCCATCATTCTTCTTCATACACACTTACACAGGCTTAATTGAGGCATGGTGCATTTCCCCCGCTCCTCCTGTATCTATGCCCTCTGTCCCTGCACTTTTATTTGCCATTACAACTGTTTAATTCATTATTTACATGCGGCAATGTGTTTTTCCGAGCTGTCTTTGAATGCACCATGTGGACATGGTGAGGCTGGACAGGGGCACAGTCTGCTCCTGGCAACGTGAGCCACAGTGAGAAGTGGACTTTCCGAGCAAACGGACTCTGATTCAAATCAAAAAAGCTTTGTGAATGCGCCCTTAAACTTGACGCGAGAATGAAGCTTCTTTTCACGCATATTATTTGCTCCATTCACGCGAAAAAAAATGCCAGAATCAAGCGAGTAAACATCCAGCATTCGCGCGTTGAAATCTAGGCACGTACGCGAATGGAGACGTCCAGTGTGAACACGGGGTAACATTGTCATGACGCTTTTCGCTGCCAATGGAGTTCATTCTACAGAAGTTCCGGTTTCCAATCAGCCACTAACAGCATTTCCTAACTGGGAGCACTCTCCCCTAGCGTGTGCACGGCAGCACTTGTAAACAGAATTGCATGGCGCCTAATGAAGAGAAAGTTGTGCTGGCTGTCACTGTTCATACAGCAAAACGGGCTGAAAGCATCAAAACTGAGGAGGAGAGAGACTTGAAACACAGGAGAGACCAAAGAAGGAATAAAGTTCGTGTAAATCTTAGTGGATTGTACTGAAGGTAGAGAGCAGCTGGACGGCCTTGGACAGAATGTGGACTGGAAATGTGCTGTAATCCAACTAGACAGGTTTTTTTCATTAACTTTCTTCTTAGTAACATTATATATGTCCTCGGCTGCTGGCACTACCGAGCTTTACATCACCTTCACATGCAGTGGATTGTTAGATATTTTATTAGATTGTCATGTTGTAATGTCGCCTATAGCATCATAACACATCATAACTGTGCATCTGTGTACATACAGATCTGGGCATGAAAAAGTTCCTCCTTTTTCTGCCAGAAGTGGTGCACTAATAGTGCACCATTACTGCATTATCACTGGCTGAACGACTTGTCCCGCAAATACGGCATCACGTATGCTGTCCAAACTTGGCGTGTGGAAACGTCCTTGTTCCAGGCATTCATTTATGCTTTGAAATCGTTTCCCCTGGGCACACAGGCGTTTCTCTGTGTGATTGAATTAGCAGACAAGTCGCTGATAAGCGGCTGGCAGTCGGCTGAAAGGGGAACTTTTTCATGCCCAAATCTGTAACTGTAGTTACAGTAAACTACGGGTTTATGAATTAAGTAACAGAAAATGTTATTTAGCTGATTCGCAGCCATTTACTGCAACCAAAACAACAACTTCACTGGAAGACCCGAGTTTCCTTGTGCATGAGCATGAGATGTGCACGTTATTTCATGTGTGGCAAGGTACGCAATGGAGGGCCCAGGCGGGATTTATCCCCAAACTCCTGGGTGAGAGTCATGCACGCTAACAATTCAGCTAAAGGGACATCTCTGTGGCCAAGTGGCCAGGGCGCATGATCAATCGGAGGCATAGTGACAGGACCCCACACTGTCACATCGCTCCCCCTCTTTCCACAGGCACGTCCTCGTGCTTCGCGCAGGCTGCCATCAATTTCAAATCCATGGACTGTTTACCAGCGTCACATGGATCCTGCGGACAATGCCAGAATGTGCCAAGGTACGCTACGGAGAGTGTGCTAACCATTCAGCCAAAGGGACATCCCTGTGGCCATGTAGCCAGGGCACATGATCAATCGGAGGCATAGTGACAGGACCCAACACTGTCACACATGCATGGCGAGTGGGAGGGAGAGTAAGAGCGTTTCTCACTGGGAGAAACAGTTAGGGGCGGGGCTTACAGTTCAAACTACACTGTTCACCTTGCTCATGGTTCAAAAGTGTGCAACATCAGGTATAGGGCCTTTAAAGGGAAACTAAAGACGTTCAGTCCAGTTAAAACCCTATCCCAGTAAAACCCAGGTTATTACAGCTTTGTTCCAATAATCTGTAAAAGTTGCCTTTCTGTGGTAACCAGTTGATCACATCTAATCTTTAGTGCCCCCTCCGAGCATGCACAAGGCCGTGGGCAACAATGGAGAGAAAAAAAACTCTTAACAGGAAGTTGACTGCAATTAGAGTCAGACCTGGGAAAAGGGGTCATCTTGTTGGACTGGTTGTGGGATGAGGAGACAGGACCCCAGACCAGGAACTCCTGCGATATGAAAGAAAAAAGAGCGACTCAAAGTCAATGATAGAAATAAAAATATATGTACATACATGGAGAGTAAAGGGTTTATAACTTTGAATGCTTGCTTGATTTATAAGGTGTTACATGGGCTGGCCCCACCTCCCCTGACAGACTTTATTAAATCTTGGTCTGCCAGTAAAATGGCCACTAGGGCCGCAGCTCGGGGGGACTGTGAAGTGCCATGCAGGCGCATTGCTTTTGGACAGACATTTGCAGTCAATAGGGGATTATCACGCTTCCGTGTTCCGGCTTCCGGAGCTTGAAACATTTAGCCGCTTCTCTTCCGGGCCAGTTCAACAGTAGCTGAATTCAAGGTCCCTGCTCTGTTCCACTTCGTAAATTGAATAAACGCCAACCCTACTTAAATTTTCATAAATTCTCGACTGAAGTAATACTAAGGAAGAAGTGGATCAATGCGATTCGCCGGAGTGAAGGGCCAAACTTTATAATAAAACAACGTAGCACGTTTGTTTGTAGCCAGCACTTCAGTGATGCAGACTACACAGCTAGCGTTAGCAGGCTAGCATTAGCAGGCTAGCGTTAGCTGACATGCTTAACTTTGTGCGTCTTAAAACACACAAGCATCTGAAAATCGGGTCTGTACCCTCCCATTTCCAGTGGAACAACTGGGGGCTGCCAAGAAAGGAGACGCTTTCAGATGCTTGTGTGTTTTCAGCCGCACAAAGTTAGGCACATCGTTAAGCTGGCTAATGCTAGCCTGCTAGCACCAGCTGTGTAGTCTGCCGGCTTCAAACAAACGTGCTTCGTTGTTTTATTATAAAGTTTGGCCCTTCACCGCGGCGAATCGATTGCTTTGATCTACTTCTTCCTTAGCATCCCTTCAGTCGGGAATCAATGAAAACTTAAGTAAGGCTGGCGTTTATCCGATTTACAAAGTGTAACAGAGCAGGGACAGCTATTGTTAAAATGGCCCAGAAGAGGAAATGCCTAGATTCCGGAAAGTTCCTGAAAGCGTGATAATCCCCTATGGTGCTAAATATTGGAAGAGCTTACCACTCAACATAAGAAACTCAGAATCATATAACATATTCAAGTCACAACTGAAAGATTGGATGAAGGAAAACCAAACCTGTGACCATCAGTAGACTGTCCTCATAATGACACTATCTGTGCGGGTTGTTTTTATCTTCTCTTTATTTACCTGTGTACGCGTGTACGTGTGTGCGTGCGTGCGTATATACTGTACGTACATATGCACGTTTATGTGTATATGTTCACATATAAACATGTATTTTTTTTTCTTTGTCTATTGTACTGTTAGTCACCTGCCTATAGGGACTGCAGATGTAAATTTGCACCTGTGCTACAATCTGGCATATTTACGTTGTTGACGTTTATTAATATGCACTGTCCCTATTAAATAAAGAAATGAAGAAGGGTTAAATACTTCCACTTTCCATCAAAGTGACCTCCGTCACATTTTAAGTTTTTATGGCATGGGCTGCAGAGCGCTGTGGTTATTACCTAGAAGGGTCCTGAATTTTTCTATAGTGGTTGCAGTGGCAGCTATATTTTTTTAATCTTTTATTTATTCACCTATTTATTACAGCTTTTTAATTTATTGTTATTCCATTGTTTTTATTTGGCTGTTTTTTTGTTTGTTTGTTTTTACATATTTTCCCCTTTGTGGTCATTTTATTTTTTTCAACCCCTTCATCTGAAATTGAAAAATAAAATCCTAAAAAAAAATTGATTAACAAAAGGGAAGTTGCATGTTCTCCCTGTGTGCAGTATAAAAGAAACAACAGTCATTTCCTTAACGTAATCCTGCATCCTGTCCCTTTAATCAGTGCTGCCCAAAGACTCATACTTCATTTATAACTAGAAAAACGTGCTCTGAGACAAATTTCTATCAGTTTCTACAGCAGTTTTGGTCATTTAATTTTGCAAAGTCACATTTGGTGGTTATAATTTTTACATCCTCTTGATAAAATGTAAACATTTTGAACAGACAAAGTTTGCAAGATGATGATATGTATGATTACTACATTATGAACAAGAACACATTAGTAATGATGTTAAAGTACATTACACACTGCATTCACTTGCACTTCGGTGTCTGAGGTTTGCAGGTAAAGGTCACTTCACACTATTTGATTGGATTTGCGGTGGCACCGTAGGGGTGCAATGGAAAGGTCCATGGTGGACCCTGCCTCAGATGACAGCTGGAATATCAAATGAAATCAAATAAAATTTTTATCACTTGTCATACCAAAATAGCACCACAAAAGGCTTTGCATATAAAAATCAACAATTTTTGCAAATTAGAAACAAGCTTACATAAACCCAAACATAAAACCTAACCAAATTTAAACACACCCAATCATTTACAGTTATACTCTCTCATACACACAAGCACATTTATTATCCCATCCTATCCCATTTAACACAAACCCCAGTCCTTAATCTGGTAATATCTGGTGGGACCCTGTTGCAAAAAAGTGATATCCTGGGAATGCACCCACACCGGGAGCCCCCCATCTGCTTGCAGTGTGGAACCTAAACTGATTATTCCAATACATCTTTGCTAATAAAAGTATATGTTTTTTGTTTGTGTACTTTGGGGCACTGGTGACCTTTATTTGAAAGTTGCTCGTGCAGAAATGGGGTCAGAGAGAGGGGTAGACATGCAGCAAAAGGTCACAGGACCTATGCTGACTGCGTTTCCATTGTACGAAAATAGTGAGATCTTTAGGGTGTAGCACTTTTACCCTGCTGGTGTAGAGCTGGAAAAAAAAAAATCTATACCATGTTTTGTCAGTATGCAGTGGTTGCAAATAACCTTTGCTTATTTATGCTTCATACAAACATACATGGCTTTGCTCGAGATAATTCTCCTCTGATTTATTATTCACTTGCTAATGAATATTAATATAAGAGCTATACCCCCACATCAGACAACTATTTCTTTTAAACCCTGGCTATGGCCTGAATATCCTCAGGTCAGTCACCGGCCAAGATTATATGAATGTCTCCTTCAAACTGTGTATGACAGATAGCTCAATGTCCCATAATTAAAACCCTTCATGTTGTTTCCCCATCTGTGGTGATTCTGAGTCATTCAGGTCATGGTAATCCAAAGAGATCAAACAGAAGGCAATGGCCTTTTTATTTTTTGTTTTGTTGTTGCTAACAGCCCTATTTCACCACTTGGCAGAATGTATAGCTATCATAAACAAAAAGCTTTTGACCCTTTGCACAGTTTCTATTAGAAATTCCTGTTTTTGTTTGATCAAAATCTTGCAAAGGCAAAAAGTTCACAGGTTATAAACTACCAGAGATAATAAGACTTCATTTCATTCATAAAATATTCATAGTTTCATTCCAAAATTAGACATGATGAACTTGGGGAAAAGAAATATTTATGTATAGTTTAACATGTTTTATGATTTCCTGCAGATAATTGTTGGCAGTAAAGCTCACTGTTGTCACATTTATTCGACAAAAATGAATTTAAGGACTTAATAAAAATGTGGTTCTGTATTAATTTTGGACAGTAAAGACAAATTTATTATGGCTTAAACTGAAGCCTATCAATCAGTTGCAGAACCACGACTGAGCTTGTTTCATTTGCAATAAGAAAAAACAAAACAAACAAAAAACACAGATAAACGTTTCACCTGCAGCCTCTTGCAGGCGTGCATGGATCTTAATATCTTTTGTTTTAATAAAAACAACTTATAGTATAAGATTACATATATAAACTAGGGAAATTATAAAGGGAATGATCTTTTCCAGTCCAGTCACGTTTTGTGTGAACAGCGAGCAGCTCAACTCCAACTATTTTGATTAGAGTTGAAATTAACTCTGCGTTAATGATCTGAACGTTTTGGTTAAGATTCGCAATCAACTAAATGGCTCAATTTAGATGAAACTGAAATAAAGCAAATATTTAATTTGGAAATGTTTGAAAAGAGCCTAAAGATTAATTTGGAAAGTGGAAAAGAAGTAAATGATTCATCGGAGCAGAAGTGGAAGGAGCTTAATGTTGAATGGGAGCAAGTGATTCATTCAGAGGAGTCAGTTCTAAATGACTCTGAGCCACTTTCATCCTGCAGTTAAAAATAGGCTTTCTGTGGCTGAAGAAAGATCTCACACACACATACATAAATGCACAGACGTTTGCATGGATGTTAATACACAATGCCGTCACCGTGCATGTGCACGCACACACTCACACACATACAGATGAGCATGGGAACGTCAAAACACCACAATTATACTTTGTGGATTTTCAAATAGAAAAAAACTTGCTTACATACACAGACGGTGTCACAGTTTCTATCACTAGCTCTCTTTTTTGTTCTCTTACTTGCTGACACACTCACACACACGCACGCACACACTTGTGCGCTCTGGCTCATGAATTAAAGAGCAGAGCTGGTCCAGGGGGAAGAAATTATTCAGGCAGATCTGCTCTCTGACAGAGGAGTAGGAGGGAGGGAGGAGGAATGGAAAGGGGAGAAGACAGGAATGGGGAGAAGAAGAAAGGAAGAAGGAAGAGAGGGAAAAAAGAAGATGGAGAAAACAAGATGGAAGAGAAGAAAAAGGATGTTAATAAGGAATGCACTGATTTGACATAGAAAGGCAATCAAACCCCCAATGGCACGCTCTGTGGGTGTGTGCGTGTGCGTGGGTGAGTGGGTGTGTGAGTTGCGGTTCAGTTCCTTGTGTCCCCCAGCACCCCCACCCCCGGTCCTAGCGTGTGCATGAGAATATGTACCTCTTTATTGACTGCGTTTGTAATAGATGTGGGGAGCATGTATCAGTTTCTGCCTTTGTGCTTGTTTGTGTCCGTGTGAGCGTTCAGGTGTGTGTCCACGCCACTTTAATGCTGCTAGATGACAAGCTTCTCTTTCAGCAAAGGGAACAAAAGTGCATGTTGCGCTAAAACGGGTGATAAGAGACGTTTTCTGTCCATGCTCCCTGATGAGGTGAAGCTCAAAGACAGACTGATAAACCCTGAACCACCTGTGTGGCTCATATAAAAGCCAACTGTAAGCTTACCTTGTAAGTTTGTTGGTATCAATATGAAAGATAGAGATTAAACAAACCCTAGGACCATTAAAACAATAAAAATAACTTAGCAGGGGGTGTCTTGTTTCAGGAATGAGTAAAAGATACTAAAATTCTCATTAACAATCGCAGAAACAAGGTCACAACAATGGAAGAGGATTGCACACCCAAATGTCTTGCATTTAAACTTCACAGCAATGATGCTGAAATTAGAAATCGAGCCATCTAGTTTGCTTCAGCTAGATCTTCTCAGTTTGGTAGTTTTATCCTCTGCCCCTCCATCTTTCAAAGCCCCAGTTCCCCCCTCAATTTCAAATGGAAGTATCCCTTTTCCCCATTAAGAGTTAGAGGTCATCTAACCATCCAAGAGGTTTCTAAAAGGTTAGATGACCACTACTCCTCGATTTGTAAAAGCAGAAGGGCAACTTTCCTCTGCAACACAAATGGGGCCAAAATGAAGAACCTGGATCAGGTCAAAATGTCCTTGAGGAAAACATCAAAGCCCCTCATATGTGCATCAGTGTGTGACTGTACAAGGGCTGCACATGGAATATGTAGGAGTGTTTTGCCCGATCCCAATTCCTGTCTTTTGCCTTTGGATCAAGGTGAACTAACCCCTCATCGGGAGCTTTTGAGGGCCTTTTGGAGAGCCAGGTGACCACTAAGTCCGCTACCCATGATCCCTGAAAGAAAAGAGGCACCTCATGCATAGCGAGGTGGTAAGGCCAAGGAGATGAACTGGAATTGGGATTGTATGAATCCGTGAATATGAAATACAGCGTAAAAGCACTTTGTGGAACCTAGATAAGGTTTAAAGGTGCCAATTAAGCTAATTAAGTATGAAGTATTTAGCATTCAGAAGGACACATGCTGGGTTGCCAAAAGGGCTTGAAGAATATTCCACCCTAACGTAGCACAACTAGAAATAGCTCTTCACAAAAGACTGTTTTTGTTATCATGTAGACAAAGTGATGAATTTTCATGGGAAATCTGGTACATGTGTGTCACATGTATTGCTTGGTGTGTTTAGCTCAGGGGGCCAAACACACCAAGTTATTTTAAAGGTAGAGTCCGAAGTCCCCCCACTGTTTCTGTTTGCAAACAGCAGCATTCAAACTTAGCGCCCCTCCCTCTCAGGCAAATGGCCGCCTCGTTCTTCAAACTGTTTGGCTTCAAGCCTCTCCTTCGAGCTCAGAAGCAGGTAAAAGCCAGACTAATATTAGCCCTGGTTTTCCAACTTGCATTATCTAAAGCTCTTACCTTTTCTTCGGTGCATCCGCCGTTTTTTCTTTCTTTTTTTATGTTTATGAGTTCGAATGACTGGCGTCTGCTCCAATCATGAGGTTATTCCCACATGGCGTCATGTCCTTAGTTCTGTCATTGGCTAGTGATATAAACAGAAATCTCCACCCAAATTACAGGCAGGGGGAGAGAGTTGCATTCAAACGCACCACGGCATGCGAGTAGAAGCCCAAAGGTGCAGTTTGAGACGGATTTCCACTTGCACAAGTCTAACGTTTATTTTTAGGGGGGAAACATCAGACTTTAATGTCATATTTTTGACTACAGTGAAGCTGCTGCTGCTACAGACTGACTTGCTTTGAAGCTGCTTATAATATGTCTGGTTTTAAGTTGTTGGTTAAGTTACCAAGTTGTCAGAAACATTATTAATAGCCACATGTTGGTTTATACCTGCTAGTATCTGATATCTGACAGCCAGATGTCCAAAATGAACTCCTCTAAAGGTTAAAGGTGCCATGACATCAAATTTCACTTTTCTGGGGTTATAGGGGTATAATATGATCTGTTGTGCACTGATGAGGCCATGTGAATGTCCAGAGTGAGAACCAAAGTTCCTGTTTATGGTCTGTCAGCTTTTTCTCTCTGTTCAGAAATGGTTGAATCAGACAGCAGTTTATCATTCTACGTAGTTCTGTCATTCAACGTAATTCAATGGGCTATATGCCCGGCTCCACTACTTCCTGAACTTCAGACAGCACCTTTGCTTCCTGTCTTTCATTACTGGTTGAACTAATTACTCCAGGTGTGTCTGGCCAGTTACTGAGGTCAGACACACCTGGGTTAATCAGTTCGTCCAGTCACAACAGACAGGAAGCAAAGGTGCTGTCTGAAATTCAGGAAGTAGTGGAGCCGGGCATATAGCCCATTGCTCCAAAAAGAGCACACTATCAAGCAAACAGTCCCCCCCTCTCTCTCCTTCCAACCTTCGCTCCGCTCTCAACCCCTCCCTTGCTGATTCAACTGCATAAGTGGAGCTGAGTAGACTAACTGCTGAGCAGTCAGGTCTGGGTTTTCAAACAAATGGATTTAAAAGAAAACTTCTGCAGCAACACTGAGGGAGGGGGCCACAACCTTGTCATTACCTATAAGTTTATTTATTTTCTAAATGGTGTCTTGTCTGATAAACATAGCTCACTGTCTGAAATGCACTTGTTGCTAACAGATAGCCTTTAGCAAAGTTCAACCGCAGCTTGACCTACTTTCTCTAAATAAGGTTATTGCCAAATAAGGTGTCGCCAATCAAAATGAAGTCAACTTGGTCTCCGGGTAAAGCTGCATATCATTACAGCACCCAACTGTATTATTGAGGAAGGGAGGTCTAGCATCCCAAAACAACCCCCCTACAATCGCTGTAAAAAGTGATGTTTTTTTCTTTGGAGTATTTACATATGCAGTAATGTCAACTACATGAACCAGTTTTTACTGCTATGTCATCACTCCTTTAATGTTCTTTAGCTGATTTGCTTATTCAGAAGTGTTCGTCCATTCACCATGTGCCTTTTTATGCTATTAAGCTAGCTGACCTGTTACATGTCAGTTACTGTAACTGTTAGCCTTCAACACATATGCATCTTTAGTCCTAACTGTAAGGGACTTATTAGAAATAATTAATATCTTGAATGTGTTTATTTGCCAAAAAAATGTTCCTCATGGCTTTGTATTTCTGTGTCTATAGACCACACTCTCTTCCATCCAGGCATTCACTTTAACTAGTCCTGGAATTCCTCACCTGTAAACCTGTAGTTTGTTGCATTACTGTGCTGTTGTGATTAAGAGTGACCAGTAAAGACAGTTAACTGTACAAGCGAGTCCTGTGTGTTCTGACCGACACCCCATGGTGAACATCAAACCTCCTTACTAACACCTAAACATGTCTTACATGAACATCACCCTAATAGGCCACATTTTTGGAATTTTTCCATGTAACTCCATACAAATGGC
Organism: Atherinomorus stipes; assembly: GCA_023101725.1. Taxonomy (NCBI): domain Eukaryota; kingdom Metazoa; phylum Chordata; class Actinopteri; order Atheriniformes; family Atherinidae; genus Atherinomorus; species Atherinomorus stipes. The sequence continues at coordinate 167,259 of JALJCO010013400.1, forward strand.
TCAAGTAGGTAAAAAAAATTACAAGAAAGGATCTCAATGAGTTCTATAATGTTTCAAACGTTGATCTGGATCCAGAGAAAATTCCGGATACTATGATCCAGAAAAGACAAAAATAAGGGAGTCAAGCTGCTTGGCGGAGGTCTGTGCTCTCTGAGTGTTTTTCTAGTTTTCAGATGTTTTTTAACTTTTTTTTTTGCCTAAGTCCAGCTTTGTAACACCACGTATATGTGCAGAGATATGTGTATTTATTTATTCCTCAGAATACGCCACTGTAAAACATTGAGAAATTACATTTTATTTCTCTGATTTTCTGCTTTTGTTCTGGTGCTGGCTTCAATCTGCTTCTCCTTTCAGAGCATACTCAGAGTTCTCCAGCATGAAGGGAATAGCCAGGTTTGAGTGCTGCATTTGCAAACATTAACCTTTAAAAGCACAACATCATCTGCTTACTGTAGACGCGCCTAGTCTTGCTTCTCGTTAAGCAGAGTTAATGCAGATCAGCTTGTAACACCTGCTCAAAATCGACTATAAAAGCCTCCACCTGAGTCCTAATCCACAGAGCTGTACATGGTCTATCTTTATTTCCCCTTTCAACACCAGTTGTGATGTATCTTTCCTTTTAACTTTGCTTTGCTGTTTCTTATCAGCCAGTCATATCATGACTTTGACAGTATACCTGCAGGGATTTCTTATCCTCTCAACTCCAGATGATTAAAATATGTTATGCACCCAATTTCTTAAAGGCATGTTGTGACTGTGTTTACATGCGCAGCAGTATCCTGGTTATGTGCTTCTCATGTAAACATGTTAATCTGCATTAAGAAACCTTCACCAGGTCGTATGCTGGTTTTGACAAAACTGGATTTGCAACCTGGATTACGCCTACAGAAACCATAATACTGTGGTATGTAAGCATCTTTGGCTGAGAAAGATCACAGTGGTTAAGATGATAAATTAAACACCTGTACACACATGAGCAGATGCCTCCAGTGGTGATCAATGCTGATCATATACATTTATATAACTAATTTGGGTCACTGATGCATTAAATTATCTGCAGCATTTTAACACTGTGGTTTGTAAAGGCACAGCAGATCCCAATAAAACTATTATGCAGTTTTATCTGTTTACAATAATCTATCAAACTCTAAAAAGAGACCACATATTTTATTTGACAGAGCAGTATTAGCTAAGTAGTTCTGACAAATACATGTAAATATAGTGGTGCAAAAGTCAGACAGCTGGTGAACTGGGAGGAGGGTCAAAGAGCCAATGGCTTATTGATGCATGAAGGCTGATGTGTGAATCATGCATAAAAACACAACATGAACTGAAGTCACAGTTGTGAATAACCCCTGAATAACCTGTCATTGCAGTATCATATGTGACTGGCTGATTGCAAAGGTAATACTGCTGGAAAGAGGTGTTTTTCTGTTTAGTGACCCAAATGTCCCTAATGATTACTGTGTAGCAGTTTACACTGCAAATACGTCAGTCAAACTCACAGGATGGACAGGCGGGTCAATGAAACGGTGAAAACTGCCTCTCGAGATGTAAATACCTGATTTTCCCACAAGTCAGTCACGTTTGGTTTGTCTGTTCCTGCCACTGACTATACAATTATGCTTCTACAGCCATTCATCTAGAAGCCAGAACTTATTAATTTAGCAAAACTATCAGGGCGTGTTTCCAAGAAAGACTTGAAGTACTTTGGGTTAACTTTAATGTAATTACAACATTTAGCAGATTCAACATAAATAGTAATACATGATTATGGATCATGAGCACAACTTTGTTTAGATGAAGTGAAAAAATACATGTACTATGGAGCACTTAAGCCAGCCTTCATTTATATTTTCAGGTAGACTGGAAATGGCACAGAACTTCAAAATGTGCAATTACACTGTAAATTGGTATGTTAGTGTATAATGTAAGCATCCTTAATCATTCCCTTTTTCGGTGGCTGTATTTTTTTTTTCTTTTTACTAAAGACAGTTTTTTTTTTTTTAGATTGAGCATCTTATTTTGTCCTCCACTAGTCTGTCTAATGTTTCAAGGTAACTTTTCACATGATGCCAAGATTTTCAAAGCTTTTATCTCTTTGAGAATAAACTTATTAGTGCCAAAATACTATTATGTCTTTCTAAATGCATTACATTTGGCTTTTTTGTCAATGAAACTGCAGAAATGGGAAATAATATGTCTTTTTGACAACACTTAGGATGTAACCATTACCGGTAAAATGGTTAACCGTGACAAAAATTACCAACGATTAGTAATACCGTTTTTATCGTTAAAACCGTGACTGATTACTGCACTTTGAAAAATGCTGCTCATTTGCTGGAAAAGCAGCAACAGTACATGTTTGCAACGTTTAATCTATGAAAACATGGCGGAAGGCAACAAAGGTGCCCACATGGACAGTTCTTTTTAGATTTTTCTCCCTATAAAAAGAACAAAAAAGACATTTAGACCCCTTTTGGATATATTTAAAGGGACTAGAGGCAAAAATTAAAAAAAACAAAACAAACATGCATGTCCATTTTTTTTCATACTAATGGGTGATGAAGCGCTAAATACCAAAAAGAACGTTTCCACCCACGTTTCTCTCCGTTGCCTTGAACAGGCTGTGTGCTGCAAAATGCGCTGCAATTCGGTGTCTGAATTTCCCGCTCTGCCCTGCGGACGTGACGTCAAATGATGCTACATCCGCAGTTTTGATACAGGAAGAAGATGGTCGCGGTAAATTCAAACACTGTAAGCGATTGTTATGGATTCTTCTGCCGTCAGCAAACGATCCAGATCAACTGAAAGACACTAAAATGTGTAACTACGAAGAAAAAGGTTAGTAAACAACATTATAGCTTCAGTTTGTGCACGATCCCGTGACGGTTTGGCTCGTGGCTGCAGTTACCTGAAGCGCCAGTCGCGAATTTCTTAATCTTGCCTCAAGTCCCTTTAAAAATGCTGGAGGGTATTTCTATAATACCGCGATAAAAATGATAACCGTGATCATTTTGGTCACAATAACCGTGATATGAAATTTTCATATTGTTACATCTCTACACAACACTGGTTCATCCCTTGAGATAGAAAATTTCAGTCAGTTTAAAATGGCTTAACAAACAAACAAACAAAAACACGTTTCTTAAAAAATGTCCAGATACAAGGAGTCACTATATTGAAAATTCGTTCAAAAGCAAATGTCAAAATGAAAAATAAAAATGCTGAAGGATGTTGAAGGAAAAATAGCCGAAGATCACTCAGAGTAAGAGAAATTTTGGCTGCTTGAAACTAAAATGTAAAGAAATGAGAAATGGTTCAACACTTTTGCAAATAACTGTATAACTTTTAACACAGTTTTTGTTTATATTTTCTTTCCCCATTCTTCTAAAATGATCAAATTTAAGCAACGAAACAGCGCCCCCAGAGGCTGTAGTTTCACATACACATACAGTGTGTGGCTGATGGAGGATATTGCTCTGAAACCAGGTGAAACTAATAAATTTGATGACATTGCAATGGGAAAATAAACGGGGAAAAACCCGGGAAAAGTGAGTTTGCTAGAGTTGGCTACTTTATGGTGATTAGACAGCTAACATGGATTAAAAACACACGTTTGTAAACTTCAGCATCATCTTTTTTTTCTTTTTTTTTTTTTAAGCGTCATCTTTTTCAACAAGTTCTGGTTATTTTACTTGGATTTTCATCACGTTCTTTAGGAAAAGAAACAGTTTCATCCAAGAGTACCAAACCACAGTTACAATGGCCGTCAAGGGTGCCGCCATACATCCAATCCATACGGGGAGGGGTGGTTAGGGTTAGGAGAAGAGTCAGGGTTAGATTTTAGTAAGTTACATGGAGAAGAAACTTCCGCTTGAGACTTCTGGCATGGATTGGATATATGGTGTCGTATCATGACTGCAGTTGGGTCCATCTCACTTCATCAGGTAACGGTGAGTCTAACACATCTTCTACCTTCCTGTTTTTCTCTTTGCTGTTTTAATTAATTTAATTCAATAACGTCTCAGCAGTGTGCATTTAAAATTTGTGTACAAGCAACACCAATTTTTGTTTTGATACTTACTGTAGGCTTAAAAGTAGAGTTCGAAGTTCTCTAAAATAAACGTTAGACTTGTCCAAGTGAAATCCATCTCAAACCGCACGTTTGGGCCTCTACTCACATGTTGTGGTGCGTTTGAATGCAACTCTCTCTCCTCCTGCCTGTAATTCGCTCTTTCGTTTTGTTTTGGTGTGTTCGGGACATTTCTGGGTGGAGATTTCTATTTATTTCGCCAGCCAATGACAGAGCTAAGAGCATGACGCTGTGTGGGAATAAGCTCATGATTGGAGCAGACGCCAGTCACTCGAACTTTCAAAGGAAAAAAAAGAAAGAAAGAAAAAACGGCAGATGCATTGAAGAAGAAGTAAGAGCTTGCACTTTGGAAAACCAGGGCTAATAGTGGTTTGGCTTTTACCCGCTTCTGAGCTCTGAAGGAGAAGCTTGAAGCTGAATAGGCTGACGAACGAGGCGGCCATTAGCCTGAGAGGGAGGGGCGCTCAGTTTGAATACTGTTGTTTGCAAACAGAAACGTGGGGGACTTCGGACTCTACCTTTAATTTAGCATAATTGATGAGCGAGCCTTTTCAAGCTTTTAGTCAATGGGCACAACTCCACTACTTCCTGAACTTCAGCAGCTCCTTTGTATCCTGTCTTTCATTACTGTACAAACTGATTAATCCAGGTGTGTCTGACCTCAGTAACCATAACGACTATAACCTTTTTTCATGAATTTAAAAATCCTTTTGATATATAAAGATCAATTTATGGTAGCCTACAATGCTTGCACTACTTACAAAAAGTTAGTGATATTCAGTCTTGATATCAAAATGTAGCTACCTAAAATGCATCATAGCTTTCATAGGGGAACTTGATTTTACTGATCTTATGAATATATATTCATCTTTTCAATGTTTTAAAGTACTTATTGCATAACAATATGTGTTATTATAATGTTCACATTTTACATCATCAGACCAAGAGCACACCTAATACATGGCAAGTGACACATTTTATGTTTTACTGTACCCACTGTTCGATTTTCATCTTTTTCTTTTTATTGTTTTGAGAAGAAGGTAATAGACTGCATGTTTCTACTGAAATGCTCTATATTATGACGTGATATGAAATGAAAAATACTTTATTTATCCTAGAGTGTAACATGAACAGTGTGTTATAGCAAGAATTTTTTAGTACATTTTCCTTTAAATTTAACCTGGAAGCCGATTATCCCCGTTTTTTTTGTTTGTTTTTTTTTAGTAGCATACAGTAGAATATAGCTAAATTAAATCATTTATCAATATTACCATCATTTGTGCACAATAGTTTGTAACTATTAGTAAAAAGCATGCTATTAAAACAGAATGTTGTTTAGCTGTGTTGAACAACACATCTGAAAGTACGTTACAGTATACTTGCTGTTATATGTTTATTCAGTGGTTATTAAAGTGACTGATAAGAACTAATATTATATATTTGGGGAGAAAAGTTAAAAAAAAAAAAAGTATATTTAATCACTTGGCCACTATCTGACTTTACTGAAAACAGACACTAAATCCTTTTAATTACATACTTGAATCACATTATTTGTTATTGATAATTTTAATTTTTAAATGTGAAAATAGAATTTTTACCTTATTCTGATAATTTGATTGACATTTATTGTCTCTTCATTTTCTAAATACCCACGCGTCCATTTGTGTGCCTTATGTTTGCCACAAAATGATCATAACTTCCATTCTTATACATATTTTGACAGAAGCAGCTTATCTTTCCAGTTTTCTCTGCAGTCTGAATCCTCATTACTGATTTGGGGGGTCGTCACCCACAGCAGAGCTTTGGGTTTTTTGTTGCTTAGAGATTTTGAAAACATTTCTTGAACAGGTTCTGCTACATGTAGGTCATGGTTTAATTTAGTCAAAGATCTTGTGTGATGTTTCTTCTTTAAATGACATTTAAAGAAAATTCTGTACGAGTGATTTGGCATTTTGCTTGGCAACAAGCTGACAGCATGACATTCTTTAGCAATTACCAGACTCAATGTCTCTTATTGTACATCCAGTCAGTTCTGTGCATGTTTATCCTGTTCAGAAATAGTTCTCCTTTTTTTTTGGAGTTTTATACATTTGTGTTTTTCAGCTTCATATAACATTTATATGGATGCTGGGATTATTATTGTTTCTTGAACCTTTTTTGGTTGGATTTAGTTGATTTTGACATTGCATGTTGTTCTGTTCTTACCAGCTGAGGTGCTGATAAAGCACCATGCTGTATGAGTAAATGACAGCAGGAATTGCACTAGAATAAGCCGTTCAGGAATTACACCATTGGTATACAAAAATGAACAGTTTCAATTTATTTAACATTTTCAATGGTTTTCCTTTTCTTGGTTTTGATGGATCGTGTGTTCTCTGTAAAGACAGATGCTCACACCCTCTTCCCTCCAACACTTGCTCTTTTGTTGCACAACTAACCAAAATTATGACAATGCCTAAGGTCCTTTACAACTTTGACATGCTCCACCATTTGTTAGGTAGATAATTGAGCATCAAGGCTGCATGAATGCAAGAGTCAAGGTTCCACTGCAGAACACTGCATTGTTGTATGGATGAGGGAATAATTGAAATCTTAGATCCATCAAAATGTGGATTTGAAAGATTTTGAATCTTCACAAATGTGATTTTCTAAAATTTAATTTATAAGGAAACATAGCAGAATTAAATAGTCAAGTTTGAGCAGCAAGCGCCCATACGGGGAGGAAATTGTTGGCTAATCACAAATGATCAATTCACCCTCTAAGTATTTATGGCTACAGGTGGAAACAAAAAACATAGATGATGCATAAAATCAGTTTAATTATCCTATGCACATGCACTACAAAGTAACGAGAGGACGGAGTGGGGAATGCATTTATCATCAGGATCAAATGAGTTTAATTTAGCTTAGAACATGAAGAGCCTTGATGCTCTAATTTCCTAGATGCAGAAAACATGGACAGAATCATGGAATTTCACATTGAAAATTTAATTTGTTGTAAAATGTGGAATATTGAGGAATTTGCTCATATGAAGGTGTGATTAGCTTTCCCTACCTACTAGTCCAGGTTTTTCATTGTATGAGTCAAATGAACAAGAAAAGCAAGACAAGAGTGAAGTGTATACCTCTGCAGCTCAGATGTCAGCTGGCTGCAGGAAGTCTTCCCCACAGTCAGCAACTTTGGGGGAGATGTAAATTGTTGGTCCTTTTTCTCTAATTTTCTTCAGAGCACAAATAAAAAAGTGGCCAATAGTCCATTCATTTTTCATTTTACCCCTTGTAAGAACTGAGTTTTCTCTTCACATCTCTAACATGTCTGTCTTCACATGGCTAGCTTATATCAAAGCTCATGTAAAACAGAAAAATCAATGGTCAGAAAGCTCCTTTTACATGGTTTTGTATTTAAAAACCCACAACGTAACTTTTCAAACTTAAAAATCTGCATTTCTGACTCGTTTTGATGGCACACCAACATTCATTATGCACATTTTCAAGCCGTCACTGCCCAGCGGCGTCCCGAGGCTCAGAAACAGCAGTATGTAGGTTTTCCATTCAGGATGGGGCTGTGACGTTGCAGCCGACTATTGGTTGCACACTGTGTCACTTACTAGCAAACATACAGTATATGAACCAAATATAACACAGCGGGTGTTTTGAACACGCATCATATTGGATTCAGCAAAGAAACGTGAGGTAACATTACCAGAGAAAGAGAGGAAGGGACAGAACAAGAGGAAAGATTAGACTCTTTTACTGGCTGGAGTGAGCTCACAGTGCAGGCAGGATGCAAGATGGATGCCAGTTTAGCTGACAATAGGGGGCGCGTCACTGAGAAAATTCCTAAATGTTGCGTTGTGGGTCTTTAACATCTGTGCCCCATTGGTCAGGTCAACAGGCTGAAAATGCAACAAGACTTGTATTCTACCATTATTGTCATTGTAACTGTAATTCATTATTATTTGGGGCAGTGAACATCAGAAGTAATTACTGTATGTATCACATGATTCAAATTCATTCAGCTGATATTCATTTCCAATCTGGACAACTTTTAATATTTTCACACAAAATTACCAGTAAGAGAAATCCTAATGAGAAGTTTTTGTGTTTTGATTTCTTTTAATTGATTTTAGGAAAATCTTTGTTTGAATCTTGGATGAATTGGGTGTTTCATCCATCCATCCACCAGCTGCCAAAGCAGGGAAGCCTGACTTCCTTCTCCCTGGCCACTTCTTCCAGCTCATCTGGGGGGATAACAAAGTGTTACAGGGGAAGTCAAGAGATGTTGTTCCTCCAGCATGTTCGGTGTCTTCTGCATCTGTCTCGGGCATCTGGCCAGGATGAAGGAGCCACCTCATCGGGTACCTCTCAGTGCGGAGGAGCAGCGGATTTCCTGAGCTCCTCCCTGACGACCGAGCTTCTTGCCCCATCTCTAAGGGACAGCCCAGCACCTGCATCTGCATCACTGCTCAGATATTCAGTCTAAGTCAGAATATAACCTGTAAGATAATGAAATAAATAAGCTGATATCATACTGTGAAGTGACCATATCAGTCTCCACAGTCATGTTCGTGTGTGGGTTGTAAGAAGTTGTATCAGCATAGGCGTTACACTACTTCATTCAGACTTGTGAATGACCACATGAAGACGAATCTCAGCACGCCAGCCAGACTTTAATGTAGCACAATAATTTATAACAAGTAGATGATCCCAGACCTGTGTAGCAGAGTGGATTTCATTAGCCTTGCTGAACAATGATGGCCAAACTGAAGAAGAAAGATGTCTTGATCTTTGTTTTTTGCATTGTATGTTTGTAGAATTAACTATAAACGCTGTCATAGATGATAAAATGCAAACGCAAGGTGGTCACAAGCAACCAACGTCAATGCATACAATGAAAATGAAACCTATTCATGGTGTGGACAAAAAAATGAGGGTAAATTTATGAGGTTGGAGCTGTTCATTGTTTCAGAAACAAAAGCTGAATGATCTGTATAGATAAAAGGAGCCTCGGCTTCAGGCGGTAATTCCTTCTTTATTGTGAGCTCTTTTCATATAGTCGCTGGATGTTGTAGAAACCTTGATTGAAGCCACTCTTCATTTCTACATCTTCTATAAAAGGATAGGATAACTTGGCGTTGTTTTTCAGCATGCATAAAAAGAAACAATCAAGCACGATAACTGAAGCTTTTTAACATTTCTTAACTCAAAGCGAGCCCGTCTTGATGTTAAATGACTCAGATGTGGGAGCAAAATGCAAATTCTTCCAAGATTGCATTCATGAAGAGGGAAGTGACTTATGTGAGTGCCCACATGTAGCTGCCTCTGCTGATGACTGCTGAGTGATCAGGGTCTTTGAGTGCCTCGGTGTGGCTGTCGTGCTTGCCATGGCTAATCAGAGGTGAAATATTAAGTAAGAAATCAGATTTGAAGCAGATATGTAAAGATGCTGGAAATGTTATCCACCTGAACTCTGCAGAATAACAGATATTCCCACATGACTTGTCTTCTGTCAGTGGTGCACAGATGCTAATTTCTCGTTTTTAAAGATAGATTTTTAACAGAGATCACTGAAAAATCATCACATAGCCTCCATGTCAGCCTTTACTTAAACTATCATTGCCAAGGATTTTTTTTTCTTTTAGTTAGTTCTTGATTTCAGTAACTATTAAACAAAGCTCCCGCAGTAGAGATGGAGGATTAAAGCAATTTTTAGTGAGATGACAGGTGTTTTTTTTTTTAACTTCTATATTAGGACACATTACTCTGCTCCCACCATGGCAACAAGAGAGACTTAATCAGGTAGAGCTGAAAGCTACATCTTTTTCTCCCCACTCAAATCATGGTAGCGTCCATTATCTTCAGTGTCTTCTATGAACACCCGTGAGTGGTGAGGATATCTGCAAACCTTAGATGTAATCAGATGTGGGAGATCATATATTTTCAACACAGTCTGAATGTTTTCACTTTTTAAATCATGCAGTAGCACTGCAGAAAAATCAATCAAACTTGGGTATGATTGCCCGTATGAGTTTATTACACCACAGGATCGAAGTAAACTGAAGGACTGAGCAGTAGTGAGCTTAAAAGTAACCTGAAGAGTGATAATGAGCTGCTTTTATCAATTATTTATTACTTTTGGGTAGGGATGCACAATATTTGAATTTTTGCTGATATCCACTATGACGATATTTTAAAACTCGTGGCCGATAACCGATATCGATGCTGATATTAAAGCGGAAAAAAATAAGCAGTCATTATCTCTTTCAGACACTTTGAAAAATAGGGGTGGGAAAAAATATCGATACACAGAAATATCGCCATATTTTCATATGCCGATATCAAATCAATATTTAAAAATGCGGTATCAATCTATTTTACTTACAAAATCTTGCGAAATTTAATTGTTGTTACAAAATCTTATGATATTTCATGAATTCTCATAAGATTTAATAACAGAATGATGAAATACTGCAAGATTTTGTTAGTAAAATAGATCAATACCTTGTTTTTGAATGTCAATATGATATCAGCATACTATGAAAATATCCCAGAAAAGTTTTTTTTTTTTTCCTTTGATATACTGTTAAGATCCCCGAGGGGAAATTAGGACTCTGCATTTTACCCATCTCTGTACAGGAGCAGTGGGCTGCTACCTAAAGCGCCCGGGGAGCAGTTGGTGGGGGTTAAGGACCTTGCTCAGGGGTCCACCGTGGTTCACCTGAGTGGCATGATGGGGACTCGAGCCTAGGTCCTCTGTGCCAAGGCCTGTGACATTACCACTAGGCTACCCACTCCCCCAATGTAAATTGTCACAGATTTGTCAAGATTTCATAACGGAACGATGAAATATTGCGAGAGTTCATTAGTAAAATAGATTGATACTGCGTTTTTAAATGTAAATATGATATCAGCATATGAAATATCACGATATTTCAGTGTATCGATATTTTTTTCTACCCTTAGTCTTTAGAAGTTTTAAAGTCTGTAATAACATTGACATATTTTTATTAATTTAACTATATCATCATTGTTCTTAAATTTACACTGTACAGAAAAAAAGTGAAAACATCATTATTATGCAACTCAAAGTCAGTCACACTTCTGGTAAATCTATCTGTCCATTTAGGAAGTAACACTGATTGTGAATTCAATTCCTGCTACTGTGACATTACGCTCACAGCTATGACAAGGCACCTACTGTACAGTATATAGGCATGTGCAAGTATTCATTTCTAATGGTATGGTAATCTTGTGCAAAAAATATTATGGTTTCACGGTATACCATACTTTCTAAGATATTGTTTTTTTTTTTTTAAATGTCTGGGTGAAAAAAAATAAACTTTTGTTTTGGTTGAATAATGCCTTTTATTGGAACATCATATAAAATACAGTTGTGCTTGAAAGTTTACATTCCCTTAACAAAAAGTTTAAATTCACAATAGTAATTCAGATAACACAAAACTGGAAAAAGTAATAACGAATAAAAATTGACCAAATTATGATTATGAAATAAAATATTGATTTTGAAGTTTTGCTAAAAAAAAAAAACAAAAAAAAACAACAACGAACAAAAAAAGAAAACTGTCCCAGACAAATTAAAGCACATATCTCATGAGCAGTGAATGAAAATACCTGTCAACAGGTGAAGTCCTACGAAAGATTACAGAAAACAGTGAGAACAGTGATTGCCTCAACCAAAATTTTAGCTCAGGAGCCCCATCATGCTTGTTTACTTGTTTTATTTTTTGTTTGTTTTTTTTATATATCTGTTGAATTACAATGCAAAATCAATTTTGTCATGATGTTCATAAAACTTTTATTTATTATTACTTTTGTTTGGCTGCTGATTTTTTTTTTTGTCTTTAATGGAAGAATATGAACTTTCAAGCACAACTGTATTTGTAACAAGAGCAACAGCTTTACATATTATCAACTCTGTAAGATCTTAATAAATAATTGAACTGTCTCTTTTAAAATGCATAAAAATAAAAAAAAGTAGGGATGTTTGACATTGGCCTTTTGACCAATATCCGATATTGTCTAACTCTTAAATTCTGATATCCGATATCAACCAATACTGATTTATGCAGAGAACTGTGAGGTTGTATCTCTCATATTTTAACACATTCAAGATATTAATTATTACTAATAAATCCCTTACAGTTAGGACTAAACATGCATATGTGTTGAAGGCTAACAGTTACGGTAACTGACATGTAACAGGTCAGCTAGCTTAATAGCATAAAAAGGCACATGGTGAATGGAGGAACACTTCTGAATAAGCAAATCAGCTAAAGAACATTAAAGGAGTGATGACATAGCAGTAAAAACTGGTTCATGTAGTTGACATTACTTTATATGTAAATACTCCAAAGAAAAAAACATCACTTTTTACAGCGATTGTAGGGGGTTGTTTTGGGATGCTAGAGCTCACTTCCTCAGTAATACAGTTGGGTGCTGTAATGATACGCAGCTTTACCCGGAGACCACGTTGACTTCATTTTGATTGGCAACACCTTATTTGGCTATGACCTTATTTAGAGAAAGTAGGTCAAGCTGCGGTTGAACTTTGCTAAAGGCTTTCTGCTAGCATCATGGGCATTTCAGACTGTGAGCTACGTTTATCAGTCAAGACACCATTTAGAAAATAAATAAACTTACAGGTAATGACAAGGTTGTGGCCCCCTCCCTCAGTGTTACTGCAGAAGTTTTCTTTTAAATCCATTTGTTTGAAAACCCAGACCTGACTGCTCAGCAGTTAGCCTACTCAGCTCCACTTATGCAGTTGAATCAGTAAGGGAGGGGGTTAGAGCGGAGGGTGGAAGGAGAGAGGGAGGGGGAGGCTGTTTGCTTGATAGTGTGCTTTAATTGGAACAATTGAAGAATGATAGAACTACGTAGAATGATAAGCTGCTGTCTGATTCAACTATTTTTGAACAAAGAAGCAAAGCTGACAGACCATAAACAGGAACTTTGATTCTCACTCTGGACATTCACATGGCCTCATCAGTGCACAACAGATCATGTTATACCCCCAAAACTCCAGAAAAGGGAAATTTAATGTCATGGCACCTTTAACCTTTGAAGGAGTTCATTTTGGACATCTGGCTGCCATATATCAGATACTAGCAGGTATAAACAAACATGTGGCTAGTTATGTTTCTGACAACTTGGTAACTTAACCAACAACTTAAAACCAGACATATTATAAGCAGCTTCAAAGCAAGTCAGTCTGTAGCAGCAGCAGCTGCACCGTCGTCACATGACTCTGAAAGGAATGCTGGGATATGATGTTCTTCCAGGATAAATGGGACTTTTCCACATGCTGGACCAACACTGATGGAACAAGATCTCGCGAGATTTCATTGGTCCGTAACGAAATCTCGCTTCATTTGGTTTTTAAAAATTTCAGTGCAAAAAACCGAGACCGATATTTTCCGATATCATATTTTAATGCCAATATCGGCTGATAAAATCAGTAGGCCGATATAATTGGACATCCCTTAAAAAAACAAAAATAGCTCAGTGTTTCAAAACTTTTTAGGTACCAGAATTTAAGTTTCTGATATCTTTAAAGGATTACTTTTAGTTTTTTTTTTTTCACCATCCAGTGTCCAGAAACATTTATTACAGGCTTTACTTTAAAATCTCAGTTTGGAATTATCTCAGGGAGAGAATCTGTTTTTCAGAATGTTGGATTCTGACAGTTTTCCAGTCTTACATCAATATTTGTATTGGAATATCTATTCAACTTGTAAAATCTAAATCAACTTATCAGCAGCAGACCCTGAGGTCCTCCGGAGACGAGGAGGAGCGCCGTGACAAGACACTTCTGGCTTCTTAACAGTCGGGTTATCAGTTATAGAAGCTTCTGTAATGTTACATTTATTTGCACTTCTGGCTATTTTTTGTTGCATTAAATAAGTCATGGTATTGTTTGATATTGATGTGTGTGGGGGGGGGGGGGCTGCTGTAGTCCAAGTCACATTTTTCATGTGGTATACTGTATATGAACAACGCTAGCTGTGCTAACGACAGCTAATAACAATAGCCTAAGCAAACACGTTGTTTTGCTAGGCTGCTATCTTATTTTCCGACCGGTGAACTGGAAGGCAAGTGTTTTCTCTGTTGTGAGAAAGAACATGCTAAGTTTCCTTACTTCCATTTTCATTTATTTGCTGAAGGACTCACAGAACATATCAAATAAAATAGGTTAAACCATTGCCCACCTTAACTTGAGACTAATCCTATTTTTAATCTAACAGGTACCAACTAGTTAGAAATTAGACTACTGTGTAAACCATAGTATCATACTCTGTCACTCAGTGTATGTGGTTCCTCTGTAGAATGACATTAACACTTTAAATAATCGACACTTTCAAAGTTAATTGCACACTGATCATCATGAGTAAAGCATAAATAAATCTAAAAGCATCTCCTGCATGTTTGGTTTGTACTTAAATTGTACCTGGAGGTTGCTGCTCTGATTCCTGACTGCTGCTGTCCACCACTGCTGACTGCAGGAGCTCTTGCAGCTCTGGTGCTGCTGACAGTCAGACACTGCTCACTTTTCCATCTTTGTAAGAAAAATTCAAAAGTCACCCATAATCTCATATTCCAATTCCCAGCTATTCAGATTCAGTAATTGACTATTTTTGTATGTGTTGGCTACGTTTGTATAATAACGAATGTTCTTAATCTCAATGGGATTTTAAATAAAATGTCATAGAGCCTAAAGAATTCAGGATTCATATCATGAATTATCTTGCTTTTATGTCGTAAACTATCTTCGAAAATTTGTAATATCCTTTGTTATAACTAACCTTTTGTTTTATCCATCAGCTCCTCATTGTTAAGCTAGTGGTGCTGGATGCTCTGTTGTCTCACCTGCTCCTTTACTGACAAACATGTCGGTTATTGTCCTGGGCCCGGTTGTTCAATTCTCGGTTATTTTAACCACTGGTTAACCCCTAACGGTCCGTTAAATCCTTAACCTGCCGTTAGCTAACCGACTGTTAAATATGCGTTGTTCAAAGTATGGTTAGTCATGCCGTCAGCTAACAGCACCGTCAAAGTTAACCATAGGGTTAGCACCACTGGTTAGCACCAATGTATCTCACAATTCCCCATTTTGTTTACTTCTGGTATTGAAAAAAGTAATGTACGTCTGTGTCTCCTGTGAGGAAGACACGGGGGGGCGACTCTCACTTTATTTTCCCACCGTGAACAGAGCTGCTGTTAGCCACAACACACTCTTGCTCATCCCCCAGTCTCTCCGTCCTTTCCCGTTCTCTTCACACTCTTGCGCCCCCCAGCTCATCCGGCCTCACAGTACAGCAAACCCTCAGTAACAGAACACACAGGACACAGAAAGTATTGATAAGCAAACGATCTCTTTCACTTCAAGGAAAAAGAGGCAGGAATTTTTCTGCCGATGAAGAAAATGTCATTCAGATCATAGAAACAAGATATTAATCTTTCTAAATATTGAGTCTGTCGTGTCCACAGTCCGTTGCACGCTCCAAATCGACTCGCAAAGGATTACATAGACCTGAATGCATTCTTTCCCCAAGTGGTTCGCAGCTCCTCATTAGAATAATCCCCGATGTCAAAATCAGGGCTGCAATAACCGCCGTCCTTCCTTCTCTGAACTGGCATCACAAACGCAGCGTTAGCAACAAACGGCATAATGAGAGAAAACCACACCGTTAAAACTTTAGCGGCGGTCCTTAGGTGTGTTAACTTTAACGTAAAGATAACACACGGTTAAAGTTAACTGAGTTTTGAACAACAAGATAACCGGACTGTTAAAGTTAACGGTCAGCTAAATGTATTTAACGGCTGGTTAAAAGATAACCGAGTTTTGAACAACTGGGCCCAGAACTTTGCTGCCTGCATCTCTGGCCTGTGCTTTTTTTTCTTTTCTTTTTTCTGTTTCTTTTTTTTCCTTTTTAAGATCTCCTTTTGGCCTGTCAATCTCGCTCTGCCTCTGCAAGGGTCCGGCAGGAAGGGTGGGGGGGCAGATGCGTGTGTCCAGCGTTGTCACAGACAGCCTGACAGAAAGAGGAGGGTGTTTGTTTTTGCCCAACATAACTACGTTGTGTGAACTTCAGCGGGGTAGATGCCCTGATGAGCCGCACGGCGGATTGTTTATTTAAATATCAAGCGCGACTCCACCGTCTGCAACCACTGATTAGGCCAGTTAGGCGGGCAGACCGCTGAGAAACGTCCCAGTGCTCCTGATGGCCAGTCCGCCAGTCGTGAAAGTTGCTTTTGCGTGGCGTTCTGGCTCTGTTCCAGTAGAAGAGGTCTGAATATTTCTTACCGGAACGCAGTTCTGGTCCTTTCCGGCTTACTTTCACCTCTGTTTTGAAGGATGCCACAATTATCAGTCACAAAGGGATCACTAGTTAGAGAACACGCTGCATGCTTTATGTTGCTAATCTCTTTTTTTCAGTTCGTAGCCATCAGCCATCGTAGCCGCCTCCTATAACTTCAGTAATTTACAATCCTTGATTTTTTTTTTTTTTTTCACACTGGAGATCTTGAAAAAAAAACGTAACATACCCCCCTTTTTTGTTTTTTATCATCTTGATTGTGCGAAGAGCTGGCAAAGTCCTTTATTCAACATTATAACCCAGCATCTCCACTCACGATCAATGTAGCTCTCTACAAGTGAACAACAAACATGGCGGAACGCCGGTTCGGAGGGGAGGGGGCGATACGCTATGACGACAACTCCTCAGGCTCTATAGCAAATTTAACAAGAATTTTTATTCTGATTGGATGTTCAGTCGGATCAAAAGTGTACTACATGTAAACCCAGTCAATGAAGTGGGTCCAAGCCAGCCAGGAAATGAGTCTTGGGTCTGTCCAGAAGCCTCCTCTCAGAGGGACATCTACAATCATCATTTCATCATTTTATTTTATCTTATCATTTTATCACATCATTTTATCTGGATTCTAGTGATGGGGGAGAGCAGTGCTTCATCTCGGGGTCTTTCCCTGATGACTGAGCTCCTCTCCCTGTCCCTCAGGGTGAGCCCAGGTATCCTTTTGGGGAAAGCTGTTTCCAGCTGCTTCTATTCAGTCCTCCCCTTTAGTCACAATCCACAGCTCATGATGGGAGGTCTCAAACCTCTCTTACTATCTATTGTCACATCTACAGCTTTTTGCCTTTCAGCTCAGCTCTCTTTACTATGACAGAGCAGTTTAACATTCCCAATCTGCCTGTCAATCTCTACCTCCCCTGTAAAAAAGCTTCCAAGATACTTCATGTTAATCTCGTCCACTTGAGGTAGAAAGCTTTTCCCAACTCGTGGCCAATCCACCTTTTACCAAATGAGAACCACCATTTCAGACTTGGTGATGCAAAATATTTCTGCAACACTTTTAAGGTATGTATTCAGCATGCTGCAAATGTGCATACAGCTGACCTCTGATATATGGAGCATTAAAGAGTGCAGTAAAACCAGGATCGTCCACTAGACTTGATGACTGGGGACTCAGTTCAGGGCGGGTGGGGGGACACTCTTACAAATTTTATCGAAAGTTTTAGTGAATTAAAAAGTGATTTTTTTCCACCTCCATTGACCAATGCTTTAGGATCTAAGAGCAGATTCATTGAGATGGGGGGTGATAATTTTCTAGCCAGAGCAGCAGCAAAACATAACAAGATGATCTCTGTTGTGAGGCAGGACAAAGACAAGGAGAAAGGACCCAAATACCCAAATGTAAGACCAGGAGGCAGGAGACAGGCGGATGTAGGAATCAGGATTTGATTGACAAAAACGCTGCAAGGATAGGGGGTATTCCAAAATTACTTACTAGAAGAGAACACTAAACCCAAACTCAGGGAAACACATGAAACACACAACAGATTTACCAAGTAAAGTGAATGTGACTGGTGAAAAACACAGTGAAGATCTAATAATGAACCAAAGAAACTCATGAAACAATGAATGAAGCATGAGAGCTAACTAGAAGGCAGAAGGGATGGACTAAGAAAAAAACACTGACCCCAACTTTACATCAGGTCCGTGAGTGCAGCACTGCGTCAGGTTCCAAAAACAAGTTCTGTGTGCACAAAATATAAAAACAATAAACTTAATTGGGCGCATTTTAGTTGGACATGGCCATGACAAGACAAGAAAACAAATCAAGAACTTAACTATAACTAAAGCCCAAAGATAATGGCAATGCAACATGAAGAAAAAAAAAACTTCTACAAGTTTTTTTCTTTGCACAGCTGTTTTCATGTAAATATACATGAAAATAACTTAATGAAAACAAAGCCAATTGCTAATATACTACTGTAAGAAATGGCAAGCATGTACCAGAAGCATCCAACAATACAATAAACACTTCAAACTTTAAACACTTTTGCTTTCAAAAGTACTCTTTGTTGTTGAAAAGACAATAGTTTTACTTTTGAACTGATACTTGATTAGTAGCCTGCAGAGTTTTGCACCATGGTGTTGCAGCTTTTACCTGCAGCTAAAGTTAAACAAAGGCAAGCTAATATGTGCTAAAAATAATTTATCTAAGTCAAGTGAATATTGTGAGAAATTTTAATTAAAGAAGCCAGAGGGTTACTTATGTTAATCAGTTACGCAATAAGACAATTTCTCCTCGTTAGATTATTTTTGAGGAAATGGTTCAATAAAAAAACACATCAAATGTGTGAATAAAATGTTCATTCGTCCATTGTTTCATAGGTAAAATGGCTAAAGCTGATGTCTTTAAACATAGAGGAAACAGCATGTGTATCATCTTTTGTCTGTATTGATCACAGTTCATCTCAGGAGGCTTCACAGGACACTTTGCAGGTTATTTAAGCACCGAGCTGCACCACTAAATCCTGTGACCATTGACTCTGGTGTCTGAGCCTCATTCCCATTCAGCCACCAGCTGAGTTTGTGACAGCAGCAGAAGTTTCTCAGTGAGGGAGCAGGAGTTGTAATAGCACATAAATCAATTTCTATCTGTTTCATTCTGTTCTGAGTGTTTCTTCCTGCAGAGACTCAAGGTTGGCACGCAATGGCTTTTTCAGTAGTTTTCAATATATATAAGTCCAGAGAGGGAAGCGTTCATCTAAAGTATGACCCTGGGCTCAGAGAGAAATAATATTACATGGAGCCACTGCATTTGTCTACAGCATGTCCTAAAAGTGTTGCTTTCGTATTCTCTGCTTTTTTAAATTAATGTGAGTGGTTGTTGCCACTCAAGCTACTAACACAACAGCTGATTATTCCAGTGGCCCTGCAGGAAAACCGTTAAAATGTCCCACCAAAGGTGCACAGCACATTAGGCCTATTATATTGTTTTTCATCTGCTTCTTTTTTTTTTTTCCTTTAAAACGGTTGTTTTAGATTGTGCTTTTGAACCTCCCCCGAAAGCAACAATCACACTGCCCTTGGCTAAAGTATTTCACCCCCAGCTGCTCCATCAGAGCTGCAGAGCTCCAACAGCCAGCAGGGTTGTACTGGGCAACTCCCAAAGCTCTAAGTTTGCAGTCAATCTGCAGGATCGATATTTGAACCAATCACTGTTTTCTATTTTCTTTTTTTTAAATGGTTCCTTTTGGCTAAGTAAAGCCTGCCAAATCCATTTCCAGTTGCTGTAACCTATTGTGCTCCAATGTGCCAGCTGCCAGAAAAGCCGTCATTGTGATGAGTTGAACAAAAGCACATTGTTTAGTCCTCTGCTATTTAAATAGCTATTTCATCCAAACAGCCACGCTTGCTCCACAGAGCAATAAAAACAGAGCACTTCAGGTTGAAAATGGTTGCTTTGCATGTATTGCTGCAACACTTTGCAGGTCAATTCTGTAGAGGAGCCATAGCTGGTTGAAAGTGGCATTTAATCCTCCTGCTTTGGGGTTTTCTGCAGCATGAAATACATCAACTTGAAATGAATTGTACCTCCCATACCATCAGATGAAATTATCATTGTCCTGTGGAAAAGTAAGCTTAATGGAGAAGACAATAGACTGTACCTATTTGTCTAATAAAGGGTTCATGTTTACACAGTTATATAAATTGATAAGAAGATGAAATGCTCCAGGATTTATTTGATTCAGCGGCAGTTTGCCTTTTTTCAGGATTTAATCCTCTGCTTTCCTCTGGAAAATACTATTATGCAGTATATTCTGAGTGTTTTTATATATAGTTTTGTTTTGATATTTCAAATCTCCTCCTTATTGTATTTCTATCAGTGCTTTTTTCTGTGGCGAACGTATTGCACTGATGGTAGTTCAGGGGGAACGGTCCCTCCTAAACTAGAAAACCTCCTTGTTATCGTGTACTGTTTGTTTATTTGTTGTTTTTCTCCCCATGCTGGCATTAGTTGAAGGCCTCCCTGCTATATTATACACTAACACTACCTGACAAGAATATGAGATTCTACAAAATGCTAGAATCTGCAGAATAAACGGCCTCTCAGACATTGTTGTGGTTTTGCATTCCTTTTGTAGGATTTCAAGTTTTTGCCACAGTATCTACAAATGTGCTACATGTTGACTGGCTATAGCTAATTCTTAATTATATATAAAGTAAGATATTATACATATATCTATAAGGCAACACTTGCAGCAAAACTCCTTAATTTATTTCAAGATGAATGGACAAACCAACGAGTACTATTGTCCTGTGAGTTCAAATTTGGCTTGATGTAGCTATTGGGTGTGTTCTCTACACGTCTACCGGCCGTGCAGCCACAAATTGTGGTCAACGAAGTTGATAAAACGAACAGCAGGCAAATCACAAGCCCGTCTTCCTTCATTGTTGTTCAGTGTGTGTGTGTGTGTCACAAACATCTGACTTCACAAAACGTCACTATGACGACCACCCACACTGAAAACCATAGCTGGAGATGGCCTCAGTTGCCCTCAAGTATACTGTGAACAAACAAATCTGGGGTAGTGTGGTGTCGGCTCAATGAGGGCCGGGCTAAGTAGGTGTTAATGTGAAAGGGGCATTAGAACCTGGTTGGGGCAGTTCTGGGTGGCACCTTCCTGGATGAATTTACATAAGGAAGACCGACTTAATTAGGTGTGGCAGACCCATGGGGGACTACGGCTAAACACCAATGGCAGAAAATGGTAGCTGTAGTGTAATAGTCTTTACTTATCTTATTTTTATTAGCTCATCAAGATTTTGACATTCAAATATAAACAAAGCATGCTGCACCATGTTAATCGGTCTCCGCCGAGTGACGTAACATTTGTTGCTTAACCAGCAGTAACCAGCACTTGACGCCATTTCAGGCGTAAAACTGTCAGTGGTCAAACCGGTGTGGAAATGAGCGCACATCTGATCATAAAAATGATCTTATGACTGAATCCATGTGTGATTCATAAAATGTTCGTGTCTGACCAAACAACAGAATATTTGTCAGAAATGCACCATCATCCAGCTGTTTCTCCTGAAGCAGCAGCAGCGCTGACAGATGGAGGCTGGTCGGATCTGAGCCTGACCCGGACAGGAACATAAGAAACGATAACTTTCATTAGTTAAACTAAGAAACAGTCTACCGAATGAACACTTGTACAACGTTAATGTAGGCTATAGATTAATTTATAGAAAAGGATCTCCTCCACTCAACTCCGTGTCTCCTGGGAGCTGCAGTTACAGCGCGTCTGCCCTTCTGGCTGCGCATAATGTTTATAAACTAGTATTTCTGTTATTTAACTTGTCAATAAAGTCTTGACAAGTTACAGCATCGCTGTACAGCTCCACACAGGTCAGGGTTGTGTTGCAAACTTTCTCTGAGTCTAAAGCAGCGTTTCCCGCTGGTCCGATGCACCTGCGCCTTTCTGCAGCCCGACTGTCCGTCTTCTTACAAGCAGCCGAGTTTTCTTTTCTTTATTCACAGATCAACAGTGAGATAATAAAGTCTGATTTATCTTGAAATTGTTGGAGATCAGTTGTCGCCTTCATCAGAAGTTATAACACTCTGCTGTTAAGATCATCTGGCTGGTATGACACCTGCAGCTCCTGGAGACAGAAGACAGGAGGCGATCCGTCGTTTCTATTAAGTAATCTGTACCCTAAAGTTATAGTCTATAAGTGCTCAGTCAGCAGACTGTTTCTTAGCTTAGCTAATGAAAGTTATTTTTTCTTCTGTCTCTGTGCGGGTCAGGCTCAGATCCGACAGTCCGGGTCAGGCTTGGACCAGCCTCCGCCTGTCTGCGCTGCCGCTTCAGGGTCGAAGCTGCTGGATGAGGAGGGATTTCTGAGTAGATTCTGTTGTTTGGTCAGACAGGAACATTTATTAATCACACGTGGATACAATCATAAGATCATTTATATGATCAGATGTGCGCTCATTTCCACGCTTGTTTGATAAACGGGACCGCTGACTTTTATACACCTAAAATGGCGTCTTGGCAACAAAGGTCACGTGTCTGGCAGAGACCGATAACACATAAATGTGGATATAAAGGAAAATATCAAATTTTTGCTGAGGTGGCCAGTGGGGTGGTCGGCTTTTTGTTCAGGGGGGCCCTGGCCACCCCCTGGGGGCACCATTGACTTTAACATCAGTGCATTGGCAGTGTTATAAAATTGATTGTCCTCCATGTGTCAGGGTGTCCAACTGTCTTCCCTTCTCCAATAGGAAGACTGAAATTTGGACTTCAGCAGCTCCCTTTCAATCCTTTATAATGATTAAACTCAAACAACGAAGAGTTTTACTATTGTGTTGCATTACAGACATTTATGAGACAGCCCCCCCACTCACCCAATAATAAATAAAAAGGGTAATTGCATATTAAGCACCTGAAATCACAACTGAGTAGATTCTTTCATTGCCACAGCCCCAATGCAAAATGCAATTTGACATGGAAACTCAGTGACCTATGAGATCAGCATCTCACCAAGTTTGTCTGAAAATGCAAATGTTGTATTTCCTTTGATTGGATTAAAAGGACTGTTTCAAAGACTAAGCGACTGAGGCTTTCAGATATTTTTCCACATTTCACAGTTGTAGTTTCAGTGACCCAGATCTGGCAAAGACAAAATTTACTGCCATTTTCTTCCTGACAAGCTGTAATTTTGAGCCTCAATTGTAACCCAGAGTGTAATTAATGTGTCTGGTTTATATCAAGGATGGTAAAATACTGTCAGCTGCTCTTGTGGTATAAAGGGGGCTTTAAAATGGGTCACTCAGTAAGAGGTGCAGAGAAATAGTCTGTATTTGTTACTTCTAGGATGGACTATGTCCCAGTTACACCCTGAAAAACTCCCAGCTGATCTAAACTGCTTTAAAGCTACTGATGGGAGCTAACAAGGAAGATCATCTTTCGTCTGTATTAGCTTTTCCTTACTGGCTCCCCGTAAATCCTTCTCCCTACATATAAAGCTCTTAAAGACCTCATAGTACCACATGATCATCCTTAGGATGCAGGCTTACTTGCAGTTTTAAGGTTCCAAAAAGTGGAGTTAGAGGCAGAAACCCCCTTAGCTTTAAAATTATGCATTTTTAAACAAGCTTATTATTTTGCTGGCTCAAATGACCCTAAACTGTACCTTTGTTTTGACATTATAGACCCAGGTTGCTGTGGTAACCTCCCGTGATGCACCTCTCCTCTACTTGCCTTTTAATCTCTGCCATCATTGCATTTCATTTAGTCTCCTCTCTCTGACTCACTTAAATCTTCCTTGCCCGGTGTTTGTTTTTGTTTCCAGACATTCATCTCTGACCCCCAGCTGGAGATTATCACCCATGCTAACCCCGATTCTGCCTGAGGTTTCTTTGTTTTAAGGGATAAAACCAATGCTGTATTTCTGTTTTAATGGAAGTGATCCTGATGTACATAAATTTGATTCTACCAAGTTTGATTTTAGATATGTATAATCTTACTAACATACCATTAAAAACTGTACTGTAACCAAGTAAGAGCAATGAATTCTCAAACCATGTGTTTGAGGGTGATGCCATTAAGTTAATGAAGATAAACCTGCACTATGAGACACAAGGGAAGAAAATAACTGCATTTGGACTCTTAGCTTTGATAACTTTGCTGGTTTTTTTACATAAACAAGTTGCTATTAAGACAAAACTAAGTGAATATGTTTTAAAAGCTAAATATTTCTTCTATAAAGTCTGACTGAAACAAATGCACATGGAGTCAACAAAAGCCATCTCCATCCTGAACACTGGATCATTGTAAATGAGCATGCTGGAGTATTGTAGCCTCAGATTCTGGCTTCATCATGGAAAAAAATTTTCCTGAGATGCAAGAATGTTCACAATTTTGGCCCCCTGCTTAAACTATAGACCAGAGGTGTTCAACAGGAGGTCTGCAGAGATGTTGCTGGAGGTCCTGAAATTGATTTGATGTGTGTGTGTGTGTGTGTGTGTGTGTGTGTGTGTGTGGGTGTGTGTGTGTGTGTGTGTGGGGGGGGGGGGGGTAAATTTACTCATTTACAGAAATCCAGCATATTGTCGTGAAAGGATAAATGGAGGCAGAGGATGTTATCTTTCAGTCAGAACTCCACACATTTAGCTGTGTCGAGCTGGACCGGACTTCACTCACAGCACAAGGCCAACCTACAGACCTGTCTCTTCAATCCTCCTGCACATAAAAAAGGAGGACCTTTCCCTTTTGCTGCTGAGAGAATGGGTGTATCTCAATCTGCGCACTTGAGCACTTTGAACATTATCTTTTAGTGTGCAGTGTGTTCACATTGTCATTTAAGCTAAAATTAAGTGCTCTGAAATTACCTGGATGCTGCCCTAATAACGGCCAAAAATGCAGTGCGAAATGAAGCACACTTCTTGCACTAAACGGACACCATCTTCCTGATGTAGCGGAAGAGGCGGGACTTTTGAACTGTTTTCAGAGCTGAATAATGGCGGAGAATGAAGCTGTGGCAACCCCTGCTGCAGCGGGGGTTGTATTGTACTGATTTAATAACATCGATTAAATTATTCAGACATAAGTACTCATGTATATTGTGGCTACCAAGCTGCTCACCCCTGATGATAGTTATGATCTGGTACCAGGTTCTGGTCTGGTACCAGGTTTTGGTCATGTGTTTGAGGCCGCAGATATACTGGGCCAGCTCGGTAGAGTTAGCACACGTTAGCGGTCAATGCTAGTCCGTCACTTCCTGAAAGAGGAGTGCTCTATTTGGGTCAGCATTTAGCAACAATAGAAAAAAGTAAGCAGTGCGCATTACACACTGAATTCCAGTGCACTCAGGGAATTGCACGGTTTAAGACATGGCTATTCACAAGGCTGCACATGACACGTTATCTGTTCAGTTCTCCATGATTGACAGAGAGCCTATTCAGTTATCAGCTCACATCAATATTATTGGAAAAGAAGATACTTTTTGTAAAATAATTAAAGAAGAAAAATTGATGGACAAAAGTCATTTACTTAGATCAAGATATTCTTGTTAAACCTTTGCAGCTCTTATCCACAACAGCAACTACTGAGGCTTAACCACCAGTGAAAATGCAAACGGTGGCACCTGCTGCTTATTTGGCAGCTGATGAGGGTAAACGCACATGGGGAAAGACCTGAAAATATTCATACGATTATCTGAATTTTAGAGGAAATGCATAAAGCTTATGGGTTATATTTACCCCAAAAATATCTAAAAAATATTGTCAAGTCAATATTGAAGTCAAGTCAGCTTTATTTTTTAGTGCACTTTAAACACAGCTGTACATGTAGCTGATACAAAGTACTGAAGAAAAGTAAAAACAGACAACACAAGAAAAAGTGAGAACACTAAAAGACAATATAAAACAATTAAAACCAGCACATCAAATAAAATAAGAGGTTTAAAGGAATGAAGACAAAGACGGAGTGGCTAAAAAAATTCCCAGAATGGCTCATGAAGGGTGGAACGTCATGGAAAGCAGGTGAGTTCTGAGAAGCTGCGAGAGATGATCCTGTCTAATCTGTAATGGAAGCAAGTTCCACAGCTTAGAGCCGACCACAGAAAACACTCATATCCCCTCACATTTTCTGCTAAGACCTTGGTACATCCAGCAACAGCAACTCGGCCGACCAAAGAGGGCGAATAGAAACATGGAGATGAAGAAGCTCCGAACGATGAGAGGTGGTCAGGGCATTTAAAGACTTAAAAACATATAAAATAATCTTAAAATGTACCCAATAGGCTACAGACAACCAGTGAAAAGAGGCTATGACAGGGGAATTATGGGAATATTTGGAGGGAAAATAGCTATTATAATTTAGAAGCATTTGGAAATCAGCTTGTAGTTATGTAGTTTGTAGTTATGTAGTTTGTTTTAATTCATTACTTGGGTGAGAGGTGCAGAATGTCTTTTTATTGCTCTCTTTCTGTTCCTTTTTATATTTAAGATTTGCTGTTGCTACGATTTGTAAAGAATGAAATAGATTTACAAATAAAGTGTGGATTTACCCTCAAGGAGACGGATAGTATTGGATTACCAACGTGTGCTAAATACATTGGACAAAGTGGCTGGTTTAAAAGTGGACTAATTTCATTTGTAAAAGATGGAACTCTAAAGTGATTTGGATGCACTGCACACTCCACAGTCGATTGTCAGATGTTATGGACTCGGCCATAAAAGTTGTCAGCATAATGTAGTGGAGAAAAGTGCTTTGCAAATGTGTGCTGAAATTATGCACATTGATCTGGAAGTTTTTATTTCTCTAAAAGCTCACAGAGTTGCTGCATAATGACCATGTCTGGCTCACCAGACCTGTATATCCTAAGTTAGTCTAGTTTGGTTAAGGTGTTAGAAGTTTTATATGCAAAGTCCCAGTACACATGCAATATATGAATGTCTCTGCTCCATCCCTGCATCCATTTGGGGGTCCTTGGTTGGAAAATGGTTAAACACCATTGCTAGGTGAATAATCAAAGCAAAAAAACATGACTTTTATGAAAGTGGCATTACTGCAGATTTGGCAACGCATAAGGAAGCCAACTTGAGTCCTGTCCAGCTCAGATGGGAAGAGTGGTCCAGATAACTACACTGCCCGGCCAAAAAAAAAAGTCGCCAACAAAGAAAAGGTCAAACATTTAACATTTCGTTGGACCGCCTTTAGCTTTGATTGCGGCAGCATTCGCTGTGTTTCCAGAAGCTTCTGCAATGTCACCAGATTTATTTGCATCCTGTTGCATCAATTTTTCACCAAGATCTTGATGATGATTGTAGAGTCTGACCACAGCACATCCCAAAGATTCTCAATGGGGTTCAGGTCTGGACTCTGTGGTGGCCAATCCATGTGTGAAAATGATGTCTGATGATCCCTGAACCATCTTTCACAATCTGAGCCTGATAAATTCTGGCACGGTCATCTTGGAATATGGCCGTGCCATCAGGAAAGAAACATCCATTGATGGAATAACCTGCTCATTCAGTATATTCAGGTATCAGCTGACCTCATTATCTGAGCTCATACTGTTGCTGAACCTGGACCTGAGCAACTGCAGCAACCCCAGATCATCACACTGCCCCCACAGGCTCATACAGTAGCACTAGGCATGATGCTGCATCACTTCATCTGCCTTTCCGGCCACATTTCTTCCTGGAAGATGATGGTCCTCTATCCTTCCAGTTTTTCATAATGAGTTGGACTGTTCTGAACCCAGTTTTAGTAGTTTCTGCATCTCCTTAGATGTTTTCACCTCTTGATGCCAATGATTTGACCCTTCTCAGACAGACTAACATCTTTTCCAAGACCACGGATGTGTCTTTCCACATGGTTGTTTAGGAAATGAGAAGCAACTCATTGCACCAGTGGGGATTAAATAACTTGTTGCCAGCTGAAAGATAATCGCCCATGCAGTAATTATCCAATAGGAGGCTCGTACATTTGCTTAGTTAAATCCAGGTGGCGACTTTTTTTTTTTGGCCAGGCAGTGTATTTTGCACTGTGGTGGCGATGGTGTGTTTGCACTGGAGTGACCCAGCGTAGAATCATTGTTTTAGGAGCCAACACCACACTCATTTTTAGACTTTGCAGAGCCACTGTGTTTGAGATCTTCACTTTTTTTTTTTTTTTTGGTACTCCCACAGTTTTACCAGAAACGGGGAAGATTAAAGAGATGCCACTTCTACTGTTGGATTGAGTCTTTTTCTCTCCTGACATTTGTCTGCTGAATCCCCAGCAGTTTGGACATGGCTGCCATGAAGATATAAAAAATCCTGATGCTGATTTGATAACAGAGTCTACACCTGGAAAGTGACCGAAAATATTAAATGTTTTTCAAGTCTGCATTTTATGTTTTAAGGTCTAAGCAGTTGGCTTGGGTTAAAAGAAATTATGCTTGGTTTTCTCTGTTTGCTAAAAAGCAATCTGTTAGCAACGTGCACTTCAGACAGTGAGCTATGTTTATCAGACAAGACAGCATTTAGAAAATAAATAAACATACAGGTAATGACAATGTTGTGGACCATAAACAGGAACTTTGATTCTCACTCTGGACATTCACATGGCCTCATCAGTGCACAACAGATCATATTATACCCCCCAAACCCCAGAAAAGTGAAATTTGATGTCATGGCACCTTTAATAAGGAGTCCTCAGCAGACACCCCTCCAGAGTCTCAGAGGAAGGGCACAACTTACTTTGCTCTGATTTTGAGACCTAATTTTATTTATTTGATTGTTTACATCATTCATGCTTGGCTGGACAATTATCACATTTTTTCTGTCAAATTCACAGTAGATTAGCTTATGTTTCTTTTTTTGTTTTTAACCTTGTCGTAAACATTTCTTTGGGTTGTTTTTTTTAAATGTATTTTTAAAACTACTGAAGGTAACAGTTATTTGGTTGTGCCATGAAAGGTTTTTTGTGCCTAATGACATGAAACCCCCTCTTTAATGTTGGATCTGACAGGGTAACAAGGGAAAGGGGGAGAGAGAAGGGTGAGAAGAAAAATAAGATAAAGATTTAGAACAGGAGGTCTCAAACTTATTTGTAAAGGTCCAAATTTACTCTCTTTTGAAGGCCAGAGGTCCGCAAAAACACGTTTTGATCGGACTTGTTTACTTTCATATATAAACAACTCACAAGACTATGACAACGCCAAAAAAAATTACAAATAAATAACTTAAATAAATATTTAACATAAAATAAGTTCACCATATTTTGGAGAAAACTCAGACTGACAAATAAGAAAGGAAAACCGGTCAACATAAACATGAGCTTCTGACCCCTTTTTCTTTTAATTTAACTTCTTAACTTCAAGTGACATAAGTTATGAAGTCATCAACAGAACAGTCCAAATGCACAGTTGGATCCCTTTCAGAGCACTGGTTTTGTATAGTTTGTTAGCAGAGGACTTGTTACAAATTCCCACCCTCCTCTGCTTCTGATTGGCTCCAACATCACAAACCTCTGTGTACAAATCCCGCCCAGTTTCATGACACGCCTCTGGGTCTGCGGCTGCAGCTGGGTATACTTGTGTTCACTGGGAGTTGTAAGTGCAGGGGGGTGGGGGAGGTGGGTAAACAAATCAAATCAAACTTTATTTGTAAAGCACCTTTCATGTCAGAGCAGCGCAAAGTGTTTTGCATTATAAAAAAACAACAATAAAAGTAATATGTAAAAAGCAAGGATATGCATAAACAAACACACATGAACACATATTTGATCACACTCTTCTTCACACACATTATACACCCACACAATTCACAAATACTCCCCCCACCCTCTCAAAGTGACCAAAGATATTTTGTCTCTGAAAATCTGTCTCTTTAACTGAAACATCAACATAAAATGAAGATCGTTTCAATGAAACAATAAAGTTCATTGAAAAAAAATTTACCACAGCGATGGTGTCGGTGAGCAACTGTTTTCAACTGTGTAGAAAACTTTAGCGTTTGCCCCGTAAATTCTCAGCCATCTCTACCTTTCTGCTCTTCCTTTGTTGATTTCCAGCGACACCCAGTGAGTCTTTATTTGCGCATGCGCTGTGTCTTTTTCTAGGTTTGGAGTGTTACTTAATCATCATAATGCCACCCACAGCCTTGTATGATGTGCTACAGCACTTTCCCAGAATTTCTGCTGTCGGTTTCACATCTAAACCGGGTTCAGCTCCGTGTGGACTAGGCCTTAGAATAATAACGTTTTGCAATTCAAAATAGTGATGCGAGGATCAGGTTTTTTCCAACCCAGGGGCCCCCCATAAATGAAATGATCTTGGCCGCCACCAATCCACCCCACACCACCAAACCAACTTTCACAACCTGTCCTACTGCAATTAAATACACTGCAACTAAATATGCAGTTAAAGGCTGATTTTATTTTGGTCTGAAAGCTGTATTTGAGAACAGCTTGAACAACAAATTTAAATCCTTGCCCCACATGAGCCCTAGCAGCTTGGCCTTCTTTCCTTTTGACTATGTAGGCTACCAATCCTGACCATTTCCAGCACGTTCTTTCATCTTTGCCTTCATTGATTAGTTGTGGCCAGCGTTTCTTGTTGCTTTCCTAACCTAAGATCACAATTTACAGAATCCGCGCATTTAAAGCCAGAGTTGGTAGTCCGGCCCAGAAACACTTTTTGTTATTCTGGGTGAAATGATCCTTCCATCCTGACAGTAGTCAATACATCATGTATTCATAAAAAAAGGAAGGAAAAAGTCCCAGCAACTAAGATGAAAATTTCCAGATCCAACCCGCGGGTTACGGGTCGGACCACGCGCCACTTACTCAAGACATAAGTTGGTCCAGACTGACGTGCCTTGCGTTCCGGATCCGGACCGTAGTCCAGACTCTAAGGATGGCTGATTTAGTAGATAGAAAACAGTAAAAACTGCACAATCAGAACAGAGAAACCAGACAACCTGCTGTTGTACCTGTAAAGAGACGTCACAAAAAACATGCTATGGCCTCTGTGAGTAAACAAAGCTGAAAATTGTCAGGAGCACCTATGGAAAAAAAAACTGAGAAAAACATAACACAAACAGCAACAAGTACATGAAAACATATAGAAGTTGTTGGTGATCTACCCTATAGTGATTATGTAAGGAACAGTATGCAAATTAGTCAGTGAGCGAGTGGAAAATTGGGGAAGGAGTTGTGTTTAATGATGCGTGCCATCACACAACCACCACTCCTACAAAGATCAGAAGCATGCAAAGAGGGTCTCAAGAGGTCGCTTTTTTTTTTCTTTTTACTTTTGGATACATCTTGATGCAGGCGTGATTTTTTTAAATTGATGTGCAAATGTTAAATTGTTTAACTGTTAATAACACAAGGGCGAGCAACACAAATGGCTGAACTCAAAATTGCAGTGCCCAGTTTGTTGCATTCACATAACAGACATGATGATGGCTGGGTGTGAAATCCAGCCGGTACCCTCTGCATCAAAAGCTAGCATGTAGAAGGACTTTGGCCTCTGTGGGTGGCTTTGTTTGCTTGGAAAGTCCGTTTCAATTGAGGGGACTTGAATGTTCAAACAAACTCTGATGTGGAGCAAAGAAGCAAACTCTGGTCTGCCGTCAAACGCAGCTCTCGGTTCACTTCAAGTGAATCAAATACAAGAAGCAGATTACAATACAAAGGGCATTGTGAGTTCAACGCAAGGCATTGTGTGTAAACACAACTTAAACACCCGTTATAGGCAGCTTTGAGCAGGAGAAACAGCTTGCATGGGGAGAAGAACTGTGTAAAACTTCTGATACATATACAGTATGATCAACTCAAGACCGTCTGATGCAGGTCCACGTTTTGCTCTGATGATGTGGAAACAGACATCCCCCAGTGACCAGTACATGAGTGAGTTTTCTTATTTGTGGTTTGTCATGACAAACATGGGAAATCATGACACACATTTCCACTTGGAAAGCAGTAGCAGTCACACAGGAGAAAAAATGCAATTATAAAATGACTATTGATGCATCACCGCCATCTGAATCGTCATCAAATGTAATCGGGATCTTCCCAGCCCCACTCAGGACAGTTGGCACCACTGGACATGAAAGTCAGGTCGTCCACCACAATGACGAAGGCCTTTAAACATCTAATTTTCTCTTCCACTCACCAGTAGATGAATTTAAGACTCGTCTATCATCTTTGTTGATAGTTGAGGAGCTCGTTTCAGGTTATATGCTCATTTACTGCAGTAAAATCAGAGCAGGAGCTGGTCAGTTAGTTCCCCAGCTTCTCCTTGGACATGTCCTTAGTTTTGTATGTATGAAGATTTTGTCTCAGTGCAGAGAAATGCTTATCTGAGAGCACTCCAAGGATCACATTATGTTCCTGCATCGTGACTTTGTCTCCCTGCCCAGAATGTGAGATTTTATCTCTCCACAGATTTGACAAATACTTTGAGAGGATCCAAGACGGGGAAGTACGTATAAACAACTTCCTGGCTGCTTGTGTTTTTGTCCCCATCATCAGGCATCTCATTACCTGGAGCATTATTCATCAAAACCCCCATCTTCACACCCCCCGTCTCCCTTACCAGCAGCACACATATACCCCCACTGGGAAGGATGGCAGCCCCTGACAAGCCTAGAGTAAATGGGCACCTCATTTTAGTGTGTTTGTGTGTGTTTGTGTGACAAGTGCTGACAGTCCAGGAGTCTGGCCTCGTACAAGGTCAGCATCTGTGAGCTTCATCAGTGTGTATGATTGTGCAAGTGTGTGTGTGGGTACAAACAATATACCACCTGTGCCCCCCTGCCATGTCCGCAGTCAGCAGATGCTCTGAAAGTCAAACTCGGTCCTACACACGGGCGTGCATACAGAGAAAAACACACCTCGTCACGAGTACCATGCAGAGTTATCAAAGTCAGCCGAGGTTAGGTGTAGTGTAACCAATGAGATAAATACGATGAAATGTGGACCATTAATGCAGCTCATATGGAGAAGCACAGTGCAAGCATTCTAGGAAAACATTTGTGCTTTAGAACAATGCTGAGTTAAACCTTAAATGTTCAATCAGGCAGCATCCCCAAATTCACATTTACACTTACATAGCTGACATTTTAACAGGCAACTGATGGTTACACCACACAGCTCCCTGGGGAATAAGTACCGGTAGTCTGGTAAAACACCTACAGGATTTTACCTTGCAAATCTCTCCAAAAACGTTATGTTTGTGATTTTGTTTGCTTACCTGAAAACAGAAGCACATTAGCACAACATAACTAAACTGTCGCCTGTTGATGTTTGCTGAACTTGGGATAAATGGTCATTGTCCAAACTTACTCTTTTTCATATACCCAACAATTCTGCATGTCCCCCAGACATGGCAGGTAACTTTTACTCAGCCTCCAAGCAGGGCTGAACGATTCTGATTTGATTTTTTTTCACAACTTCACATACAAGTTGGAGGCTTTAGTTATCAATGTTAAATTGTAAAAAAAAAAACAAAAAAAAAACTCCCTCAGTAGCTACAAGCTTGACAAGATTGTTGAGATCTTTTTTGAATCAAAATTGCAATTAAGAGATTGCAGATAGCAAATTGCAAAGGAATGGGATTCATTTACATGTAACGCAGCACCTGAATCCGGTTTTAAACCTGTGGCATCCAGTTTTACAAATCCACTCGCTTCAGTCGTTATTCCTTTTGTCTTTTTTGTGTAGGCTGATCAAACATCGTCTTTTATCTGTATGCTCATTTTGACAGTTAAAAATGCGTCCAGCGGGATTTCAGAATTGCGTGTGAATTTGCTCTCTCTCAGCTTCGAATATGTTAACATCAGATCGGCATTGTGTTTCATTCCCAACACTCGCTTTTGCTATCCACTCTCACACAGACAGATCAAAAATTAGAAGGATCAGGTGTGCCCCCCCCCCCCCCCCCCCTTTATTTATTGTAGCATTTATTTATTTTATTACCTATATCATAACTCGAAATCTAAATTTGGCCATCAATTACCAGTTAAGCTTTCATGTTCTGTACAATTTAGCATCAGGGGGATTTATTATGATTTTATTTTTATGCTACGATAGGAAGAATAAACTACAGGGGTGACGTCTTTAATACTGGCACGTTACTGGACTCGTCTAACCTGCACAGATTTGACGCCACACACTTGACAGTAATAAAAGACAGATCACACATCTCATATCTCTTCTGATCTGTGTGTGATGTTCACTACAGAGCACCACATGCTAATCCAGTTTACAGCAGAGTATCATGTTTTTCACTCTTAATATTCAAAACCCAACCAATAAAATCCATCCACCACTAGGTGGACTTTATTAATCTCCATTTGAATTTTTCAAAGTAGTTTGTTTAGTTTCTTACCAACTAAGTCGCTGCATCTCACTACATGGGCAACTGTGTTTTTCAATGTAACTGACGAGCCGCAATTAACGACCGGAAATGTCAACACGTTCCGGAAGACGAGGACGTTTAGAAGTGGGTGGGGCAAAATAAGGTGAATAAGCAGGTTAAACAACTCGGGTCCATGCGTTACACAGTTTTAATGCACGACTTGGAGTCTAGAACACTGTGATGTTCTTCCGTGAAGTGAGGAACACCACACTCCTCGTTGTTTAATTCTTACTTAAAGGTACAGTGTTTAAGAATTACTGACATCTAGTGGTAAGGATGGGTATTTGAAAGAAAACATCTTTTCTTTCAAATACCTCATATTCCACGCACTGTTGTGAATGTACAGTGGTCATTAGAGGCCAAAATTGTCCCACACATAAAGATGTTTTCATCTGTGAGTGGATCCAATGGTCTCAGGTGTAGCCATGACTGTACATTGAGTAACTACTTTTTATGTCTTTTAAGGCATTACTTATCCCAAACAGTGCTTTAACTCCAATTAAACTAAGCTGGTGCTGCAGTTTTAAAGTTTATGTCCATTCAGGGACACCGTAGTAAAAATGGTGGAACAAATATGGCAGCCTCCACGTATGTAAACCCACAGTAAGTGGATATAAATGACTCATTCTAGGAAGATAAACACATAACAGTTATTCTAGTGCAACAATTACACATCAATAGGAACACAGTTTTGAATTATATATCACATTTTTTTGCCATTGATCTTTGATTTTTTAAACACTGTACCTTTAACTTATAGACTCAGAGAGAGAATTCCAACGTGCATGTGCACAAATGGCAAATGAAAATCCTTTTGAACCTTTTGATTTTCATTACATGATTTAGACTTAGGTTATCATAGCGAGATGCAGATTTGTGGTCATATGGTGCATTCTGTGACAAACCAGAGGCTTTTAGCTGACCTTGCTGCACTGCTTGCTCTATGTAGCTTTGTCAGTCAGAAGCAACTATGTTACATGAAGCATTGGCTTTTAGTTGTAGCTTCGTTTTACGCTGAAGTTTTTACTTACTTAGCCTTGCTATTTCTTAACATATAATGGTTAAAGGGGAAAAAGAAGTGGATTTTATTCCAAGTTCACTCGCAAAGTAATTCAAAGAAGGATTTTTCAAGGAAACCTTGACATGGTGGTGAAGGCTGGGTTGGCCCTGCAGATAGCGCCTGATCTTTATCAGGGAAAGGATTGCATAGCTGCTTCTGTTCAGGCGATGAGCATCTTTGGTGAATTTCTTGGACTGTTATTTGGGTTTTGTGTCAGAAATGATCTAATTAACCTTTTAAAGTGTCACTCTGGCGTGTCAATAATCTCTTACATAATTCTGGTGTTGATTATGCATCAGCATAAGGGCATATCTTGAAGGGGTTCATCTTCTTTTGGTGCCAGCTGTCTGAGTAAACTGTTTAAAAACATGTATCTAACCAAGGTCAGAGTTCTGTAGACAAGACACGATGCAAGTCTCTCTGTGTGAACGCTCCGCTGGGAAAAGCAATATTTTGCTTATTTGCTTTTTAAATCTTTGTCAATACTGTAAATTTACTCTTTCATTCTTTACTCATCAGGCTTTTGGTAATTTTGTATTTTCCCCTACAGTTTACTTAACATAACTGTGATGGTGTTAATGATGTGTGTGTTGATGTGTTTTGTATTTAGTGTTTTTCCAATCTCTTTTACAGTAAGCTTTTAAATGATTGGCAAAATGGTAAAGACAGCAAGTTAAAAGTCAAGACACATACTGTTTACCAGACTTCATGTTAGTGATGGACATGTTAAAGGATATTCAGCAGTGTTTGTTTTGGATCATTGCTAGATGTGTAAACTACGTGGAAATGCAGAGGTCTGGCTGAGGCCTTAAATGTTTGGTAGCATGTGTGTTTGGATTTTGCAGGCTAGTTTGAAGATTCTGTAGATTCCTGACTCTTGATTTGTATTTTAGCAGTTTTAGTTGCTCAGTGGTTCTGTGAGTAAATCCAATCCAAACGTTGTTGTGGGATTTTTTTCTTGTTTCGTTGGTAATGGCATTGATATTAGATGTACAACATTTGAAATGAAGCCTTCTGTCTGTCTAGCACCCTAATATTGACATATGATGCACAAATAAAAGATGCACAGATATGCAAATTTTTTCCAATACCAATATTTACTGATGTATACACACACACATATATGTATACAGTATATATACACATATATGAATTTAAAATGATCAACTTCAGTCCAAGATGAGTTACGCAGGCTTGTTTTTTTTTTTTTTAGATTATCTGCCTTTGTTTTGTCTTATTTCCAAATAAGAAGGTTAAAAGGCTACCATAAAACACATGCAACTTACTTTTCAGCAACCTTCACAACTTGTAGGAAGTTTGTAACTATATAAAAGTAGCCTACTGTTTAACCTTCTCAACTCACAAAACTCTTGGGAGATATTTTTTGGATTATAACAATAAGGACCATAAACTAAAAACAATATCATGTCAAAGTTAACTTGTCAAACTTCCCAGTACTCATGACAACCAGGCATTAATTAAATTGAAAAACAAGTTTTTTAAAGTCCACTCCATTCAAACCCAAATCTGTAAAAAAAAAAAAAAAAAAAAAAAAAAAAAAGGTAGATCAAAAATATCAAAATCTGTCAGTGCACATTTTCTGACTTGCACTGTAGTTAGTATATTTAACCCTCTGATGCATGAATTATGAAAGCCTTGGTCAAGATTTTTTTCTCAGGTGTTTTTATTCTTCTCAGGACATGAAAAAAATATTTTACTTTTTTTTTTTTCAAAAATATGGTTTTTCCATGAAGTTACGGACATGTCCAATCCAGTGGACTACATGCGCCAGAGCACTCAACTTAAAAAGTTAAGAATTTGCTGTAAAATTGATTAAACTTTTATTCTGTTGTGAATATACAACAATACTTTCTTTTTATGCTTTGAAAAACACTTCAACATATTTTATTTAAATTTTAACGCTGTATAGGCACAATGTTTAGAACTAATGACACTCATAGCTGAGAATCTTTCACCTGGATGTGTCAAATTCATCTCCAACAGGAGAAACACCGAGTCTTCCAGTTCTACAAGGATGCAGGACAGTATAACTAAGCCCTTTTTTAGCATGTTGGAGAAAGCAAGAACTGACATTTTAGTCTATGCACCTCCTTATATGCACCTAAGCTGTATGAAAGTTTGCAAAGCATCCAGGGCACAGTGGCACAGAGCATTGCATGCTCTGTGCCACTGGTCCTCCGTGTGCATGCCACATCATAGCATCTGCTGGCATTTTTCCACCTCTGTGAGTTGGGGCCAGTGATATCCTGTGCCAAACCTGACCTTGCAAACTTTGGTGCACTACATCATCAACGACATGAGGTGGAAATAGTTGTCTGAGGAAATCGATGGGATCTCTTCCCTCCACACTCAGTTTCCACTCTCCTAAGGAAGCAAGTCTCCGTCAAAGTTGTTGTCTTGGACTTTCCAGATATTTTCGCGGGCTTGAGTATGGTCAGGTGCCCTGTGCCCATCATCCACAGCTCCCTGATCATGCTGACCTTCCTCTGCATCACCCTCATTTTCTGTATCCTGGCTGTCTTTATCTCCATCATCATCAACTCCCATGTCTCTGTTCTTCTCTGGCAGCCAATAGTCCCTGTTGTCACTACAATCACTGTCCTCATCATCACTGGAGCTGGAAAGAAATTCTTGGACTATTCTGTAGGCTGCCATACTCTTTGCTGCGTTTGAAGTTTACAAAATATGATAAAATAATTGTTATAGTTACACAAACTACATCTTATTTGCACAAAATATACTTAAGTATCTGTTTTAGATGAATGGCTTATACATGTAATAGTTAACCACTGACTTATAACCAAAAATGTCACAAGACACAGTAAAGCAACTGTATGACTTGTGCTGAAAAAATATACTGGGTGATGCATGATGTCCACTTCATTGGACACATGGTTAATCGTAACTTTCTAAATATTGGACAAAAGAAAATCATATGTCAAACTGATAATATCCTTCCTTAGATGTTACTGTATATCATCATATTTTTTTTACCTGTTGGGCTCTTCAAGCATTGAAGGATTGAGAGGATATGCCAGCAGTGGTCGACAGGGGTGGCTGATTGTTGGCCATCTTGGATTCAGATGAATTTTACCTGCAGTTACAACGACTGACCACTGAATTGACCTCAATGGAGTGTGGCAGTAGAGAGCACTCTAGATGCTAAAACGAAGTTTTACCATAGAAACCAATGAATTAAAGAGAAAACTACTTTTTACTAGCTGTCCACTACAGTGACCGCTATGCACCAGAGGATTAAGTAAATGTTTTCAACAGGCAAAGATAAAAACAAATGTATAGGTTCAAATCAGTGCAAGTAAATTTGAAGCCCCAACTATAAAACTGCTGAATCAAAATATTTGAACTGTCACATAAATATATCTCAAATAACATAGTCTTTATACATTCATTCATTTTCTGTACCGCTTAGTCCAGTTCAGGGTTGCTGGAGCCTATATCAGGTGAGAGGCAGGTACACCCTGGACAGGTCACCAGTCTGTCGCAGGGACACCACAGAGAGACAGACAACCACTCACACTCACATTCATACCTAGGGACAATTTAGAGTGACCAATTAACCTAGGTCTTTATACATTTCTCAACTTAAAGCAACCACAAAGTAATCAAAGTGAATGTTTCAAATACTAAAAGTTTCCTCCTGACACCGTGACAAATAATAATTTTACAACATGATATATAATAAACCAAGAGAACAACAAAAACATTTGGCTACATGGTCACTAAAAATAAAACATAAGTTCAAAGCAGTTCAGCACCACGGCCGCATCATTTTGACACTCACTTTAACCATTTCAACACAGAGCCTGTATCAGTAGCAATAAAGTCTAGTAAAACTGGCAATGTGGCCCACGTGTTCACAAACACTATTTCAATATGGAGTATTACAGGCTCACTCACCATCTATTTGAAGGGCATTCAGTACAACAAGACTTGCGCTTCTCTAAATTGTCCACGATGCTCTGTAGGTTATTGTACGTCCATCCATTTTCTTTGCTCTCTCATGGACAACACAGTGAGTCCACTCAGTCTCTCCTGTCCCGCTGTGCTCCTCAGACATTGTGCATAGTGGTTGTTAGAATTGCTACCTGTAATCAACCTAGCTCCCCGGCTGTGCTGGCAGTTTTGGTGGACCTGGATCGCTGCCAACAAAACAGTCAGTTCATCTCCAGGACGACGCACAAAATATGTGTCCAGTTTTTGTAATTTGGCATTTCCCTGCGCTTTTTTCCTTTTTTGCTTTGCCGCTCCACTTTTATCCTAATATGCAGTGGCACTTATATCAACTTTGCGTGTAAAAATGTTAAGCGCAGCACCCACTAGAAAATTATATTTGTAGATATACTCCGGGTGTCCACGTTGTACCATGACATTTACAGAGAAAGATTTTTTTTTTAAGTTTTACTTCCTACTGGTAGTCTTCCTACTACATACTGTACCCCTCCCTCGCTCTGAACTGTGCCTGTAACAGGCTGGTTTTAAAGGAGTGATGACATAGCAGTAAAAACTAGTTCATGTTGTTGGCATTGCTGCATATGTCAAATCTCCAAAGAAAAAAACTGCATTTTTTACAGTGGGTGATTGTTTTGAAACGCCCGACCTCCCTTCCTCAGTAAAAGACTTGAGTGCAATAATGATATGCAGCTTTACCCGTTGACTTTTAAGTTGACTTCATCCTGATTGGCTACACCTTATTTGGCTATAACCTTATTTAGAGAAAGTAGGTCAAGCTGCCCTAGTGGAAGTGTTGTATAAAGTACCCAAAAGCCATACTTGAGTAAAAGTAAAAGTACCTTACTGGAAAATGACTCAAGTAAAAGTGAAAGTTGTCTGCTAGAATATTACTTGAGTAAAAGTAAAAAAGTAGCTAGTATTTACTGTACTTAAGTATCAAAAGTAAAAAGTACTGTTAATAAAACGCAATCAGAAATTTGAGTTGAACATTTTCTTTATTTCTGTTTAGTTTAGTTTTTAAGTTTTAATTTGCAAAGTGTAAAGGAGTTTCAATACCTCCTTACATAAATAGAAAAATACACACAAACATCCTTACAGACCTGCATGCATGCCTACCAACATTCATACCCACGTGCATTCAATATAAAATCATTCCTAATAAACTCTTGGTGCTTGGAGGTGATGCGAGCAAACAAAAAACTTGATTGGATGAACTTTAACATGACTGCAGTGCGACAGCACATGAACTGTCCATCCAGTCATTACTGAACCCTGAAAAACGTTTTGTTCAACCTCAAAAGAAGTTGTTTCTCAAAATGGTGAGAACTCAGTCTTGCTCTTCTTGGGCTGAAGACCAGACCAGCGGTGCTGAACAGCCATTCACCTGTTTCTGAGGCAGGTAAAGGCGTGTTTAGCTTCAGAGACGGCTGCACAAGGCTGCTACTAGTGGCTGCTAGTCCCACTACAATAAAACAAAGATTGTCCAGTGGCTATTATGTTCCTTGTTATTTTGTAATGAGTAACTAAGATGCTCAGGTAAATGTAATGGAGTAAAAGTATTGATTTTTTTGGAAAATGTAGTAAAGTAAAAGTAAAAGTTATCAGAAATAGAAGTAGTAAAGTAAAGTAAAGTACAAATATGAAAAAATACTACAGACAGTGAGCTATGTTTATCAGACAAGACAGCATTTAGAAAATAAATAAACTAACAGGTAACGACAAGGTTGTGGTTGCCTCCCTCAGTGTTGCTGCAGAAGTTTTCTTTTAAATCCATTAGTTTAAACTACCCAGCCCTGACTGCCCATCGGTTACTTCTCAGCTCCACACGTGCAGTTGAATCAGACGGGGGGGGGGGGGGGGGATTGAGTGTCGTTTGGAGAAGTCATTCTACCTCCTCATCTATCCACACAAAGTTCCTCCAGCAGCCGCCATAGTTGTTTTGATTTTGAAGCGAACAGAGACGAACGATTGTACTCATGCGCGCGGACATGGCAGACACACTTGCGGCCTCATATGCATGCAGATTTCTCCATGACAATGCTCGTGTGAACAGATGAAGACGAGACGCCACTTTTGCGTCTTCTCTTCTTATCGTCCCCGTGTGAACATAGCCTGAGAGGACAAGTTCTCAAAAACTTCTCCTTCAACATCTTTGTCATCACTTTCTCTGTCCATGCACCTCTCTTTTTATTCATTGTCATTACTTGCACTTTCAGTCTTTCCCTTCTTCCTGCAACCTGAAAGAGCCCTGGCTATGAAGAATGTAAGCCAAGAATGTAACAAGTTGCATTCATATAATATACCAGCAAATTACATCATTTAGTTACATAAATTATCAATAGCTCAGTGTACACTTCACAGCTAGATTGCAAACAGGTACATGTATTTATGGTGCAGCTCAAGATGCTCAAATAAATTAACCTTTATGAGAATGATCAAGGTTTATAGATGTATTTTAATGGCTGTCATTCAATCTGAACATAAAAATCTAACTGAACTATTTAAATATTGACTTTGATTTTAATACAGGGTGCTGGAGGATACTCAGTGTTTTCATTCAACTGTCCAGTATCCAGTACAAACAACTACAACTACAGGGCATTTTTATTATTTTATAGAGATCATATATATATATATATATATATATATATATATATATATATATATACATATAAAAAACTGAAATCTGGAGTTATCTGCAGCTTTCACCTCCATGTGTCTGAGATGTACTGATGGTCCCCAGTCTGGAAGGGTTTCATTCATTTCATACACAGGTCTTCCTTAAAGACACACACGCCCATTATTAGTTTTGAAATGAGGTCAGTTAATGAACTTTAAAAGTCAATCTGCTATGCGTGAGGGCATTTATGATATAGACCCAAAAGTAATCTATAAGTGGAGGAAAGAGAGTAAGAGTGTCTGATTTTACTTTGTTTGTGCTCTCAGCCGGCTTGGCTAACGCTAGCAGCCAGCTAAATGCTATGTGTGAAGCAGCATAACACTACTAACATTACAACACACTAGTAACAGATCAGAAATTACCACTCTGAAAATACTGTGAACACACCAACATGTGTCAGGTGGTGGCATTGAAAGTGATATTTGGTTGCCTCACAGCTGCTATCAAGGCTATTCAATGTCTCTTTGTTAGCTCACATATCCAAGCTACCTTGCTTTGCATTCGAAATGAGAAAAATTTCACCCCATCATTTTTTTTTTTTTTTTTTTACCGGAACGATTGTGTAAACGACTGTAGCAGTTAATGACACAGCATGATTGCACCATGTTTTTAACTTGTAAAAAACCTGTACATCAAAAGAAAAAGAACGAGGTCAGCATCAGTTGGCAGTCGGCGTAAACAAACCTGACCTTTGACCGTAAAACCCACAATGTATTGCGGTTTTCCCAGTCCCCTATGTCACCCTTTTGAGCCCTATCGTGAGAGGGCAGAACTTAGAGCTTGAGTATAAAACAGCCATATATAAATCATATTTTAACAGCACGTTTTCCACAGTTCACAAAAAATGTAAATATGGCCACAGCTCCTTTCTGCTTGACTCTAACACACCCAGGAAAGAGAATTCTTTAATGGCACAAAATTGATCAGAATTTGATTAATGCTACGATAAAAAGCTTCTGGTGTATCAGGAAAGAAGGTTTGAATTTTAAGCAGGGCGAAAAAATGGTGCCGCTCAGCAGGAGGCAATACTGTGACAGCAAAAACCAGAGGGAGGCATTATTGTTGTTGTCTCCCTTGGTGGTGACCTGCTTACCATGTCGCATTGCTGTTAGAGGAACAGCATAAAAATAAAATCAGATTAAATGACAGGAGACAAAATCTCTCTCTGGAGTCAAATGTATGGCAAGCTTGTGTCATTTATTGTGACTGCATGATTTATTTAGCCTTTCTAGGAGACTGACCATGCAGCTGGGAGTTTGGTCATTCTTTCTCCATCATTTCTACAGCCATCAATCACAGCTGCAAAGAGCAGGGGCCGAGTGTGAGCACTCGATAAATGAGCTGTTAATGCTGCCAAGTTGCATTAGCAATCTTTATTTTAGGCCTTGTTTGAGAGTTTTGAACCTTCACATTGGCGCTTCATCCTTTTAATAAGACTAAAAGCCTGGTTTTTGCTTTCTTTTGTTCCTTTCCCACGCTGTGGTATCACATGTGGGATTGTGCCAAGGATCGTTCAGCAGTTCACACTGTGATGAGAGCGGGTTGGATTTATGGGAAACCAGAACCTCATCTGTCCATTCATGCTTACTCATCCAATGCAGGTTGCAGCATAAAGCAATTTTACTTCATGGCTGGCAGATATATAGAGACTGATCAATTATCTTTCCTTGAAAAGAGGGTTTTGT
This sequence comes from Atherinomorus stipes, assembly GCA_023101725.1. Classification (NCBI taxonomy): domain Eukaryota; kingdom Metazoa; phylum Chordata; class Actinopteri; order Atheriniformes; family Atherinidae; genus Atherinomorus; species Atherinomorus stipes. The sequence continues at coordinate 211,027 of JALJCO010013400.1, forward strand.
TACAGAAATCTGCAGCTGCAGCAGGGTTGGTGCTTTTTCTATTAACACAATGAGGAAAGGCTTTTAATTTATGCAACTTGCAGAACAAAAGTTGATCTTGAACACATCAGATGGGACTAGCATTTGTTTTCTCCCACAATATCTGACCTGATCTCCACTGCTCTATTATAATCTTTTGAAGCTTTTACTGTGAACATTTGATAAAAAATAAGCCAGCTGTTTCCCTAACTGTACCGATTCTTTTTGTCTTTACCTAAACACGAATGGGTAGAAATTCTAGTGTCACAACAGTCTTTTGGCAGTTTGTAAAATATTTTTCATGACATTTTCGCAAATCTACTTTTGTTGTTTTGCAGAAGACCAAAATTACGGCAAATAAGTATATAGTACTTTGCAAAACCAAGTAAAATAAATTTTAACAAGTGCTGGGTTATGGATGGTTTAGTGGTTAACCCAACTGGCAAAGCAAACCTTACCGATCTTGCATTTCAGAAAGCACAGCAACATTATTTGAATATAAACAGTCCCGCCTCACTTCAAAGACCCACCCCCCATTCCTTCTGCCTCCTAATGCAGAAGCAAAGGTCTGACAGGGAGGTCCCTCGGCCAATCCTAGGCAGGGGTCACACTGCAAGGATTGGTTGGAGTTTTCATTGAAAATTCAGAGACTAGAATAATATTTTATTTTGATTAATGGTGGGTCTGTCTTTTATTTCAGAGTTCCATTACTTCATTCATAGCATTTAATCCTATTAAAAAAATAGCGTAACAATGCAACATCGGTAAGGGTTGCTTAAAGGTAGAGTCCGAAGTCCCCGCAGCATTTCTGTTTGGAAACAACAGTATTCAAACTGAGCGTCACTCCCTCTCAGGCTAATGGCCGCTTTGTTCTTCAGCCTATTCAGCTCAAGCCTCTCCTTCAGAGCTCAGGAGCGGATAAAGCCAAACCAATATTAACCCTGGTTTTCCAACGTGCACTATCTCAAGTTCTTACCTTTTCTTCAGTGCATTCACCTTTTTTCTTTCTTCCTTTTTTTTCCTTTGAGAGTTTGAGTGACTGGTGTCTGCTCCAATCATGAGCTCATTCCCACACGGCGTCATGTCCTTAGTTCTGTCATTGGCTGGTGATATAAACAGAAATCTCCACCTAGAAACATCCCAAACACAACAACAAAAAAGAGCGAAATTACAGGCAGGGGGAGAGAGAGTTGCATTCAAATGCACCACTGCACGCGAGTAGATGCCCAAAAGCGCGGTTTGAGGCAGATTTCACTTACATGAGTCTAACATTTATTTTCAGGGTGGGAACTTCGGACTCTACCTTTAACACATTGTTATACCACTTTCTAAACTTTTTGAAGGTTTAATTTTTATGTCACTGTTTAAATTGCTCATTTAACATTTTAGCATTAAATACATCTTGGTTAAGGTTTGCAAGTATAAATGTGGCCTAAATGAATTATAGATTCAATGGGAAGCGCTTTGGGTGGTCTTGTAAGGAGCTATACAATCAAAGACTGTAAAAAAAAAAAAAATGGGCGAAGCATCTGGTTACGTCTGAGGAGGGAAAAGTGAAGCCAGTTGGGCATTTCCCACCGTCCCCATCTTGCCGTGTGGCGTATGTTGTCACTACCGGAAAATACTTAAATGGGCAAACACACAGTACAAACACACAGACAAAGGAAAACACCCGGGTCCTCCACCACACTCTAGACGCTCTTGACGCATGTCAGTGTTTTGGTCTCTGAATGTCAGCGTCTGAATTTATGTGAAGCAGCATCAAACTTTGGTGTCAAGCGTGTCTTTGCAGCTGACAACGCGTTCGGTCTGAACGCACTTTTACAGGTGTCCATTACCAGTAATTAATAGATTCATTTCTCATAATGGACACCTCATCCAGTATTATTCCTTACATAATTCCTGATAACTATTCTCTGTAAACTAAAGTTCAGGACAAACTAGTCATCAGAAATGACAGCATTCAGCTAATGCCCACTACTTGCTTTAGCTTTTGAAGTTGAATTTCACTTACTTCTGAGTAAATCATTGTTGATGTTGTTTTGAGGTTCTAAAGAACAAAAAGTACTGAGTAAGAATGACCAGCTCAAGTTAGAAAAAGCCAAAGCAAAGAAACATGTTTTAAAGGTTGAATATGGAATACGGACAGAGCAGCAACATCATGTGTTTCTGGTTGTAGTTGCGACAGCAGAAAAACACCTCCAGCCACTGGGTTGCCAGGCTCGCTGCCGATACGACAAGTGACCAACAGCCTGCAACATGTCCAACAAGTTTTGCAGAGGAGTTAATAACTGACAGCTAATGTTAGCCATGTTAGCAAGTGAGCTAGCTTACCAATCCAGGATGCCGTGGAAAACATTTATGTGGGTCCATCTAGTGTAGTCTTCACCTAAATTTACTCCAATTTTTGCTCTTCTTAGGTCACTCCTCTTCTGAGATGGATAACAATACCTCCGGGGCTCTGAAACAGCTGCTTGACTTGCCGACTCCACTATTTCCCCCTGTACCAGCCTAAATGTGCCCAACATTGCAACATAGAGACGGTATTTGGCAACACGCAATGGCGGTGTGTATTGCCTTGTACATACAAACATAATGCCATTGTCAAACCTGTTGAAATTGATTTTATATTTATTTTCAGGGTAAATATAATTTTTTAAGGAAATGTACTTTTTATTTTGTACCCCTCATGGAGGTTTTTTTTCAATATAGCTTTTAATAAAAATTTTCCATATTCAACCTTTAACTCCTTCTCTTGCTGTTTGAACATAATGCCCACTGTTTTTTTTTTTGTTTTTTTTAAAGTTTCTCAAAGATCTTGGAGTCAAATCTGCTTCAGATTGTGAACTTGGTTTTAAGATCACATATTTTCACAGAGTCACTAAAAACAGCTGTAATCAAACCTCTGCTAAAAAAAGGACCATCTCGGCAAGACACAGATGAACAGCTACAGGCCGAACTCCAATCTTCCATTTTTAAGTAAGATCATCGAAAAAGCAGTTTTTCATCAGCTAAAAAACTTTTTAAGTCAACACAATGATGTCTTCCAGTCAGGTTTTAGACAGCACCACAGCGCTGAGACTGCTCTGACCAAAGTCATGAATGGCATACAGTACCTATGTCTGAATACTGAAGCTGGGAAAATGTTTAACTGGATCTCAGTGCTGCATTTGATACAGTTGACCAGATTATATTACTTCAATGACTGGAGAACTGGGTGGGCTCTCTGGTTCTACTAAACTGGTTCAAAATGTATTTAGAGAACAGGAAGTACTCTGTGTCAGTATGTAGCTTTACATCTGAGCAGACAAAGATTACCTGTGGAGTTCCCCAGGGCTCTATCCTGGGGCCTCTTCTGTTTAACATCTACATGCTCCCACTGGCCCAGGTTAGAAAAACAACAATATCAGTTACCATAGATATGCAGATGACACATAGATATACAGTATAGTACATTATCATCAGGAGACCAGGGCCCTGTACATGCTCTTGGTAAATGCATTGAGGAGATTTATGACTGGATGTGCCTCAATTTTCTTGTTTCTTTGTTTTTGGAGCCAAAGAGAAACGACAGCAGGTCCAAGGCTGTACGCTTAGCTTTTTCACTAGGAGCACTAGTGCTCCCAAATGAAAAAATTTAGGAGCACAGAAAAAAATTTAGGAGCACTATGAATTTTCTTAAATAGCACATTTAAATATTAATAATAACCTTCGCCCATGCAATAGGCCAAATGATGCATTACACCGAGAAACAAACAGTTTTAAATACAGAGAACTCTCCTGTCCTACAGTTTTTTGTTGTCCAGTCACCTGGCACACTTGGCTGTGTCCATCCAGCGGTCCACAGCAGGATTTGGTCTGGATGGGGTTGGTCTGGGTCAGGTGGGCTTTAGCATGGATGTTGATTTTGCATTATGCATTGTTGTTAAAAAGGGCACCAAACCGGTGTTACAGCAAAACCTGTGACCCATGAAAACTTATGACTGTAGGGGGCGATAACACCTGCTCCCTGATTATTCTTCTGCAGATACTTAACTGTCAGCAGCAGGTAACCTCTTCATTTAATCTTTGTTAAACAGCAATATGGAGAGAAGTTGCCGTGTTGTGAACCAACATATCTGTTCTCATGACTGCAAAGGTTCTCATAAAAACCCAGAGACTCATTATTGGTTTCACTACATGGAAGAAAAGCTGGATTAGCCATGCTAATGATGTAAAAGAGACATCTAATGGTTTAGATTACAGCTGTAACCAAACATCACCTTCAATCAGAAAATCTCCCAGATGTATTATTATTAATATGATGATGATGGTGATGATAATAATAATCATGATTATTTATTATCATTATTATTTAAAGCCCACAAAGACGCTTGCAAAGCTATGTTTTGACGTCACCAGTTTGGTTGGTGCAGCTCTGAAGAGGAAACCTTTGACTCCAGATCATGTGTGAACATTTTATAGAGAAAATGAGGAAAATGATCTGAAGACTTGGAGTCTGGTAAACTAGAGGCCTGCAGAGGAAAGCCTGAAGCTGCTCTGAGTGTTTTTAATATCACCAGCGGAGCTCCGTTTACCGGTATCGGTATCTGCGGTATCGGTCCTTACAAACATCGCTGCGTAATTCATCAACTCCGTTCCTCTTTAAGCCTCTTATTGGAAACACCTCAATCGGCAACACTCATAAATCCCTTCGCTACAGTCCGATGATCGAAACAGCTCTGCAGCAGGTTTCTCTGACATGACCGTCAGCTGTTTCTATCCGGGACTCCCCGTAATCAGCGGCAGGTCCCGTTATACCAAAGGTGGCCCTCTCCCTCACCATCCTGCAGCCTGGATGCGCTGAAGCTGCTCCCACAGGTGCAGCTGACCCGCTCCGCTACAGATCAGTCCCGGCTTCCTCTCTAGTCACACGACCTACGGACTGGAAAGCATCTGCAACAGGATCTGGATGCTGGACTGGCCTTTTAGCTTCGCCTTTCATTATGTCCATCTTCTAAATTGTGTTACGGTTGTTAGCTGTTGTGTAGCTGGTGATACCGATGGTTCAGTGTGGAGCTGGAGCGCAACGCGGTGACTTCAAAGCTGCCACGTGGCGGCGTCCTGACCATAAAAACGTTGCTACGTTTTTCTCTTATTTGCTCATATTTTTCATGCATTTTTCAACTGGCAAATTAATAAATTTAGTTTGGTTAGCAGTTTCATTTCCACTTTAATTCAATCCTTACTTATTTAGGAGCAAAGTGTAAATTAGAGGGATGAAATCTATACTCGGACGCGTGCTCCCAGTTTTTTCCCGGTAGGCTACTCGCACCAATATATTTTTAGGCGCATATGCGAGTAAAACGCTCGCACTGTACAGCCCTGAGGTCGCCACAGAACTTCAGTCCATACACCTACAGTAAAAACCACCAACCAGACCAGAAATCGGAGTGTAGTGATAGACTCAGACCTAAACTTTAAAAAAAATGTCAAGGCAATGACTAAATCAGCCTACTGTCACCTGAGAAACATCTTAAGAATACAAGATCTGATGTTTCAGGAAAATTTGGGAAAACTAGTCCATGCGTTCATCTTCAGTCGGCTTGATCACTGTAACAGTGTCTTTACTGGTCTACCTAAAAAATCAGTTAAACAGCTGCAGCTCATTCAGAACTCTGCTGCCTGAGTTCTCACTAAGACCAGAAAAGTGGACCACATCAGTCCAGTTCTAAGGTCTTTACACTGGCTGCTGGTCCGTCAGAGGATAGACTTCAAAGTCCTGTTGCTGGTATAAAAAAGGTCTGAATGGCTTAGGTCCAAAATACATCAGTGACCCCTTGACCCAGTATGAACCTACTAGACCCCTCAGCTCATCTGGGTCCGGTCTTTAATCAGTAGAACCAGACATGGAGAAGCTGCATTCAGCTTCTATGCTCAACATGGACAAACTTCCTGGAAACCCTTAGATCAGCTAAAACACTCAGTTTATTAACACCCAGGTTAAAGACCCAACTGTTCTCAGCTGCGTTTATATAGATTTTATTCAAAAGTTAAAATCTGCACGGCTCCATGTTCTCTCATTTTAATTTGAAATGTTTTTAATTTTAAATCATACTTCTACTTTTTTGTTCTTAAGTGCTTTTGATGTTTTATGTAAAGCACTTTGAATTGTCCTGTACACGAAATGTGTTATACAAATAAACTTGCCTTGCCTACTGCTAAATTCTTTTAAAAGAAATTATAAATAAATTAAAATAAATAAATATATAAATAAATGCACAACTGCAGTATCTTTCATTTATCTAATTCAATTTTATTCATTGTTCTTAATGTTGCAACTTCATAATTTTTCTACATCTTCCTTTGATTGTGTTAACATGACTCAGCATTTTTCTTCTTTTGTGAGAGATCACAGACTGACAGCCATAAAAATGTCCTATGGAGGCACCCTAGATGGAATCTTGCAGGGAGAAAGATTAGCTGTGGAACTGGTTGCTATGGTGATGCTAGAACACTCTATTTAGAATGGGGGAGGGGCCTAAAGTGCTTTATGTCACAAGCAGTGATGACATCACAGACTGATACATCAAAAGAACCTGCATCAAAGGACACTTCTATAAGCCTGACCTGAGTTAATTTTCCTCATTCATGTCCAAGACTCGGATCTGAACACACGTCCAGAGAAAGGTACTGCGATTAGAAGAAAATCTTCAAACCAACACAGATTATTTTACACCATCCTACAATTTACAGAAAGGTTTAACCAGCACTGCAACAAGTGGAAAAATGACTCAAATCGACTCATCTTCAGGTAAACTTTCTCAACTAGAACAGAATATTCAGGAGTCTGAGCCCTTTACATCTGCTAGGACTCCTCATTCAGGCGGTGTCCGTCATGAATACCATCATCCCCATGTCCCAGAGTACAGACCACGTTATGTTAGGCGCGAGCCAATAAATTCAGTCAGTGTTCATTATCAAAACGATCGTCCCCAGGTCCCAGGGCATAGATCACCTTATTGCAGTCAGTGGGTAAACAAAAACAACGGAAGAAACGGACCCTCGAACAACATAGATAACCCAGCTCTCCGTGACCAAATTTGCCTACCTGACTGACCAAGTCATGACTCTCAAGTCCACGCTACAGGAGAAGAATGTCTTCCTCTCTCAGGAGAAAGAAAAAAGAATTTTAGCAGAGGCTGACTGCGAATTCAACCAAAAAAATGCAGAACGGCTGCAGCGCGCTTTAAAGAGAGAATGGGAGACGGGTCAAGTCCCTGAAGAAGAGCCAAGCACGAGCGTAGAAATTACTGAAGAGGCGGCTCAATCCACCACAGCTCCTAATGGAGAGAACGAAGGCGAGTGTGGAGAAGCAGAAGAACTTGCAGCAACTCTTAGTGAAATAGAGAGATTAAAGAAAGCACTTGAAGAAAAGACGGCCATCAATGTTGAGCTGACATCCAAGCTAACAGCGATGGAGCAGGTCACAGAGGACCTTGAATGGAAAGTGGCAAAACTCGCCGTAGAGGTCAAATCTGAGATGGAACCCGTCAGCTACCAGTCTGAAATGACTGGAGAGGAACCTGTTCCACAGTATTCTGCAGCAGAAACTACTTGCATGTATAAAAATGTCTGCGAGCCACTGGTTTCCACACCTGAAAAGGTTGAACCAGAAGTGGTTTCTGAAGGACAAGAGGGGACGCCAGAGGTACCAAAGAAAAACCAAGTCTGGATAACCCCAGAAATCTTTCTAGAAAACTCAACTAGTTCAGATACCTTCCTTCCCTCTTACAGAGAAGAACAGCCAGAAAGACACATTAGTGCTGGAATGTGTAACAGAACTGGTCTCAGAACCACAGGAGGTTCTTGAAGAAAATAAGGAGAGACTAGAATCTGAAATCAGTGAACCTGAAATATTCCAGGAAGTAACTGTAGAAACAGAAATCTTTCCTGAGACCTTTGTAAGTTCAGATAATTTCTGTCCCTCTACTGGAGAGCCAGAACCCGAAAGACTCCCTGAAACAGTGGAGGAATCTTTACCAGAACTGGTCCCAGAACCACAGCAGGCCTCTACACCAGTACCAGAAATGTCAAAGGAAGAACTACAAGGTAAAAATGTGGAAGAACTGGAATCCCTTGTGGAAATCTGCCAATCCGAGATTATCAAACAAGTTACTGAGGAAATCTTTCTTGAGGAATTGACTAGTTCAAATGACCATTTAAATCCCAGTCAAGAGCCAGAACCAGACAGAATCTCTGAAGAGCTCAAAACAGAACTGGTCACAGACAAAGTCTCTGGGGAACCAGTTAGAAAAATTAGATCAAAGAAACGTCAGCGCAAAAATAAGAGGAACTGAGGAAAACAATTGACCTGTGTTAGCTAAAAGACTTTCTGAAACCCAGGTAATGTGAAACAACACAAAGCAACATAGCCTAACAAACAATCCATATAACAAAGAACAAAATAACATTCACAACACAATATACAAAACATGAACAGACAACAAAACATATGCAGCATAACATAAGTAACACAACATAAATGTATGTAAATAATAATAAAAAAAAAAAAACTATTTTAAAAATCCATATCAGGCCTACTCATAAAAAGTCTATAACAATAGCAAGTTCAGATTATTCATAGAGCACACTAACAACATCCTTTCGGTGCCTGAGATGCTGTACCCCACAAAAAGATTGGATACTTAAATTAGAACATTTTTGAAGAAATTTTGAATGCTGCCAATACAGCTACTGCCCGCTCAGCCATACATATGAAGGGCAGCCCTGTCATAATGAAGTAGCTGTTGGGTTACTGGTTGGTGTCTTGCAGCCCAAATGGTAGATAGACGGATAGATAGATCGAGAGAGAGACAGAGAACATTAAAAAGAGACATGGAGACAGAGAGAGATAGAGGGAAGGGGACAGAGAAAGTGATACAGTGAATGAGACAACTAGACAAACAGAAAGACAGATGGAGATATAAAAAACAGAGAGAAAGGCATACAGATCTGACAAACTTCACTTCCATCGACGGGGCATAGAAGAGATTTTCAAATCTGATGACGGATATCCAGAACGTTTGGGTGATGTATTTTTTGCCTTCTCCAACCCCCCCCCCCAAAAAAAAAAAAAACACAAGTTAAGAGATATGGAATATGGATTAAACTGTGTTGAAGATGGTTTAAACTGCATGGAATATGGATTAAACGACATGGAATATGGATCAGACTGCATGGAAATGGATTAAATGGCGTGGAAGATGGATTAAACTGTGGAAGATGGATTAAACTGTGTAGAATATGGATTAAATGGCGTGGAATAAAGATTAAACTGCGTGGAATGTGGATTAAACTGCATGGAATATGGATTAAATGGCATGGAATATGGATTAAACGGCGTGGAATATGGATTTAACTACATTAAATATGGATTGAACTGTGTGGAATATGGATTAAATGGCATGGAAGATGGACTACGCTGCATGGAAGATGGATTCATCAACATGGAATGTGGACTAGACTGCATGGAAAATGGATTAACGGCGTGGAAGAATATGAATTAAAATGTGTGGAATATGGAATAAACGGTGTGAAATATGGATAAAACGGCATGGATTATGGATCAAACTGTGTGGAAGATGGATTAAACAGTAAGGAAGATGGATTCACCTGTAGAGGATAAAACAAACTGCGAATTATGGACTAAACTGTGTGGAATATGGATAAAATGGCATGAAATATGTATAAATGGCATGGAATATGGATTAAACTGTGTGGAACATGGATTAAACAGTGTGAAATATAAATTAAATGGTGTGTAATATGGATTAAATGGCATGGAATATGGATGGAACGGCATGGAAGATGGATTAAACAGTGTTGAAGATGGATTTAACTGCGGAGGATGGATTAAATTGTGTGAAATATGGATTAAACTCTGTGGAACATGGATTAAATGGCATGAAATATGGATTAAGCTGCATGGAACATGGATTAAATGGCATGAAATATGGATAAAATGACATGGAATATGGATTAAACGGTGTGGAAGATGGATTTAACTGTGGAAGATGGATTAAACGGTGTGAAATATGGATTAAATGCTGTGGAGGATGGATTAAACTGCATAAAATGTGGATTCAATAGCATGGCATATCGATTAAACTGTGTGGAAGATGGATTAAACTGTATGGAATATCGATTAAACGGCACAGAATATGGATAAAGCTGCATAGAAGAAGGATTAAACTGTGTGGATGATGGATTAAACGGTGTGGCAGATGGATTTCACTGTGGAGGATGGTTTAAACTGTGTGAAATATGGATTAAACTGTGTGGAATATGGATTAAATGGCATGGAATATGGATCAAACTGTGTGCAATATGGATAAAACGGCATGAAATATGGATTAAACTGCGTGGAAGATGGATTTAACGGTGTGGAAGATGGTTCAACTGTGGAAGATGGATTAAACTGTGTGAAATATGGATTGAATGGCGTGGAATATGGATTAGACTGCATGAAATATGGATTAAATGGCATGGAATATCGATTAAACTGTGTGGAAGATGGATTAAACTGTGTGGAAGATGGATTAAACTGCATGGAAGACGGATTAAACAGTGTGGAAGATGAATTCAACTGTGGAGGATGGATTAAACTGTGTGGAATATGGATTAAATGGCGTGGAATATAGATCAAACTGTGAAGAATGTGGATTAAACTGCATGGAATATGGATTAAACAGTGTGGAATATGGAGTAAATGGCATGAAATAAGGATTAACCTGCATGAAATATGGATTAAATGGCATGGAATATGGATTAAACCGTGTGGAAGATGGATGAAACTGTGTGGAATATGGATTAAATGGCATGGATAATGGATTACAAGGTGTGGAATATGGAACAAACGGTGTGGAATATGGACAAAACAGCATGGAATATGGATCAAACTGTGTGGAAGATGGATTAAATTGTGTGGAAGATGGATTCAACTGTGGAGGATGGATTAAACTGCGTAAAAATATGAATTAAATAGCATGGAATATGGATTAAACTGTGTGGAAGATGGATAAAACTGTGTGGAATATGAATTAAATGGCATGGATGATGGATTACAGTGCATGAAAGATGGATTAATCAGCATGGAATATCGATTAAACTGTGTGGAATATGGATTAAGCTGCATGGAGGATGGATTACACTGCCTGGAAGATTGATTAAATGGTATGAAATATGGATTAAATGACATGGAATATGGATTAAACTGCATGAAATATGGGTTAAATGGCATGGAACATGGATTAAACTGTGTGGAAGAAGGATTAAACTGTGTGAAGTATCTATTAAACGACATGGAATATGGATTAAGCTGCATAGAAGATGGATGAAACTGCATGGAAGATGGATTAAACAGTGTGGAAGATGGATTCAACTGTGGAGGATGGATTAAACTGTGTGGAATATGGATTAAATGGCGTTGAATATAGATCAAACTGCGAAGAATGTGGATTAAACTGCATGGAATATGGATTAAACAGTGTGGAATATGGATTTAACTACATTAAATATGAATTGATCTGTGTGGAATATGGATTAAACTGTGTGGAATATGGAGTAAATGGCATGAAATATGGATTAACCTGCATGAAATATGGATTAAATGGCATGGAATATGGATTAAACTGTGTGGAAGATGGATGAAACTGTGTGGAATATGGATTAAATGGCATGGATGATGGATTACAAGGTGTGGAATATGGAACAAACGGTGTGGAATATGGACAAAACAGCATGGAATATGGATCAAACTGCGTGGAAGATGGGTTAAACGGTGTGGAAGATGGATTCAACTGTGTGAAATATGAATTAAATGGCATTGAATATGGATTAAACTGCATGAAATATGGATTAAATGGCATGGAATATCAATTAAACTTTGTGGAAGATGGATTAAACTGTGTGCAAGATGGATTAAACTGTGTGGAATATGGATTAAACGACATAGAATATGAATTAAGCTGCATGGAAGATGGATTAAATGACATGGAATATGGATTAAACGGTGTGGAAGACAGATTTAACTGTGGAGGATGGATTAAACTGTGAAATGTGGATTAAATGGTGTGGAGGATGGATTAAACTGCATAAAATATGGATTAAATGGCATGGAATATCGATTAAACTGTGTGGAAGATGGATTAAACTGTGTGGAATATGGAGTAAATGGCATGGAATATGGATTAAGCTGCATGGAAGATGGATTAAACTGTGTGGAATATGGAATTAACTGTATGGAATATGGAGTACATGGCATGAAATATGGATTAACCTTCATGAAATATGGATTAAATTGCATGGCTGATGGATTACAAGGTGTGGAAGATGGAACAAACGGTGTGGAATATGGACAAAACATCATGGAATATGGATCAAACTGCGTGGAAGATGGGTCAAACTGCGTGGAAGATGGGTCAAACGGTGTGGAAGATGGATTCAACTGTGTGAAATATGAATTAAATGGCGTTGAATATGGATTAAACGGTGTGGAAGACAGATTTGACTGTGGAAGATGGATTAAACGGTGTGAAATATGGATTAAATTGTGTGGAGGATGGATTAAACTGCATAAAATATGGATTAAATGGCATGGAAAATCGATTAAACGGCACGGAATATGGATTAAGCTGCATTGAAGATGGATTAAACTGCGTGGATGATGGATTAAACGGTGTGGAAGATGGATTTAACTGTGGAGGATGGATTAAACTGCATAAAATATGGATTAAATGGCATGGAATATGGATTAAACAGCGTGGAAGACAGATTTGACTGTGGAAGATGGATTAAACGGTGTGAAATATGGATTAAATTGTGTGGAGGATGGATTAAACTGCATAAAATATGGATTAAATGGCATGGAAAATCGATTAAACGGCACGGAATAAGGATTAAGCTGCATAGAAGATGGATTAAACTGCATGGAAGATGGATTAAACAGTGTGGGAGATGGATTCAACTGTGGAGGATGGATTAAACTGTGGAATACGGAGTAAATGGCATGAAATATGGATTAACCTGCATGAAATATGGATTAAATGGCATGGAATATGGATTAAACCGTGTGGAAGATGGATGAAACTGTGTGGAATATGGATTAAATGGCATGGATGATGGATTACAAGGTGTGGAATATGGAACAAACGGTGTGGAATATGGACAAAACAGCATGGGATATGGATCAAACTGTGTGGAAGATGGATTAAATTGTGTGGAAGATGCATTCAACTGTGGAGGATGGATTAAACTGCGTAAAAATATGAATTAAACTGTGTGGAATATGGAGTAAATGGCATGAAATATGGATTGAACTGCATGAAATATGGATTAAATAGCATGGAATATGGATTAAACCGTGTGGAAGATGGATAAAACTGTGTGGAATATGAATTAAATGGCATGGATGATGGATTACAGTGCATGAAAGATGGATTAATCAGCATGTAATATCGATTAAACTGTGTGGAATATGGATTAAGCTGCATGGAGGATGGATTACACTGCCTGGAAGATCGATTAAATGGTATGAAATATGGATTAAATGACGTGGAATATGGATTAAACTGCATGAAATATGGGTTAAATGGCATGGAACATGGATTGAACTGTGTGGAAGATGGATTAAACTGTGTGGAGTATCTATCAAACGACATGGAATATGGATTAAGCTGCATAGAAGATGGATTAAACTGCATGGAAGATGGATTAAACAGAGTGGAAGATGGATTCAACTGTGGAGGATGGATTAAACTGTGTGGAATATGGATTAAATGGCGAGGAATATAGATCAAACTGCGAAGAATGTGGATTAAACTGCATGGAATATGGATTAAACAGTGTGGAATATGGATTTAACTACATTAAATATGAATTGATCTGTGTGGAATATGGATTAAACTGTGTGGAATATGGAGTAAATGGCATGAAATATGGATTAACCTGCATGAAATATGGATTAAATGGCATGGAATATGGATTAAACTGTGTGGAAGATGGATGAAACTGTGTGGAATACAGATTAAATGGCATGGATGATGGATTACAAGGTGTGGAATATGGAACAAACGGTGTGGAATATGGACAAAACAGCATGGAATATGGATCAAACTGCGTGGAAGATGGGTTAAACGGTGTGGAAGATGGATTCAACTGTGTGAAATATGAATTAAATGGCGTTGAATATGGATTAAACTGCATGAAATATGGATTAAATGGCATGGAATATCGATTAAACTTTGTGGAAGATGGATTAAACTATGTGGAAGATGGATTAAACTGTGTGGAATATGGATTAAACGACATAGAATATGAATTAAGCTGCATGGAAGATGGATTGAATGACATGGAATATGGATTAAACGGTGTGGAAGACAGATTTAACTGTGGAAGATGGATTAAACTGTGTGAAATATGGATTAAATGGTGTGGAGGATGGATTAAACTGCATAAAATATGGATTAAATGGCATGGAATATCGATTAAACGGACTGGAAGATGGATTAAACTGTGTGGAAGATGGATTAAATGGCATGGAATATGGATTAAGCTGCATGGAAGATGGATAAAATGGCATGGAATAAGGATTAAGCTGCGTTGAAGATGGATTAAACTGCATGGATGATGGATTAAACGTGTGGAATATGGATTTAACTGTGGAGGATGGATTAAACTGCATAAAATATGGATTAAATGGCATGGAATATTGATTAAACGGACTGGAAGATGGATAACACTGTGTGGAAAATCGATTAAACGGCACGGAATATGGATAAAGCTGCATAGAAGATGGATTAAACTGCGTGGATGATGGATTAAACGGTGTGGAAGATGGATTTAACTGTGGAGGATGGTTTAAACTGTGTGAAATATGGATTAAACTGTGTGGAAGATGGATTAAATGGCATGGAATATGGATTAAGCTGCATGGAAGATGGATAAAACGGCATGGAATAAGGATTAAACTGCGTGGAAGATGGATTTAACGGTGTGGAAGCTGATTCAACTGTGGAAGATGGAATAAACTGTGTGAAATATGGATTAATTGGCGTGGAATATGGATTAAACTGCATGAAATATGGATTAAAAGGCATGGAATATAGATTAAACTGTGTGGAAGATGGATTTAACTGTGTGGAATATGGAGTAAATGGCATGGAATATGGATTAAGCTGCATGGAAGATGGATTAAACTGTGTGGAATATGGAATTAACTGTATGGAATATGGAGTAAATGGCATGAAATATGGATTAACCTTCATGAAATATGGATTAAATTGCATGGCTGATGGATTACAAGGTGTGGAAGATGGAACAAACGGTGTGGAATATGGACAAAACATCATGGAATATGGATCAAACTGCGTGGAAGATGGGTTAAACGGTGTTGAAGATGGATTCAACTGTGTGAAATATGAATTAAATGGCGTTGAATATGGATTAAACAGTGTGGAAGACAGATTTGACTGTGGAAGATGGATTAAACGGTGTGAAATATGGATTAAATTGTTTGGAGGATGGATTAAACTGCATAAAATATGGATTAAATGGCATGGAAAATCGATTAAACGGCACGGAATATGGATTAAGCTGCATTGAAGATGGATTAAACTGCGTGGATGATGGATTAAACGGTGTGGAAGATGGATTTAACTGTGGAGGATGGATTAAACTGCATAAAATATGGATTAAATGTCATGGAATATGGATTAAACAGTGTGGAAGACAGATTTGACTGTGGAAGATGGATTAAACGGTGTGAAATATGGATTAAATTGTGTGGAGGATGGATTAAACTGCATAAAATATGGATTAAATGGCATGGAAAATCGATTAAACGGCACAGAATATGGATTAAGCTGCATAGAAGATGGATTAAACTGCATGGAAGACAGATTAAACAGTGTGGAAGATGGATTCAACTGTGGAGGATGGATTAAACTGTGGAATATGGAGTAAATGGCATGAAATATGGATTAACCTGCATGAAATATGGATTAAATGGCATGGAATATGGATTAAACCGTGTGGAAGATGGATGAAACTGTGTGGAATATGGATTAAATGGCATGGATGATGGATTACCAGGTGTGGAATATGGAACAAACGGTGTGGAATATGGACAAAACAGCATGGGATATGGATCGTACTGTGTGGAAGATGGATTCAACTGTGGAGGATGGATTCAACTGCGTAAAAATATGAATTAAACTATGTGGAATATGGAGTAAATGGCATGAAATATGGATTAAACTGCATGAAATATGGATTAAATAGCATGGAATATGGATTAAACCGTGTGGAAGATGGATGAAACTGTGTGGAATATGGAATAAACAGTGTGGAATATGGACAAAACAGCATGGAATATGGATTAAAATGCGTGGAAGATGGGTTTAACGGCATGGAAGATGAATTACAGTGCATGAAAGATGGATTCATCAGCATGGAATATCGATTAAACTGTGTGGATTATGGATTAAGTTGCATGGAGGATGGATTAAACTGCCTGGAAGATTGATTGTGAAAGATACATCTTGCTGATGCGCTGGGACACATCATCAGTGATGTAACCTGGGGTCACTGGGTGTTTCGGGTCTTTCAACATCAGACACCCTCGCCCAGGCGACCCGACCAGAGTTGATCAGACTCCGGCCTGTGTCCCAGCAGCATTTGTCCACGGATCAGCCCTCTTGATCCAAAGCCATCTTGTGGCTCTTTCTGCGGCTTCAGTTGCAGACCTGATGGCCTTTCTTTTTGCCTCACCGGTAAGGCCCAGCATAGTGAGGACTTTGCAAAGGGACCGCCCTGCAAATCCTCGGCACCCCACCTCAAGGGGTTCACAGCTAGTTCTCCAGCCTTGGCTCCTACACTCCTCCACCAGCTCCTGGTACTTAGCACGCTTCCTCTCATTTGCCTCCTCCATGCGTTCTTCCCAGGGTACTGTGAGCTCCAGAATGATCAACTGCTTGGTGGAATCGGAGACAATGATCATATCTGGTCGGAGCCGTGTGGATGTTATTCTTGCTGGGATCTTCAGCTGCTTTCCCAGGTCCACTTCTAGCTGCCAGTCTGTGGCGGTGGTGAGGAGACCTGATCTGGCCCCTGCTGGGATGGTGTACTTCTCTCCAGCTTTGTGGAACCTGATGGACTTAGGCTTGCTGTGTCCCTTGGTGGTGTTAATGGCCTTGGCTATGCTCTCCGCAACCGCCTTTAGCACCTGGTCGTGGCGCCAGCGATAACGCCCCTCTCCAAGTGCTTTTGGGCAGCTACTGAGGAGGTGTTCCAGGGATCCCCGGCCTGGACACTGGGGGCAGGATGGTGTCTCTGCTTTGCCCCAAACATGGAGGTTGGATGGGCTGGGTAGGACATCATAAACAGCCTGGACTAGGAACCTGATGTTAAGGGAGTCTGCTCTCCAGATGTTGTGCCAGGTGATCTTACGTTGCAGAACATTCTCCCATTTAGTCCAGGCTCCTTGTTGTCCCATCCCCACCATCCTGCTGGCACGTTCTTCCTCCACTCCTGCCCGCACTTCGTCCTGAATGAGGCGTTGCCGCTGTTTTCCCTGGGCCTTGTCCACCCTGGTTGATGGAAAATAGCCGATGCCTGCGCGCCCTGAGGCTATGGGCCCGACCAGCACCTTCTGCCTCAGTCGCGACTCTGCCACATCCAGGGCCTCGTTCGCCCTCCATTTCCGGCCTGTCCGAACCTGGATGCCAGCCGATGCCACCTTCTCATCCCTGGATTCCCTGTACTGCAGGGCTTCTCGAGTTCTAGTCACCATGAACTCTTCAGTGAGACCACTGAATGGAAGCTGCAAGGTGTTACTACTGCCGTACAGGGCAGCACTGCTCAGGCTTCGGGGTAGACCAAGCCATCTTCGCAGGTAGCTGCTGATCTTTCTCTCCATGGCCTCTACAGTTGTAATGGGTACTGCGTACACTAGCAGAGGCCACAGGATGCGAGGCAGGATGGCATGCTGGTAAATCCAGGCCTTGAATCTCCCCGGCAAGCCAGATCTATCGACACATCTCAACCATCCCTCCAGCTCCTTGCTGGTTCTCTGGATGGATGATGAGTCTTTGAGGCTGCAATCAAAGAGC
Organism: Atherinomorus stipes; assembly: GCA_023101725.1. Classification (NCBI taxonomy): domain Eukaryota; kingdom Metazoa; phylum Chordata; class Actinopteri; order Atheriniformes; family Atherinidae; genus Atherinomorus; species Atherinomorus stipes. The sequence goes on from JALJCO010013400.1 coordinate 229,194, forward strand.
TTCCCAAGGCTCTTGACTGGCTGTTCTGTAATGGACGGGATAGTGGCTCCAGCCAGAGAAAAGCGGTACCTGTCTGTCACCTTTCCCTTCTTGAGCACCAGAGATCTTGACTTTGCTGGCTTAAAGCTCATCCTTGCCCATAAGATGAGCTTCTCAAGACTTTGCAGAATCCATCTGCTGCCCGGGACAGATGTAGTGGTGACAGTTAGGTCATCCATGAATGCTCTTATAGGGGGCTGGCGTACTCCAGATTTTGTCAGGGGTCCTCTACATTCCACTTCTGCTGACTTAACGATCATGTTCATGGCCAGCGCAAACAGGATGACTGAGATTGTGCAACCAGTTATTATGCCCTTCTCAAGTCGATGCCAGTCTGATGTGCCCGCCGCACCAGTGACTCTCAGCCTGAAGTTGCTGTAATAGTCCAGGATAAGGTCTATGACTTTGGTGGGAACGTGATGTTGCAGGAGGGCAACCTCAACAAGCTTGTGAGGTATGGAGCCATACGCATTGGCTAAATCCAGCCACAGTACGGTCAAGTCTCCTTTCCCTTCACGAGCCTCTCTGATGAGTTGCGTTACCACTCCTGTATGTTCCAGGCATCCAGGCACTCCAGGAATCCCACCCTTCTGAACAGAGGTGTCAATATACCTGTTCTTCAGAAGGAACTCAGTTAGTCGTCGTGACAAGACGCTGAAGAAAATCTTGCCTTCGACGCTTAGCAGCGAGATCGTCCTAAACTGACTGATGTCCTTTGAGTCCTCTTCTTTAGGGATCCACACACCCTCTGCACATCTCCATTGGCCTGCCACTTGTCCTCTGCGCCAGATCACCCTCAACAGCTTCCACAGATGTCGCAGTAATTGTGGACAACGTTTGTAAACAGTGTATGGAACACCGCTGGGGCCTGGTGCTGATGCTGATCTAGCTCCCTTCACAACCTCCTGTATTTCAGCCCAGCTAGGCTCCCTTGTCACAAACTCCACTGCTGGCGCCTGCGGATTAATGAGGGTCCTCTGTGGTCCAAGTTCCTGGTCCCTCTCAGGGTCGCTGATGGTGTTGTGCAGAAAGGTGTTTGCCTCTGCCATTGAGCACATGAGGTTGCCACTCCGTTTATCCCCAAGCAGCTTTTTGGAGAAGGTGAAGGGGTTGGAGATGAACGCAGCACGCTTCCTTGCTCTCTCCTTCCTTCGCCTTCGGTGCCCTTCTGCACGTCGCAGCGTCATGAGCTTCTTTCTTAGAATGTTGCGAAGCTCTGCCAGGGGTTGTTTCTCCTCTTCACTTGCCACCTTGTATTGCTTCTTGAGGCTCCGCAGTTCTTGGCGCAGTTTGTGGATCTGAGTAGCGCGGCGGTTCAGTGTGAATATAGTCCTGGAGTTCTTACTCTCGCTGAGGCCAAACCTCTCTGCTGCATAGCTGACTATGATGGATGTCATGGTCTCGAGGCGTCTGTCCACTTCTCCCTTGGCGGTGGTTTCCAAGATCTGACTTACGTCTCTGTCGAACTGTGCCCATGCTGTCTGGCTGTTGGCTGGAGGCCACTTGATCCGCTTCTGATGGAATGATTTGCAGGGGTTTAGAGGCTCTACTGCTTGGAGGGGCTGGGCACTGTGGGGTGCTTCCTGGCCGGGCTCCTCCTGCGTCTCACCAGGATCAGGTCCTGTGCGTTGCAGTATGTTCCCCTGTTCCCTGCATTTCATCCTGGCCAGATGTATCTTGAGGCCACGCATGTTCTTACACACTTTTCCGCAGATGCATTGTGCATTCGTAGTCGAGTTTCCATTGCCGTATGTCGATTGATTGATTAAATGGTATGAAATATGGATTAAATGACGTGGAATATGGATTAAACTGCATGAAATATGGATTAAATGGCATGGAACATGGATTAAACTGTGTGGAAGATGGATTAAACTGTGTGGAGTATCTATTACACGACATGGAATATGGATTAAGCTGCATAGAAGATGGATTAAACTGCATGGAAGATGGATTAAACAGTGTGGAAGATGGATTCAACTGTGGAGGATGGATTAAACTGCATGGAATATGGATTAAACAGTGTGGAATATGGATTTAACTACATTAAATATGGATTGATCTGTGTGGAAAATGGATTAAACTGTGTGGAATATGGAGTAAATGGCATGAAATATGGATTAACCTGCATGAAATATGGATTAAATGGCATGGAATATGGATTAAACCGTGTGGAAGATGGATTCAACTGTGTGAAATATGAATTAAATGGCGTTGAATATGGATTAAACTGCATGAAATATGGATTAAATGGCATGGAATATCGATTAAACTTTGTGGAAGATGGATTAAACTGTGTGGAAGATGGATTAAACTGTGTGGAATATGGATTAAACAACATAGAATATGAATAAAGCTGCATGGAAGATGGATTAAATGACATGGAATATGGATTAAATGGTGTGGAAGACAGATTTAACCGTGAAAGATGGATTAAACTGTGTGAAATATGGATTAAATGGTGTGGAGGATGGATTAAATTGCATAAAATATGGATTAAATGGCATGGAATATCGATTAAACGGAATGGAAGATGGATTAAACTGTGTGGAAAATCGATTAAACGGCACGGAATATGGATTAAGCTGCATTGAAGATGGATTAAACTGCGTGGATGATGGATTAAACGGTGTGGAAGATGGATTTAACTGTGGAGGATGGATTAAACTGCATAAAATATGGATTAAATGGCATGGAATATGGATTAAACAGTGTGGAAGACAGATTTGACTGTGGAAGATGGATTAAACGGTGTGAAATATGGATTAAATTGTGTGGAGGATGGATTAAACTGCATAAAATATGGATTAAATGGCATGGAATATCGATTAAACGGCACGGAATATGGATTAAGCTGCATAGAAGATGGATTAAACTGCATGGAAGACGGATTAAACAGTGTGGAAGATGGATTAAACTGTGGAATATGGAGTAAATGGCATGAAATATGGATTAACCTGCATGAAATATGGATTAAATGGCATGGAATATGGATTAAACCGTGTGGAAGATGGATGAAACTGTGTGGAATATGGATTAAATGGCATGGATGATGGATTAAAGGTGTGGAATATGGAACAAACGGTGTGGAATATGGACAAAACAGCATGGAATATGGATCAAACTGTGTGGAAGATGGATTAAATTGTGTGGAAGATGGATTTAACTGTGGAGGATGGATTAAACTGTGTGGAATAAGGATTAAATGGCGTGGAATATAGATCAAACTGCGAAGAATTTGGATTAAACTGCATGGAATATGGATTAAACAGTGTGGAATATGGATTTAACTACATTAAATATGGATTGATCTGTGTGGAATATGGACTAAACTGTGAGGAATATGGAGTAAATGGCATGAAATATGGATTAACCTGCATGAAATATGGATTAAATGGCATGGAATATGGATTAAACCGTGTGGAAGATGGATGAAACTGTGTGGATTAAATGGCATGGATGATGGATTACAAGGTGTGGAATATGGAACAAACGGTGTGGAAATTGGACAAAACAGCATGGAATATGGATCAAACTGCGTGGAAGATGGGTTAAACGGTGTGGAAGATGGATTCAACTGAGTGAAATATGATTTAAATGGCGTTGAATATGGATTAAACTGCATGAAATATGGATAAAATGGCATGGAATATCGATTAAACTTTGTGGATGATGGATTAAACTGTGAGGAATATGGATTAAACGACATAGAATATGAATTAAGCTGCATGGAAGATGGATTAAATGACATGGAATATGGATTAAACGGTTTGAAAGACAGATTTAACTGTGGAAAACTGATTAAACTGTGTGAAATATGGATTAAATGGTGTGGAGGATGGATAAAACTGCATAAGATATGGATAAAATCGCATGGAAAATTGATTAAACGGACTGGAAGATGGATTAAACTGTGTGGAAAATCGATTAAACGGTGTGGAAAATGGATTTAACTGTGGAGGATGGATTAAACTGCATAAAATATGGATTAAAAGGCATGGAATATTGATTAAACGGACTGGAAGATGGATTAAACTGTGTGGAAAATCGATTTAACGGCATGGAATATGGATTAAGCTGCATTGAAGATGGATTAAACTGCATGGAAGACGGATTAAACAGTGTGGAAGATGGATTCAACTGTGGAGGATGGATTAAACTGTGGAATATGGAGTAAATGGCATGAAATATGGATTAACCTGCATGAAATATGGATTAAATGGCATGGAATATGGATTAAACCGTGTGGAAGATGGATGAAACTGTGTGGAATATGGATTAAATGGCATGGATGATGGATTACAAGGTGTGGAATATGGAACAAACCGTGTGGAATATGGACAAAACAGCATGGGATATGGATCAAACTGTGTGGAAGATGGATTAAATTGTGTGGAAGATGCATTCAACTGTGGAGGATGGATTAAACTGCGTAAAAATATGAATTAAACTGTGTGGAATATGGAGTAAATGGCATGAAATATGGAGTAAATGGCATGAAATATGGATTAAATAGCATGGAATATGGATTAAACCGTGTGGAAGATGGATGAAACTGTGTGGAATATGGAATAAACAGTGTGGAATATGGACAAAACAGCATGGAATATGGATTAAAATGCGTGGAAGATGGGTTTAACGGCATGGAAGATGAATTACAGTGCATGAAAGATGGATTCATCAGCATGGAATATCGATTAAACTGTGTGGAATATGGATTAAGTTGCATGGAGGATGGATTAAACTGCCTGGAAGATTGATTAAATGGTATGAAATATGGATTAAATGACGTGGAATATGGATTAAACTGCATGAAATATGGATTAAATGGCATGGAACATGGATTAAACTGTGTGGAAGATGGATTAAACTGTGTGGAGTATCTATTACACGACATGGAATATGGATTAAGCTGCATAAAAGATGGATTAAACTGCATGGAAGATGGATTAAACAGTGTGGAAGATGGATTCAACTGTGGAGGATGGATTAAACTGTGTGAAATATGGAGTAAATGGCATGAAATATGGATGAAGCTGCATGTAACATGGATTAAATGGCATGAAATATGGATTAAACTGCATGAAATATGGATTAAATGGCATGGAATATGGATTAAACGGTGTGGAAGATGGATTTAACTGTGGAAGATGGATTAAACGGTGTGAAATATGGATTAAATGCTGTGGAGGATGGATTAAACTGCATAAAATATGGATTCAATAGCATGGCATATCGATTAAACTGTGTGGAAGATGGATTAAACTGTATGGAATATCGATTAAACGGCACAGAATAATGATTAAGCTGCATAGAAGATGGATTAAACAGCGTGGATGATGGATTAAACGGTGTGGCAGATAGATTTCACTGTGGAGGATGGTTTAAACTGTGTGAAATATGGATTAAACTGTGTGGAATATGGATTAAACTGTGTGGAATATGGATTAAATGTCATGGAATGTGGATCAAACTGTGTGCAATATGGATAAAACGGCATGAAATATGGATTAAACTGCGTGGAAGATGGATTTAATGGTGTGGAAGATGGTTCAACTGTGGAAGATGGATTAAACTGTGTGAAATATGGATTAAATGGCGTGGAATATGGATTAGACTGCATGAAATATGGATTAAATGGCATGGAATATCGATTAAACTGTGTGGAAGATGGATTAAACTACATGGAAGACGGATTAAACAGTGTGGAAGATGGATTCAACTGTGGAGGATGGATTAAACTGTGTGGAATATGGATTAAATGGCGTGGAATATAGATCAAACTATGAAGAATGTGGATTAAACTGCATGGAATATGGATTAAACAGTGTGGAATATGGAGTAAATGGCATGAAATATGGATTAACCTGCATGAAATATGGATTAAATGGCATGGAATATGGATTAAACCGTGTGGAAGATGGATGAAACTGTGTGGAATATGGATTAAATGGTATGGATGATGGATTACAAGGTGTGGAATATGGAACAAACGGTGTGGAATATGGACAAAACAGCATGGAATATGGATCAAACTGCGTGGAAGATGGATTAAATTGTGTGGAAGATGGATTCAACTGTGGAGGATGGATTAAACTGCGTAAAAATATGAATTAAACTGTGTGGAATATGGAGTAAATGGCATAAAATATGGATTAAACTGCATGAAATATGGATTAAATAGCATGGAATATGGATTAAACCATGTGGAAGATGGATAAAACTGTGTGGAATATGAATTAAATGGCATGGATGATGGATTACAGTGCATGAAAGATGGATTAATCAGCATGTAATATCGATTAAACTGTGTGGAATATGGATTAAGCTGCATGGAGGATGGATTACACTGCCTGGAAGATTGATTAAATGGTATGAAATATGGATTAAATGACGTGTAATATGGATTAAACTGCATGAAATATGGGTTAAATGGCATGGAACATGGATTGAACTGTGTGGAAGATGGATTAAACTGTGTGGAGTATCTATCAAACGACATGGAATATGGATTAAGCTGCATAGAAGATGGATTAAACTGCATGGAAGATGGATTAAACAGAGTGGAAGATGGATTCAACTGTGGAGGATGGATTAAACTGTGTGGAATATGGATTAAATGGCGTGGAATATAGATCAAACTGCGAAGAATGTGGATTAAACTGCATGGAATATGGATTAAACAGTGTGGAATATGGATTTAACTACATTAAATATGAATTGATCTGTGTGGAATATGGATTAAACTGTGTGGAATATGGAGTAAATGGCATGAAATATGGATTAACCTGCATGAAATATGGATTAAATGGCATGGAATATGGATTAAACTGTGTGGAAGATGGATGAAACTGTGTGGAATACGGATTAAATGGCATGGATGACGGATTACAAGGTGTGGAATATGGAACAAACGGTGTGGAATATGGACAAAACAGCATGGAATATGGATCAAACTGCGTGGAAGATGGGTTAAACGGTGTGGAAGATGGATTCAACTGTGTGAAATATGAATTAAATGGCGTTGAATATGGATTAAACTGCATGAAATATGGATTAAATGGCATGGAATATCGATTAAACTTTGTGGAAGATGGATTAAACTGTGTGGAATATGGATTAAACAACATAGAATATGAATTAAGCTGCATGGAAGATGGATTGAATGACATGGAATATGGATTAAACGGTGTGGAAGACAGATTTAACTGTGGAAGATGGATTAAACCGTGAAATATGGATTAAATGGTGTGGAGGATGGATTAAACTGCATAAAATATGGATTAAATGGCATGGAATATCGATTAAACGGACTGGAAGATGGATTAAACTGTGTGGAAAATCGATGAAACGGCACAGAATATGGATTAAGCTGCGTTGAAGATGGATTAAACTGCATGGATGATGGATTAAACGTGTGGAATATGGATTTAACTGTGGAGGATGGATTAAACTGCATAAAATATGGATTAAATGGCATGGAATATTGATTAAACGGACTGGAAGATGGATAACACTGTGTGGAAAATCGATTAAACGGCACGGAATATGGATAAAGCTGCATAGAAGATGGATTAAACTGCGTGGATGATGGATTACACGGTGTGGAAGATGGATTTAACTGTGGAGGATGGTTTAAACTGTGTGAAATATGGATTAAACTGTGTGGAAGATGGATTAAATGGCATGGAATATGGATTAAGCTGCATGGAAGATGGATAAAACGGCATGGAATAAGGATTAAACTGCGTGGAAGATGGATATAACGGTGTGGAAGCTGATTCAACTGTGGAAGATGGAATAAACTGTGTGAAATATGGATTAATTGGCGTGGAATATGGATTAAACTGCATGAAATATGGATTAAAAGGCATGGAATATCGATTAAACTGCGTAAAAATATGAATTAAACTGTGTGGAATATGGAGTAAATGGTGTGGAGGATGGATTAAATTGCATAAAATATGGATTAAATGGCATGGAATATCGATTAAACGGAATGGAAGATGGATTAAACTGTGTGGAAAATCGATTAAACGGCACGGAATATGGATTAAGCTGCATTGAAGATGGATTAAACTGCATGGAAGACGGACTAAACAGTGTGGAAGATGGATTCAACTGTGGAGGATGGATTAAACTGTGGAATATGGAGTAAATGGCATGAAATATGGATTAACCTGCATGAAATATGGATTAAATGGCATGGAATATGGATTAAACCGTGTGGAAGATGGATGAAACTGTGTGGAATATGGATTAAATGGCATGGATGATGGATTACAAGGTGTGGAATATGGAACAAACGGTGTGGAATATGGACAAAACAGCATGGAATATGGATCAAACTGTGTGGAAGATGGATTAAATTGTGTGGAAGATGGATTCAACTGTGGAGGATGGATTAAACTGCGTAATAATATGAATTAAACTGTGTGGAATATGGAGTAAATGGCATGAAATATGGATTAAACTGCATGATATATAGATTAAATAGCATGGAATATGGATTAAACCGTGTGGAAGATGGATGAAACTGTGTGGAATATGGATTAAATGGCATGGATGATGGATTACAAGGTGTGGAATATGGAATAAACGGTGTGGAATATGGATAAAACAGCATGGAATATGGACTAAACTGCGTGGAAGATGGGTTAAACGGCATGGAAGATGGATTACAGTGCATGAAAGATGGATTCATCAGCATGGAATATCGATTAAACTGTGTGGAATATGGATTAACTTGCATGGAGGATGGATTAAACTGCCTGGAAGATTGATTAAATGGTATGAAATATGGATTAAATGACATGGAATATGGATTAAACTGCATGAAATATGGATTAAATGGCATGGAACATGGATTAAACTGTGTGGAAGATGGATTAAACTGTGTGGAGTATCTATTAAATGACATGGAATATGGATTAAGCTGCATAGAAGATGGATTAAACTGCATGGAAGATGGATTAAACAGTGTGGAAGTTGGATTCAACTGTGGAGGATGGATTAAACTGTGTGGAATATGGATTAAATGGCGTGGAATATAGATCAAACTGCAAAGAATGTGGATTAAAGGAGCTGTATAATGCTTCTCAAATGTTCCAAAAGTCAAATACAGGCATTTATAAGCTAGATATGTTCCCATTGTTACTATAGAAGCTAATTTGGTGTTAAATATTAGTTTTTCGACGCATCTAATGTCCAACACGGAAGTAAGATGGCTGACTGTCCTGAACCGCGGAGCTCTCGACCAATTGCAGCATGTTTTACGCCCATTTCATGACGTCGCCCCGGAAGAGACACTTATTCTGAAGGGTCACAGAATTGTCTGTAGCACCGGCACCGGCAGCTCTCATGTGGATGTTAGTAGTAAACATTGATGGATAATTCCTCCGATCGACGGGATAAAACAGACCAGCCTGTTATGGAGCTGTATGCGCTAGACCCAGAGTCTGATATGGAGTTTGAAGTATACGCAGTACCACAGAAGTACCACAGAGACCCCTGACAAGTAAGTAAATTAGCGAACAAATCATAGCCTAACAGTTAGCATTGAGCTGAGAGATGTGTTGACTCACCAGTGTTGTTGTTGTCTGTCCATGCGCGTTTTTATAGTAGGAACTGCGTCAGGTTTCAAAAGTAATCCCAGAGAAAAAACATTTTACTGCCCGAGATTCATGAAGTTGTCAGGAGTGAAGTTCACACACAAAGTTGAGTTTTTTTTTTTCCCCTGCTCCTGGAGTTAAAATCCAACCACTTCTGGCAATTCGATTCATCCAGTAGGTACAACAAATACACTCCCACGCTGAACATAACCACGTTGAACGTAACTGCATTTTCCCCAACTTGCTGTCCTCTAGAGCTTAAAAAAAAAGGGGAAAAAAAGGAAGAAAATTCTCCTGAACTCTTGAGCAAACGTCTGTTAGCTGATGGCTACTTGTCTCTGAGGAAATCTTCCTGCAGGTGTTAGTTTCTTCCCCAGAGAGTGTGTATCGGATTGAGTTTCTGTTCAAGAGGGCGTCTTGCTACGATACTGAGCGTGCGCATTTGGACTTTCATGATTGGTGCCACGTTCATACGTAACGGGGTGGGTCGTCAGCCGTTTGCAGGGAGGTAGCGCTTGGTTTAAATATTCATGTAGATTACTCAAATATGCATGAATGAAGAAAAATAACGATTTAAATCATTTCTTGATGAGGAAATAACACACTGACATGCTGAAAAGCTCTTAAAAGTCCATTTTTCATGATAGGGCTCCTTTAAATGCTTGGAAAGCTTTCTGAAGGGTAAATTATTCGTCACAATTTACCCCACAAACTGCGCGAGTTGCAAACTACCACTCTGAAAATTGTTTGCATCTGGGGGCACCGGCGATGTGGCAGAGCTTTCAGGGTTCAAATAAATGGAAAGAAACGAAGGTTAACCCTAGTTATATTAACAAAGGCAGAGACCTCTACTGGACTTTATGGGTACAGTAGGCGTGTCTACCTATAAAGGTAGGTGCACCACCGGCTGCCCTTATTCCACCAAGCTTCAGCGTAAGGCTAAAGAGTGGCAGGCCTGAGTTAATATAACTAGGGTTACAATATCATAACCTTTGTTATATCTCACACAGGCTTCGCCCTCTACTGGACTCTATGGGTACAGTAGGCGAAGCCGGATATATGTACTCCTTGCCGCGGGAGAGGCCCTGCACACTGACCATGCCAGCTACTGATTAGGTACCAAAACCCTGTCACCACTTTATTATTCTTAGCCACAGATGGAGTGGCGACAGGTTTGCAGCCCAGTTAGCAGGACCTGGCTAGGCTGGGTGAAGTTGTGGCCTAACCTCGCATGGGTCTCAACCATGACCACCTGTACACCTAATTGACCAATGCAGGTGCATGACACCCTGTGGGGATCAAGTATAACAGATACCTGACACACCCTTCCTCTCACAGGTCCTGTGATCCTGCGGTGAGCACAGACCTGGAGAAGGAGCCCGACACATCCAAGAGATAGAACCTTATGAACGGGCAGGGTGAAGACCACAATCCCCTCGTACATATGTCCTCAACACTCGCACCACTGAAAAGAGCCATAGACATCTCCACACTTCTTGTGGAGTGCACCCGGACCACAGTGGGCGGCTCTTGACCCGCTTCAGTGTAGGCTGAGAAAATACATTACACAGCCACCTCACCAAGCGCTTCCTGGACAGGGCTCTGCCAGCTGTCCCATCAGAAACAACTGGTTGGTGTTCCTGACAGTGGCTGTTTGGTTGACAAGCATGTCAACCAAACATTAATGGCAACTCCCACTGAGGTACAGAAATGCCCGCCAATGGTCGTAGCCTTCTGACTCCCTGCAGGAACCATTTTATCAGAGGGTGGGTGAAGACTGGACCTCCGCCCATCCCTTCGTGGCATGACGAGATGGCTACAACGTGACCTAACAGTCATGTGAGACAGCCCTCTATCAACCAAAAACCGTAGAAAGGAAAGAATGTCCCTCACTGAACATGTAAGTGGATCTACTTTCGCTGAACGCTGAAAACCCAACCACTTAGCTCTGTAACAGGCAGCGGTAGGTCCAGCCCTAGCTGCTTGGATGGTTTTCACCACCTGAGCAGTCAGCCCAGCCTGTGTTAGCCTGTCTCTAACCCCCAGATTCCACATACTCCGGTCCGCTCCGTTCCGTTCCACTGCGCACGGCGCAGCAAACACGTTGCTATGTTATTTAATGAGCTGCAGTCCACATACTCCGTGTGGCTCCGTTGACGTGCGGCCTCTGCGTTGCGCTGCGCCCAAATTGCAGAGCCAGTCCAATTTCTGTTCTGTCAGCGCAGGCGGGATCAATCCCCACAGCTCAGATCACACCAAACAGGAACATGAACGTGGACTACATTCGGATTGTCAAAGTAAACACATTGCAAATCCAAACATAAAATACATGAAAAACCACAATTTGATTAAAAATTACCTCCAGAATTTGAGTTTTCCGTACCGTACGCGTTTCACATCGGCCTATACATTATAGAGTACAGATCAGGACACTGATATGAACAAAAATGGAAAACATGAAATTCCCCAAGGTAAAACACCTGTTTCTGTTGATCGTGACATAAAAAAAAAGGCTGAACTCTGTATTGTTTGCGTCCTCGTGCGGTTCATGTGTGCTGGATTTGCTATTCACTAAATTGTACACATGTTGATAATTGTGAAAGGCCATTTGATTCATGCCTCACGCATGCTCTCCCACGGCTCCAAGACCTGGCGGAGAGCAGCTGGACGGAGCTGTGTGCAGTGGGCGTTGCACTTCCCAACGTGTTTGCTGCGCCGTGCGATGGGGTGGGGATGCCTCCCCACCCCATCAGGGAGGCATCCGTGAATGCTGACATGTAAGGGGTCGCTCGTTCTGTCATCAGTGGTGTCCAAGTCAACAAATGTTGAGGGGATTCCCAGTACTGCAGGTTGCCCTGCACGGATGGGGGGGACCGTCAGCAGCCAAAACTTTTGCCTCTTGAGGTCTAAGTGTAGGCTGTTGAACCACCTTTAAAGACAACGCATGTGCAGCAGTCCTAGTGGAACCACTGGGAGAGCTGCCACCATGTGCCCCAGGGTCTGCATAACAGTCAAGGCTGTGACACATGGACCCTGTCACAGCTTGAGAACCTCCTGCTATAGGGCTGTCCGTCTGGACTCCGACAGAGTGACTCTCAGTCTGACAAAATTAAGCACAATCCCCAAATACTTGGCCTGCTGGCTTGGTTGGGGGCTGCTCCTCTCCCAGTTGTGCTCTGCTGAACGTACGAGGGGCCAGGGAATAGCCAAATGGTAACCTGTTGTATCTGTAGGCTGTTCCCTGGAAAGCAAAACGCAGGAATTTCCTGTGTTTTGGTGCCACCTCAACATGAAAATAAGCATCCTTCAAGTCGATGGCTGAGAGCCGGTTGCTTGGTTGGATGAGTTCCAGCAGTCTCTTAACAATTAGCATGTGGAAGGTTTTGTGACCGATACGCATGTTCAGGGCACGGAGGTCCAGGATGGGTCTGTAGCCCCCCGTCTTTTTGGGAACCAAAAAGTATGGGGAAGTAAGAACCCCGTTCCTTGTCGTGAGGAGTAACAATTGACCTGGCAGGTCCTGAATTCTCCCCTCGAGGAACTCTATCTCTTGTTGAGAGGATAGATTCATCTCTTGAATGCCCCTGAACACTGGGAGGAGCCCACAGAACTGGAGAGAATATCCCAGTCTGAGGGTCCTGTCCAACCAGTCTGTCAGTATGCAGCTGCTCCGCCATGATTTGTGGCGGAGCTACACTTTGTACAAACGAGTGAGAGGGCGTGCAGGTAGCTGAGCGGCTTTAAGAAAGCTGAGGTACACAATTTCGGCCCTCTCCGCCGCCAAATCCCCTATAAATGGAAGTTTGGCTCATGGGGGGCCCTCTGTGAAAGGGCTGAGTCGTCCCTGAACGCACCTGGCCGGTTGTTCGAGCTCTAGGGGCCATTCGTGAATGCATCTCTGTTGTCCGAGCCGGCGTGGTGTCTCCTGAACTCACCACCGCTGCTCAGCCTCTCACAGCTATGGAGACATCCACTGTTTGATCCAGCTGCGGAATTTGCGGCTGGAAAACGTGTGGAAGACATACTGATCGTCCTACTGCTGTTTACCCGAGATACAGCTCGTGTTAACCCGACCGCTTCGCTGTAGTGTAGGTGCGCTGTGGTCCCGTGTGGGGCGTTGCTGAGGCCAATCATCTGGGGCCGGTTGTGATTCAGTTGGGGAATCCGCAGCGGAGAAATTTCCTCGTTGATGGTGTTCCCTTCGCCTGACCGCAGCATTATGGTGGGGCAGCTTGGTCTCTTCCCTCTGCTTAGAGGCGGTAGCTAGCGGTAGATGGTGGCTAAGCTACGGCTAGGCTGCGCTTTTTGTTCCTCCAGCCTTTTCAGTCGCTGCATCACCATCATGAGGGAGCCGAAGAGGCGAGACCGGTGCAGCAAAGAGATCCACTCTGTCTCTTTTAGGGAAGGGCTGTGAGACCCAGCCAGACATGGCGAGACCCGACGGCCAACAGGGACAAAACACGCCCAGCAGCAGTAGCGACTCCCTGAATGCAGTTTTTCATCTGGTTGTGAATGCGAGCGAGGACCTACACAGTGTCAGTGGAGTGGGGCGTCGCGGGGCAGAGAGGCTGCCGCTGCAATGCCCAGCACAGCCATGTTATTAGCTGCTGCTGCTCGCGGCGCACCCAGCTGGAGCGTGTCCTTATCCTGCGGCAGCGGTGTCAGTGGTTAGCCCTGACCAGCCACTGATAGCAGGATGAGGAGCGCAGCCAAAGCGTCTTTGAGTGGGGGCACACCGGGAAACACAGTCTTCATTTGGCCCTGCACACGCAAGAAAAATGACACCCTCGTGACTGTCATCCTGGTCTTCAGCGGCTCCGACCATGACGCCTTCATGTACTGCTAGGTGTCGGGAAGCGCTGGGGAGATGGAAGCAGGTCAGGGTGGTTGAGCAGGGCTCCTAGTGGAGATGGCTCATGGGCTTAGGGGGCAGTGGGAGGGGGGCAGGTGAAGCCCAACACACTCCGCCGCAGTAGACATGACTTAGGGAAGTCGAGTCTAATAGAAGCGGCGCCTCACACCATCGAGCCGTCCGCAAGAGAGAGGTTTTTCCTTTCGTCTTGCTCAGGCGGCGAGCCTGCAGCGGAAGCTGAGCAGGTGTGGTAGCCGATGCTGTCTCAGGCAGAGTGGAGGTGGTGAATGCTGGCGCGGCGACCTCCTCCTCCGTGGCATCATCCTCAGATTCCTGCTCTTCCTCCTAACTGTCGTCAGGAGACCCGGTGAGAGAAGCTCCATGGACGGTGAAGTAGTCGGCTTACTGCTGGCAGCGGATACTGGGCGTGTCTCTGCAGCTCGGGTGCTGAGCCAGTCCAGCGATGATGTGCTTCCTCCCGAGATTATGTAGTTCTTGGAGCGGCGACTCTTTCCTAGGAGATGGTGTGTCGGTGGGCACTCGCCGATGCTGATAGAAAAGGAATGAGGGCAGCCGGTGGTGCACCTGCCTTTATAGGTTGACACGCACTACTGGCCGGCTACACACATGAAAATTTCAGTGGGCCATCGCTTGTACGTGATTGGAGGAGAGCTGTACCCATAGAGTCCAGTAGAGGGCGAAGCCTGTGTGAGATATAACAAGGCTTTAATTGAAAGCACTGGTAAAATGGCTGCTTTCCAAAGATGTAAGGATAGAGATGTTTGTTTAAAATATGTGTTAACTTACTGCACCTGTCTCACACACTAAATATTTCCCAAAATGGGATGCTGTGATCTGACTACAGGACAGCTGCAGACTCAAATTAGAATAGCTGCGTTACATTTCTAAAACTGGTAGAATATGTATGCACACATGTTTAATGTATGCACTTTAGAAGACGTATGTGACCACCAGACAGCGGGGGAAAAGATCCTTTTGTTCTGCAGTCTGTGTGAAGTCAGTGCACAAGCTGTGAGGACAGTCCATGTGGTCTTGGATTTCGGACCATGGGCAGATGGTAAAATCTACATGACATGGACCCCTACGGACAGAAGGACAGGGAGACCGTAAAACAACTTTAATAATGACGTTTACCCTCTGAAAAACAGAGGCGTAAATGGGAAATTTTTAAATGATATTGGTGTTGAATTAGTTTAACAGCTAGTATGGGGGAAGAGGGCAGAAAGGTACACCTCCCTCTGAGTTAAAAACATGCATCTCATACCCACTCTGTAGCTTTGGTATTCTGTTTTAAGCTCAAATATTCCTCATCTTCTTTTAGTATAACCTCTTACTGACTTGACCTCATATGAATAATTTATTCAGCAAAGTAAAAAAATCATAACTGGCTCATGAGCTTAAAGCTTCCAGTTTCCAGCATTAGCAGTTCTGACGAGGCTGACTAACTTCAGATGAGATGTATATCCTCCTGGCATCAAGCACATGAACTCGGCTTCTTTTCTTGTTTCAGTCTCTTGATTTCACTCCGCTCTTCTACCTAGAGTCTATTTTCTTTGATATCTCTTTTCATCCCTTATTTGTATGTCTGTGTGAATCTTAATAGACCTGTCAAGGATGTCTGGAGTGCATTATACCAAACTTAAAAACAGAAATTGAACTAGTATTGAATTAAGAAATGTATATTTTCTCTTTTTATTTAATGAAAGTGACAATGCTGCTAGTGTATGGAGGGTGAAGGGGGACAAAATTAAATAAATAAATATGTCATGAAATAAATAAATATGTCATGAAATACATACCTGTAAATCTCCCATTAATTAATTAAATGTATCATTAATTTCTTAAAAACATCATTAAATAATTAAATTTACCACTAAATAATTAAATATATCATTAAATCATTAAATACATCAATAAATAATTAAATACATCATGAAATTATGAAATATGCAATTAAATAATTAAATGTCCCATGAAATAATTAAATATACCTTTTGAAATAATAAATTTAAATACTAAAATGACATTTTAAAGAAAACTTTTATTTCAAGATGTATTTAATTATTTCACTGTGTATTTAATTATTTCATGCCTCCTCTGTGAGCGCTGTTGTCATGAAATCATTTAAAATGTCAAACCCAGCCATCAAACTCAGTGGGCGGGACTAACGTTGATCTGTGAAATCGATTGTTTTGGCCTGTTGACTGTTTCGTGTTGGGTTCAAACATGGCGGCTCCGCTCATGCTTGCCTGAATAAGCTCTGATTAAACACTTTTATCGAAATCACTGGTTATTTCGACCCCAGAGTGACAACAAATTTACTTAAAGTACTTAAATGGTTTTCTACCACACAACCTGAAACGCCAGGAACAGGTGCTGTGCCGAAAAGCACCCCCTCTCAAGAAGCGCAGTAACACCCACTAAACAATAGATGGCGCGTATTCGTTCATGTTCCTGAACAACCTATTATCTGTGCCAACCTGTTAATAGATAAATACATAAATAAGAGGGGATGGGGGAATCTAACTGCAAATATAAAAAAAATTTTTAGACCTACTTTGAAAAAAAAAAAAAAGATTAACAGAAGAGGGTGCATATTTTGACATATTCTCTGAGTATCAGCAGCAGCGTCCACTGAAGAGGGGCCCACTTTGGGCCCCTTAGTACCAACGTGGCGGTTTAACCACCACAGCCTACTGTATTGTTGCTGACCATGTCCATCACAGTCCATCTACTTCCAGCAGAATAACGCGCCATGTCATAAAGCAGGAATCATCTCAGACTGGTTTCTGGAACATGACGATGAGTTCATTGTACTCTAATGTTCTCCACAGTCACCAGATCACAATCCAACGGAGCAGCTTTGGGATGTGGTGGAACGGAGAGGTTCTAATCATGGATATGCAGCCGACAAATCTGCAGCAACTGTGTGATGCTGTCATGTCAATATGGAGCAAAATCTCTGAGGAATGTTTCCAGTACCTTGTTGAATCTATGCCATCAATGATTAAGGCAGTTCTGAAGGCAAAAGGGGTCCAACCAGATACTAGCAAAATGTACTTTATAAAGTAGATGTGAATGTGTATATATATATATATATATATATATATATATATATATATATATATATATATATATATACAGTATACATACACACAGAGACATGGTAGTGCTTTTGTGGGTATACATTTCCTCATTTTGTCACAGGGCAGAGCAGCAGTATAATATGAAGTTGAGGGCTGCAGTGACACAAAAGCCCCGTTTCCACCCGCGGGTCTGGGTCAGGTCGGGCCGGGCCAGGCCGGATCGGGTGGGTTTGGGTATGGATGTGTTGATTTCACGCTGTGTCCCCACAGCAACCTGTACCCTTATTCTGGAGGCGGAGAATTAGCTGGACAGCGCTGCTACGTGATTGTGTGACATCATCGCCGTGTAACGCCGTTTAACCAAAACACCGGCGCCACACGTGACAGAAACAGAAAGGAGTCACCCCAGCTTTGTTTTTACGCTGGGTCACGCGGGAAGTGGCGGGTTTTTCAATGAATCAGCTGATTGCTGTGTATAAGCTCCACCTCTTTGGTCCGGATCGGTTAGATCAGTACCCCTACCGAAGGGTGCCAAAAAAGTAGGCCGGGTCGGGTCGGATATAAGGGTACCCGTCCCAGTTTTTATCTGTGGAGACGCAAAAAAACGTGGACCGATCCGGCCCGACCCGACCCAGACCCGCTGGTGGAAACGAGGCAAAACACACATCATCTTACACACTAAAGCCCCG
The DNA here is from genome assembly GCA_023101725.1 of Atherinomorus stipes. Classification (NCBI taxonomy): domain Eukaryota; kingdom Metazoa; phylum Chordata; class Actinopteri; order Atheriniformes; family Atherinidae; genus Atherinomorus; species Atherinomorus stipes. The sequence continues at coordinate 247,492 of JALJCO010013400.1, forward strand.
TTTCCACCCGCGGGTCTGGGTCAGGTCGGGCCGGGCCAGGCCGGATCGGGTGGGTTTGGGTATGGATGTGTTGATTTCACGCTGTGTCCCCACAGCAACCTGTACCCTTATTCTGGAGGCGGAGAATTAGCTGGACAGCGCTGCTACGTGATTGTGTGACATCATCGCCGTGTAACGCCGTTTAACCAAAACACCGGCGCCACACGTGACAGAAACAGAAAGGAGTCACCCCAGCTTTGTTTTTACGCTGGGTCACGCGGTAAGTGGCGGGTTTTTCAATGAATCAGCTGATTGCTGTGTATAAAGCCCCGTTTCCACCCGCGGGTCTGGGTCAGGTCGGGCCGGGCCAGGCCGGATCGGGTGGGTTTGGGTACGGATGTGTTGATTTCACGCTGTGTCCCCACAGCAACCTGTACCCTTATTCTGGAGGCGGAGAATTAGCTGGACAGCGCTGCTGCGTGATTGTGTGACATCATCGCCGTGTAACGCCGTTTAACCAAAACACCGGCGCCACACGTGACATAAACAGAAAGGAGTCACCCCGGCTTTGTTTTTACGCCGGGTCACGCGGGAAGTGGCGGATTTTTCAATGAATCAGCTGATTGCTGTGTATTAGCTCCACCTCTTTGGTCCGGATCGGTTAGATCAGTACCCCTACCGAAGGGTGCCAAAAAAGTAGTCCGGGTCGGGTCGGATATAAGGGTACCCGTCCCAGTTTTTATCTGTGGAGACGCAAAAAAACGTGGACCGATCCGGCCCGACCCGACCCAGACCCGCTGGTGGAAACGGGGCATAAGCTCCACCTCTTTGGTCCGGATCGGTTAGATCAGTACCCCTACCGAAGGGTGCCAAAAAAGTAGGCCGGGTCGGGTCGGATATAAGGGTACCCGTCCCAGTTTTTATCTGTGGAGACGCAAAAAAACGTGGACCGATCCGGCCCGACCCGACCCAGACCCGCTGGTGGAAACGAGGCATTATTAGCCCCGTTTCCACCCGCGGGTCTGGGTCAGGTCGGGCCGGGCCAGGCCGGATCGGGTGGGTTTGGGTATGGATGTGTTGATTTCACGCTGTGTCCCCACAGCAACCTGTACCCTTATTCTGGAGGCGGAGAATTAGCTGGACAGCGCTGCTACGTGATTGTGTGACATCATCGCCGTGTAACGCCGTTTAACCAAAACACCGGCGCCACACGTGACAGAAACAGAAAGGAGTCACCCCAGCTTTGTTTTTACGCTGGGTCACGCGGGAAGTGGCGGGTTTTTCAATGAATCAGCTGATTGCTGTGTATAAGCTCCACCTCTTTGGTCCGGATCGGTTAGATCAGTACCCCTACCGAAGGGTGCCAAAAAAGTAGGCCGGGTCGGGTCGGATATAAGGGTACCCGTCCCAGTTTTTATCTGTGGAGACGCAAAAAAACGTGGACCGATCCGGCCCGACCCGACCCAGACCCGCTGGTGGAAACGAGGCAAAACACACATCATCTTACACACTAAAGCCCCGTTTCCACCCGCGGGTCTGGGTCAGGTCGGGCCGGGCCAGGCCGGATCGGGTGGGTTTGGGTATGGATGTGTTGATTTCACGCTGTGTCCCCACAGCAACCTGTACCCTTATTCTGGAGGCGGAGAATTAGCTGGACAGCGCTGCTACGTGATTGTGTGACATCATCGCCGTGTAACGCCGTTTAACCAAAACACCGGCGCCACACGTGACAGAAACAGAAAGGAGTCACCCCAGCTTTGTTTTTACGCTGGGTCACGCGGGAAGTGGCGGGTTTTTCAATGAATCAGCTGATTGCTGTGTATAAGCTCCACCTCTTTGGTCCGGATCGGTTAGATCAGTACCCCTACCGAAGGGTGCCAAAAAAGTAGGCCGGGTCGGGTCGGATATAAGGGTACCCGTCCCAGTTTTTATCTGTGGGAGACGCAAAAAAACGTGGACCGATCCGGCCCGACCCGACCCAGACCCGCTGGTGGAAACGAGGCAAAACACACATCATCTTACACACTAAAGCCCCGTTTCCACCCGCGGGTCTGGGTCAGGTCGGGCCGGGCCAGGCCGGATCGGGGTGGGTTTGGGTATGGATGTGTTGATTTCACGCTGTGTCCCCACAGCAACCTGTACCCTTATTCTGGAGGCGGAGAATTAGCTGGACAGCGCTGCTACGTGATTGTGTGACATCATCGCCGTGTAACGCCGTTTAACCAAAACACCGGCGCCACACGTGACAGAAACAGAAAGGAGTCACCCCAGCTTTGTTTTTACGCTGGGTCACGCGGGAAGTGGCGGGTTTTTCAATGAATCAGCTGATTGCTGTGTATAAGCTCCACCTCTTTGGTCCGGATCGGTTAGATCAGTACCCCTACCGAAGGGTGCCAAAAAAGTAGGCCGGGTCGGGTCGGATATAAGGGTACCCGTCCCAGTTTTTATCTGTGGAGACGCAAAAAAACGTGGACCGATCCGGCCCGACCCGACCCAGACCCGCTGGTGGAAACGAGGCATAAGACTTCAAAGACGATGTTAGCAAAGCACCAATGAAACCACTTTTCCTCCTCAAGAACACAATAATTAGAAAGCGTTACAATGCCTCACCATCACCAGAACCTCACTGCAACAGCACAGGTGAGCTTTTTTTTCAGCCATATCAACACAGTTGTGATCTTAGCTGTAGTCCATGCAGGGCTTTCTATCAGGCATATATTCAAGTTTCTGAAGATCAACCCTCACAATTACAAGAAGATACAAAAGTACAAAGAGCATCAGATTTGTGGTACAACTGTGGAAAAATCCAACTTACAGCAAGCTCTGCAAAAAACATTTCCAGTTCATGCTACCACAACAAATAAGTTTTAATCTGAGCACATGTACTCCTCCTTTCATGGTAATTATTAAACAAACTACGGTAAAGGAAATGAAGTTATAGCTTGTAATCAGCTGAAAGAGCAGGGCATGATCACACTCATATGGGTCTTGTCATCTGCATCCAGGAGCCAGGTCTCTCAGCGAGTCCTGATGTGGTTACTGACTCGGATGTGATTTTAGAAATAAAATGTCCCGTACCCACCCATCCTTCCCTCACTGAGAATCTTACCCAGAAATGCAGCGATATCAAACTGGTAGATGGAGAGCTGCTGCTGCAGAACTGGAAGCAGAGGCTGTTACATGAAAGTGCAGCTTACGATGTTTTGCACAGGTCTAAAGACGCCACCCTTGCGATCTGGACATCTATGAGCATGTTTCATTTACAGAACAATATGATGAAGCATTTGTAAAGGAACAAGTAAAGCGCTTTAGAGGGTTTTACTTCTCATGTTTCTTGAGTATGTAGAAATATGTAGAAAGACAGTTTCAGCTAAATGAGAGACACTTGAAGATGATGCGCAAGCTTTAATGCACATTTGCTCATTTGACAACTATAAACGGGACAATCAGACATTAACAAACAGGCAGAGTTCAGTCCTCTGAATGAAAGAAGTCAGTCAATTAAATCTGTTGGAATACTTCACAATTAAAAATGTAAATAATATAAACATGGAGGGAAATTAATGACAAAATGTTGCAAATAGTTCTGTATTTTTGCAATCTTCTGATATAACAAAATGTCAAGAATACACAACTGAACTTTGTCATTTTGAGAAAAACACTTGTCATTGAAAGAGAATCTGTCACATCGTGGTTGAATATAAGAAATATTCATTGTTCAATTGATTGCAGTATATGTACACAGCATCTTATAAGCTTCTCAACAAAAAAATTCACACTGTGTAGGAAAGATAAAAACAGGGAGACCTACATATTATTTACACTCTACATATTTACATCCATTCATTTTCTGGTAAGCGGCAGGTACACTCTGGTAAACGACATTTTAGCCGTGAGGCTGCAGTGCTAACCACCACGCCACCATACAGCCACGCTACAGATTTCTACATCAAAATGATGATGCATCATGAATTAAATCCTCTCTTAAATTGACTAGAGCAGCACATATTCTCAGAGTCTTGTCTATTTAGGAGCCATGCTGACAGGAATAGATTGTGATAGCATTTTGAAGACCTTTAAACGTCTGACTGCTCTTTCAATATTGGTCTTACATTTGCAACCCAACGTGTGCATGTTACCTGTTCCTCAGTTAGCTGTCCATGGTTTTTTCATGAAAGAAGGAATTACTACTCTAACTTCTCTCTCAAAGAGAAAGTCTTTCATAGTAAAACCTCTGTCTGCCATGACTTCATCTCCAAGTCTCAGGCACGTTAGTATTCCTGAGTCCATTGTTATACATTTGCCACCACATCCACCACCATACGCAGCAGACACAAACATGATTAGTCCACACGGTGCAATGGCAACTAAATATATGACAGTGTTGTGTGGATAATAGTGGCTGTATGATTCTGCTCGTGAGCCCAGATATTTGGGTTTCTGTAAAAGGCTCTCACTGCAGTCTATAATGCATGTAGTATTGGGAAAGTTTTTTTGAAGGCTGCAGGCATAGTACATGTAGCTTGAATAGTTTCTCTTGGCAGCCATGGAATTAATGATCAGAAAAGTTCCTCTAGTCTGTCTAACCAGTATGAGATGATCTTGCTAGCCGTGCTCTGTGATATTAAATTGGTGGCTTAGGTCACTTATTACACAGTTAATCTTTAATTTCATAAGTGTCATCAGGACTTGATCTCGTACAGGCATCGTAAATTTGTTGATTTCATATCCTTCCAGTGTCGACACCAGAATGTTAAATGTCCCTAAGGCTACACCAGCGTGCAGCAAAGTGTCTGTCATTTTGAAGAAGGAAATATGCAACTTCATCTGAGTCATCTTGTCCTGGACATCTTTTCTCCGAGACATTTTGTAGCATTGATGATCTTGTTGTGAAGGGTCCTCCCACTGTGTGTGGACTGAGTCCAGATGTGGCTCAGGAGGTTGTGTGGAGGTGCTGGTCTGGTCTGGTCTGGAATGACTGAAGGTGAATCCACAGAGTAGCCTGAAGGATAAGAACATACTGTACAATCAAATAGGCAATCATGTAAAATATGATAGCATAACAGAACTATTAAGTAACTTATACAATTTTCTGACAGAAATTTCTATTCTACACTCACACAAATCCAAAATCTTAAATATCAACAGCTTGAGGCCCCTTAAAATGCTCCTAAAATTTTATTGTAATGGTAAAATATTGTGATTAGACGGTGCTACGTTGCATTTAACCTTTTTAGCTGGAGTTTTTTTTTTTATATATATATACAACTTTATACAAATGATAAATTAAACTGCCTAAAATAACTGCTGGCACATTCTTTATGAACACAAACCTTAGACTTTTTTTTTACCTACAGCCATGGAGCTAAAACCCCCCAATTTTTAATTCTTAAATACGTCCCAGCAAAAACACACAATACATACATATATATATATATATATATATATATATATATATATATATATATATATATATAATTTTTATTATCATTTTTTATTTTGCCTGTATTTGTGTAGTGCATTGTTGAATTTTCTTGGTATACTGAATAAAAATCTATTAAAAGTCAGTTAAATGAAGCTGAGCATCTCTCTGCCAGCATGCTTCTGGTGGTAATAACTGAGCTGCTGCTAACAGCGTGCAAACATCCAGACCAAGACAGATTTAGCAGTTTTAACAGATTTCCCTGCAACCAGCTCGCGCTGATCTTAACGCCATTCACCACTCAGTAAAAGCTAAGAATTTCATGATTAAAATGTGAAACCCCACATTTACATCTTCACTCACCGGGATCATGTTTGGTCTTTTGTTGATGTTCCTGGAAGCCGTCTGGCCCACGGTGGTCTGGAGGAGCCGTCGCCTTTTCTTTGGTGAGGGCCGGTCATAGCCCAGATAAAGCTCCGGGTTGGGGTGCAGCTCTGTGGGCTTTTTATCAATAAAATGAAAGGAGTAAACATAAACTCTCTTCGGTGGATCTTTTCGTTTTAAAGCTGCCAGCCACACTAGTTTCCGATCCTCCTTCCTCGGCAGAGTGCAGCGCGTAGGGCGCTGGACACGGATGGACCTTTCGAAGTTGTTGATGCTCGAAGCAAAATGTTTCCAACTCGTTTTTCAGTTTTCTTGAGTTTTTATAACAACCGACAACAGCACAAGTTGAACACGAACTCATGTTTGAACAAATAAGTCGCTCCTTAGCGAAAAGTAACCTGATTAACTCTTTTGCTCTGACAATGGGTACCCGGAAGCATAAAACCGGACTGCAGTGGTGGAAGAGGAGTAGTCCCGTCATGGCAGCTTACGAACGTCTCAAAAATTCATTTCAAACAAATAACTTTGCGTCCAGAAAAGAAAACAGTTGCACACATGCTTGGCTGTTTCCTTTCAGTCTCTTACAAACCCACGTAAAGACAACTGCAACCCAAATGTTTTCGAATATGTATTGTGTTTGTTCCCAAGCCCGATCTGTCATAGATTAGTCTTGACTTGCTGTCTGGAGAAGCCAAATCAGATGTCAGGATTTGTGGGCAAGCCACACAAGTCCCGCCCACTGAGTTTGATGGCTGGGTTTGACATTTTAAAGGTGCCATGACATCAAATTTCACTTTTCTGGGGTTTTGGGTGTATAATATGATCTGTTGTGCACTGATGAGGCCATGTGAATGTCCAGAGTGAGAATCAAAGTCCCTGTTTATGGTCTGTCAGCTTTGTCTCTCTGCTCAGAAACAGTTGAATCAGACAGCAGGCTATCATTCTACGTAGTTCTATCATTCTACGTAATTTAATTGCTCCAATAAGAGCACACTATCAAGTAAACAGCGCCCCCTCTCTCTCTCCTAACGGCCTATGCACCGTCCGCTCCCCCCTCCCCTCCCTGTCTGATTCAGCTGCATGTATGGAGCAAGTAGTAACTTCTGTGCAGTCAGGTCTGGATTTTCAAACAAATGGATTTAAAAGAAAACTTCTGCAGCAACACTGAGGGAGGGGGCCACAACCTTGTCATTACCTGTAAGTTTATTTATTTTCTAAATGCTGTCTTGTCTGATAAACGTAGCTCACTGTCTGGATTGTTGCTAGCAGTTAGCCTTTAGCAAACTCCGATCGCAGCTTGACCTATATTCTCCAAATAAGGTCATAGCGAAATAAGGTGTAGCCAATCAAAATGAAGTCAACGTGGTCTCCGGGTAAAGCTCCATATCATCACCGGACCCAACTGTATTACTGAGGAAGTGAGGTCTGGCGTTTCAAAACAATACTCAGCTGTAAAAAATGCCGTTTTTTTCTTTGGAGTATTTACATATGCAGTAATGCCAACAACATAAACTAGTTTTTAACTGCTATGTCATCACTCCTTTAAATGATTTCATGACAACAGCGCTCACAGAGGAGGCATGAAATAATTAAATACACAGTGAAATAATTAAATACATCTTGAAATAAAAGTTTTCTTTAAAATGTCGTTTTAGTATTTAAATTTATTATTTCAAAAGGTATATTTAATTATTTCATGGGACATTTAATTATTTAATTGCATATTTCATAATTTCATGATGTATTTAATTATTTATTGATGTATTTAATGATTTAATGATATATTTAATTATTTAGTGGTAAATTTAATTATTTAATGATGTTTTTAAGAAATTAATGATACATTTAATTAATTAATGGGAGATTTACAGGTATGTATTTCATGACATATTTATTTATTTAATTTTGTCCCCCTTCACCCTCCATAGGCTTGGTATGCACCACAAGACTAATCATGAGAAAATTAAGCTAATCTCTGTTATGACTGGGAATTCATGTATTTTGATTAGGGCCAGTCAGTCAAATAAGTTGGATCTAAATTTAATAAGCGTCATACAATTTTCTACTGATTTGTTGATGATCTATTCCCCAACTCAAACACTACAGCAGACAATGTGTCTCCAATTTTAGGCATCGTGTCAAAATTCTGGCCCAGTTTGTTACTGCTGCACATTGTTTGAGCTACAGTAGGAAGAAAACTGCGTAGAGAGGTGGGGGGAGACCCTGGGAGAGGCATCAATTATTTCCCAAACTCTTGAAAAAAATTACTATTTAGTCATTTTTGTACTGTCAAAAACAAATTATCTGCTCCCATTTATATGTATTGATACACTGCATCAATATGAAAACAAAGCTTGAGTTGCACTGATGCTGAGTGTTTTTGTTGCAACGTCTCTGCCTTTTCAGACCTTTTCAGCAACTTTTTCTCACAAAGGCTCCCAAAATAAAATGAAGCAATCTTTGTAAGCCTGCTTCAAATATGCAGCCAGTTCCACCAAATACAAGTTAAAACAGACTTAACAACAGTCTTTTCTTCAGCAGACAAGAATGTGAATAACTGAGGGAAAAAATATGAAGTTATTTTATTCTTATGGAGTGATTTTTTTTATGTGAAATTTACTGTAAGTACTCTTCAGTCATATCTACAGTCTACCCTCCAGTTAAAGAAAAAGCAAAATTGACAAAAGTATTTCAAATAACAAGAAACTAAAGAAACCAATAAGAAATAAAAAATTACAAAATTATAATTTAGTGAAAAAGAATTGCTTTTGAATTGTGTATGGAAATAGTAATTTGAAAAAACAAACAAACCAAACTATAAGAGCACCTTTCCCATTAACAGTGGACCAAATTACCTGTCAACAGGTGCATTACAGAAAACACTATTGCAGTGATTGCCTCAAAGTGTTGCTCAACAAAATTTTAGCTGCGGAGCCCCATCATGCTCGGTATTATTTCTTGTGTGTTTGTTTTTAATATTTCTTTCAAACCACAATTCAAAATCAATGTCATGATTTTCATAGATTTTTTTATTTATCATCACTTTTGTCAATTTCATCTTATTTCATTCACAGCTGATTTTCTTCCTCCTTTAATTGGCCGGTATGAATAATTTTGAGGATCACTACATGTATGTACTTACTCTCTTGGGACAGGGCTGGCCTGAGCTTTTATGAAGCCCCAGCAAGAATTTGAGTTGGGGGGACCCCGGCCACCATAGGCACTGCAACTCATCTATTACTGGTGCTTAATCCTTTGAAACACTGTATATGTAACACCTATTCATTTGCATCATTTGTAGCTGGCTAACATCATACCAGTATACTTTATACTTTAATATAAACCAAAAATGTGCAACTTCTTTAATATTAAAGTTCAGAGTCAGTTTAGCATTCAGTCTGCTTAATTAAAAAGGTCTACTATAAAAATAAAAAATATATAAAAATAAAAGGAAGAGCATGATCTGCGTTCCTCTCATTTTTCCATTGTTTAATGTTAGTCAAATGTTGGAAGCTTCCCAGGATTCATATGGAGCAATAAACATCTACAGACGAATATTTAAGTGTTGGCATCCGCATGGTATCTAGAAAACTTGCAATATTGGATACACTGCAAAAACTCAAATCTTACCAAGTTTTCTTTCTAATCAAAATATCTCATCACACTCAAAAAAGACAAAATTACTTAAAGAGAAACATTTCAGTGAGATATAAGATCTCTTTTTAAGGCAATGCAGTTTTGCATTTCAAGAAATGTTATCAAGAAATTTTGCCTGTTCCATTGGCAGAATTTTTTTTTGCTTAGTACTCGCAAAAAAAAAAAAAAAAAAAAAAAAAAAAAAATAAAAAACTTATTTTAAGTAAGTAAAAAAAAAAAAAAAACCTAACCATTTGGTTAGGGTTTTATAACCCTAACCCAATGGCATAAGCAAAATTTTCTTGAAATTCCTTTCCTTAAAACAAGATCTTATATGTTATTGAAATGTTTCAATTTAAGTCCGTATTTTCCGGACTACAAGTCGCTCCTGAGTATGAGTCGCATCAGTCAAGAAATGCATCTTGAACAGGAAAAAACATATATAAGTCTCACTGGACTATAAGTCATATTTATTTATTTAAAATACGTTGATTTTTGGATTTTTCATATCCTACTTGTTACTGCTAAAGATTATCCAATCAGTCCAATTCCAAAGTTAATGCCTGTAAATTATTATAAACATCATAACTAAGACAGATAAACATGTTTTTTGAGGATTTGTTCCACCACACAGCCAGATGTCCAAAATGAACTCCTCTCACTGAGATGAGGCTATTTTGGGTTTTTAGCCCTCAGAGCAGAATATAATTACATTAGACTGTAATTCAATATGAATTACTACTTAAAAATTATGTGAAATTGTATATATATGTTCATATATAAGCCGCGCTGGACTATAAGTCGCACAAGCAGCCAAACTATGAAAAAAATTGTGACTTTTAGTCTGGAAAATACAGTAATTTTATCTTATTTTAAATGTGATGAAATGCTTTGACTAGAAATTAGGGAAATGTACTGGCTAAGATTTTAGTTTTTGCAGTGTGGATATATTCAGTTTCTTTCAGACACCAGGTCATTGGTAGCCTACTGAGATAACAGAAAACTGTTTTTTGTTTTTCTTTTACAATATTGTTCTCTTAGAAAAGTCTATTTGATTATCCATTGATACACACAGAACATAAAGCAGCAACTGGAATATCTTTAAGTAATTTCATATATGCAAGCATAAACACTATTAGATATTAATGCAGTTTAGGCCATCTGTGCAATATGTATATTTTGTGTGGATTAATATTACAATGACAATAAATTTGCTATATCTTGTGCAGCCCTATAGTTTTCATGTCAGGTGGAATTTTGCACATCACAATCAAAATAGTTTGGATAAATCCCATTTCTATTACTCTAAATTAATACCAGCTGATGTTTAGAAACACCTATTACAGAGTTTGTTTCATTTCATTTATTTATTTCGAACTGAAGGTAAAGACAAACGCTCACATTTGGCACACAAAATAATAAAAACATTATAGTTCGAAAAAGAGTTTTGGAAGAAGTTTAGAAAAACTTATCAGGTCCCAAGCCCTTTAGTCAGATGCAACTTAAATTTAACGTTCACTGTGATTTAACAAAAATTCTTGACACAATGCACCATATTTGATAAGAACAAAATTCTCCAAAAAATTATAGTCCACAATAAAAGTATACTGATTATTAATAATACTCAATAATGATTTTACACTTGTTCCACTTCCACTGTGGTCTTTTACAAAGAGATGTTAATGTTGTGGTTTTCTGGCTCTGGGAAACTCAACTTCTATATTTTTTTTCCTTTTTTTAAAAACTTTCCTCGTATTGCTCTTGGATTCAGACAGGGCCAGGACCAGAGTAGCGTACTCGTAGATCCCAGCTGCCTGAATGAAGAAAATAGTGTCGTTATAACCCCAAACCACATGAATGTAAAGGCCACACAAGATCTTTTTTCTTCTTTTTTTCTTCACAGGAAAAAAATTCTGAATTTATGATTAAGATTTTAGGGGATTATAGATGCTGGAACGGGACCTTGTTTCCAAAAGTGAGTCTGTTCCCTTTGACTCCCTTTAAAAAAAAAAAAAAAAGAAGAAATCCTACTGCTCTACATCAGGAGGGAAAAAAACATGTGTGCAGTCTTGTATAAGAAATGTTTTTTTTTTTTGCTTTCAAAGCTAATTGTCCTCATTGGACAGCTGTGCAGGGGGTGGACTTACTTCCTGATTTAATTGCATCAAGATTTAAAGTTCATAACTTTTAATGTGAATGCCATCTGACTGTTGTGTGCACAGTGTTCATGTATCAGATTGATTAATCTGTCGTGGCTCCAAAAGCCACCAGTGAAAAGATTTAAGGCTTAGTAAATTGATGTTTGTATTTGGCAAACAAAAACTTGAAGAGCTTAAATATTTGAGTCTGATTTCTACAGCAGTAAATTATTGCACCAGCTCCAGACAACTTTCCCTCCATTTCCTACTAAACCTCTAAATGAGCTGACAGGTTACCATCTTTTTTCCTTTTTTCTTCGCTGGAGTACAGGAGGTGCTGCTCGTGAGTCACTTTCACTCTTGTTTACAGAGGCCTGCTTTGCTGGTAATTGGGCTGAGTGAATGTATAAGAATCAAACTCAAACATGAAGCGAAAAACCATTTTTGCAGCACAACAGGAAACAAACTGTAGGAGTTAAATGTGTGTGCGTGTGTGTGCGTGTGTTTATGTATATTTGACACATGTTGGTCTAGTTTTTGCAGCATGTCCCCACAAAGCAGAGCTCATTAGAAACTGGATGAGTTGGTGTTAGAGCCACAGATTCTTCATTCAGAATCGTATTTTTGAGCTTTCAGTGAGTTTTTTTTTTCTTAAAGAGAAGTGGTACAGTCATACAAACAAATGGGCTGCAGGTGAATGTGCTAGTTCTCACATTTCTGTGTGTGTAGGTGTATGACAGGGCAGCATATGGTTAGCCCTGCATGTAGTAAAATATTAGAAAGCAGAGTCAGCAAGAAGGGCACTGAGTGTGTGTTTTTAACGTGCAAGTGTGTGTCCTCCAGCGTGTGTGAGTGTCCCATGGGGAGTGGAAATCTGCCGGACATAGACAACTGGGCATGACAAGCTCCCACTGTGAAAACACACAGTCAAACGTACCGTCTCTCCTCTGTCAGTGCCAGCATGGCCAGTTGGCATCTAAAAGCCATCTTTCCTTTTTTTTTTCCTCCCCAAGTCAAAGGCATCACATAGAGCATCTTGTATCACAGTCGTCATCACAATTAGACTACTCAGTATGCATTAAGAGGAGTAAATGAGGATCTGTGTGTGTGTGAGTGGTGTTCTTCATCTCCTCTTCTCTCTCAATCACATACTTTTTCCATGAAGTGATATTTCAGAATCTGTTTTTACAGGATGACTTCAGGGTTGAAGAAATATTTTGATATTCGTTGGTGTCACTTCAGAAAAAAATGTCACACTCTGAGTAAATTAAATCTGTCGTGTCTCTGCTCATCAGGGTCTTTTCGTATGAACAGCAACCCCCTTTTTTTTTTCTTTTTTGTGACACCTTAGTTACTAACATTTTCATACATTTTCCCAAGAATGTAAACTTACATTCAAGAAGAGTTAAACTGAAAACTAAACAGGCAAAATCAAACAGAACAAAGATGGATGTGGGGGGGATGACGACAAAAAGTCAAAGCCTTTATTGTCCTTGTATGACAGTGCTTACAGCAAAAACTGGGAGCAGTGCTGCAACAGGTGCATTACAGTACATTACAAAACAATGTATAAAAAACAAGAATAACAACAGAAGCAAGAATATATAATAAATATAATTAGAGTAACAGAGTAAAATATTTAAAAATATGTTTACAGTAATTACAGTGAAAATCAGTTTTTGCACAGATGAGAAAAAATGGTAGGTGTGCTGCAGGTGTCCCTCTAACCTCTGGTGCTCATGGAAGGGAACAGTCCTCTGTCTTCTTCGGGGTGTAGTCACAACACCCTGTAGTCACTAGTTATGTTTACATGGACAATAATTAATCTATCTGAGTGAAATCTTTCTGATCAGAGCCCCCAGCTGACGTGTTTACGTGGACGGGAAAAAGTGATCCGATTGGTTGTGTTTACTTGATGGACAGATATGTTCGTAATTCTTTTAATGTGCCAATGGTTACTAGTTCGTTACTGGAAGAACTTTTTAAAATTTACAATCTTTTGACCGTCGAAATGTTCAGTAATCATTAACTCTTTTAGTGGGGATAACACAGCCACATAACGGTCCGTACTGGACATGATCATGAACGGTTCCGCTATGGATCCGGGGCAAAGGTGCAGCTACAGCTTTAGGTCTGCCTACTGTATGCTCCGCCTAACATCAGAATTTCCAGTCAGAACGCGGATCCTCGGCGGATCCTCCCCCCGCCTGTGCAAGTGGACTCCTATATGACTGCAAGGTGGATCCAAGGCGAACATTGCAGGTGCCGCAGATCTGCGATGCCGTCCATTTGTGATCTGGGGTTGCTGAGCACAGCCCTGTTCTGTTTTGCTTCCGCCGTCTTCCCTGAATCTACATCACGCAGCCCCCACATGGTTCAAGCATGCGAAGAGACAAAATTCCACAGAAATGATTGGAATTAACATTTACATGCTCATTTCTTCCTGTTGATCAGATTGCTAAAAGGTTTAGACCACTCCTCTCGATTGGGGTGAAAATTCTTTCCCATCGAGGCCCATCGGATCAACTGATATGTTTACATTACATATTTTTATTCTGATTGGCGTTTGATCGGATCAAAATTGCGCTATGTAAATGCAGCTACTGTAGTCACTACACCCTGAAGAGGGTGCAAGTCAATACGCATTGGTGTATTTTCAACATGTTCTAGCCCATCATATTAAAGGCCTTTTATATTTTATACCTCTTTGAGTGCCTGGACTTGGATTTTTTGGGGGGGGGATTATACTCTGCCTTCTCAGTTTTTGCACAGATTGAGTTGCTTAAATATTTATATTTAGTCTGTGATTGTGTTCTGAGTGCTGATGCTCTGGGGGGAAAGATCCAAGTCTGTTTGTCCAGGTTTTGTGAGACCTGTAGCACAGGCTAGAGGACAGCAGGTTGAAAAGGTGGTGACTGGAGGGAAATGAGTCCCTTCCCATGTTTGTGGCCCTGCTGAGATAGCGCAAATTTGCAGTGATCTCAAGGGAGAGCAGAGAGAAGCCGGTGATAGTCTGAGTGGTGTTTATCCCTCTGGAGATCTTTCCTGTCTGCTGCTGTGCACCCAACACACCACATTGAGATTCAGTACACCAGTATGCTCTCCATGGCTCTGGAACTCCCTTCCTATGAAGTAGGGCCGGGATGACGTGTTGACGTAATCGATTATGTAAATACTACGATGCAAATTTTGTGCATCAACGCGTCATGTATGACGTCATAATGAGGGCGTCCTGCTAGTGAAGGTCCTGCACTTCTGCCAGCAGCAGCTCTGAGCAGTGGTCGGTTATCAGCGGTTAAAAATCTGCTCTTCACGTGAACACGTGCAGAGCAGATGTCTGACACGTTCCCGGCAGAACGGTGCTGGTTACCACTGTGAGTTTATGCGCTGCAGTCGGAACGAAACTGCAGCATGGCCGATGTACTGTCTAAAGGCAGAGACACACCGGGCCATTTTCAGCCGTCTGGTGTCGTTGTGAAGTCTTCTAAAGTCGGGGGCGTGAGTCAGTTTGGTGTGTTCTGTGTCATCGGCCATCTGCAGCCGTCGCCAATACTGTAGGTGTTCTTTTCAGCCAATTGAGCATCTGTAATCACTGTTGGCCAGTCGTTCAGTCAGTGGTGGGCTGACCAAACATACTGGACGAGGCTTGACCTTACTGGCGAATCAACAAACAAGAAGACCCGAAGTAAAGGTAAACAAACCAGATGAAGAGCGGACATAATGCAAACTCTCACACATCATTTGGCATCGTATTGGGACCTTAACTAGCAGTCCTCACTCTTTGCTAACAACAGCAGCAGCAGCTTTTACATGTTTTCTTCTTGAGAAATAGTCCGTCATTTCAGGTTTTCGCCTGCTGTTGTGGCGACACCATATTTTGCAAATGCGCAGGAGGTACACCCAGGTCTGGGGTCAGCTCAATGTGTTCTTGGACACTTTACTCTCCGTGTCTGCGAGACTGAAGCCAATTGATCAGCCCGACCCTATTTTCTGGCGACGACCGCGACAGTCGGCAGCCTGTCCGGTGTGTCTCTGCCCTAAATGTGTTACCTTGTGAAACAGGGTGCACACAGACTTTTTGTGAATGTGAATCAGCCATAAGACCAAGGCCGTAACCAGCTATGAGGTACCTGAGGTAAATACCTCGGTTAATATTTCCTGGGATTTATAAAAAAAAAAAAAAGTTCATTTTTCCCCCCAAAAAAGAAAAGAAAATCTAATTTATAGAAAGATCGCACATTATATTAACCGCTATACTGTATACTTTATACTGTATATAAAATAAAAATAAATGAAAAAAGAGTTGTGTTGTCGTATATGAGGTCTCCTTCTAACCTGTAGCGTTACACATCACGCTGCAGAACGTTACATTCACAGGTGGCCTTGTTATGTTTTGATTTTGAGGTGAAGAAAAAGAGATCCTCCACCTGAATGAGAGGTAAGGAACAAACACACTCCAGTTCGTGCATCTGTCATAACAGTTCAACTTGGGGGGAGTAAAGTTTCTTAATCTCATCGTCATCTTATCTCACTAGCAAATGTTATCTAGCCTTAATGTCAGAGAAGGAGATGTACATGTTGCTGAACCGGGTGATGTTTACACTCTGCGCAACTGTACCTTGTCTGTGAAATGCGTGAATCTGTCATACTTGCTCTCCACCCCACTTTGTGGGGTGTCCATCAGGACAGCAGGTCATTAAACCACTGTTCAGAAACAGGGACCGGACACAGATCACAGTTTATCCTCTGTCTTCAGAGAGAGGAGATTCCCCTGGTTCTTCTGGGTGTTTCCCCTGTCAGAAAATGTGTGTCTGTGTCATGACTCGCTCTGATTGGTTGACGCCCCGCGTCAAGACACCAAAGTTCAGATTTCCAACTCTGGCGTCTGATACCCCTGACGCGCGTAACGCACATCAAACACTAAAAATCTCAAAACTTGACGCGCGTAACGCGCCTAGACGCACCGCAGGATTTTCGACGCCTCCCCGACGCTCGTGGCCATTGACTTTGCATGTAAACCTGACGCCCTTGACGCCCAAATCGCGCTTGGTCTGAACACACCGTAAGAAACGAAACTCACGACTGCTGCGTCTGGCGCTTCAGGTAACTGCAGCCACGGGCCAAGCCGTCACGGGAGCGTGCACAAACTGAAGCTATAATGTTGTTTACTAAGCTTTTTCTTCGTAGTTACACTTTTTTAGCGTCTTTCAGTTGATCTGGATCATTTTCTGACGGCAGAAGAATCCATAACTATCACTTACAGTGATTGAATTTATCGCGACCGTCTTCTTCCTGTATCAAAACTGCGGATGTAGCGTCATTTGACGTCACGTCCGCAGGGCAGCGCGGGAAATTTTGGACACCGAATTGCAGTGCATTTGTGGGTGAGAAATGTGGGTGGAAACGTTATTTTTGGTGTTTAGCGCTTCATCACCCATCAGTATTAAAAAAAATAGACATGCATGTTTGGGTTTTTTAAAATTTCTGCCTCTAGTCCCTTTAAGTATGCGCCAATTTTATCTGTGTCATATCTGTAAACATTTAAGACATTCTGTTGTTTATGTTTAGGGGCGACAAAATACTGAACACCATCATATTGGTTCCTATGGAACCCCCAAAAGACCGTGCCTCAGAGTAGGGGCTAAAATGGTTAAAGGGACTGATGGCTGTGTTCCTGTCTGTCCGAATGCTCAAAAAAGCGGCCCTATTCACACCTGACGGGGTGTCATGTGTGCAGATCATTCAGCCAAACAGGCATGTCTAAGCACAGAAGTTCAGAGCTAGAGCACGCATCACCTAACCTGACTCCCGCCACCTGGTATTTGCAATACCATCTGGGGAGGGAGTTAACCCGATGTCATTTCAAATTAGTCTTTTTTTTCTAAAACTCTTGCATGTGATTGGATAGAAGATCTGTCCGTCATCTTGACTGACACGCTACTTCAGCCACTCACGTTGAACCGAATGACGCAACCCGTGACGCAACTCAGAGCGACACCAGAGCCACCACGCATAGAGGATCGAGTTATCAAAACATGTTATCAAGCTCAAAAAGCTTCAGTCAAACAACATGGCGGCGGCGGCGACAGCTAGTACGAGCGGTAAATAGAGCGGAAATAACTGACTGACTACACTGCTGTCGCCTGTGCTTCTACATCACATCCGGCCAAAACGCCGCCCATCCTTCAAAAGTCCCACCCGCGATTAGTGATTGGCTCCTATTATTCTCTAACCAGACGAAATCACCTATAACTGTCGCCTTACTCAGATGGAGTGCGTGAGGAAAGGGAACGCCCCCGCGTGTACTTGTTGAACGCACCCAGATGATGTAAATCAGGTTACGCATCACCACTAGGAATCATACTGTCAGCACCCTCCACTCTAACACTACCACAGTCTTACCCTATAATATCATTGTGATTGTAAAGGACAGCATTTGTAAATGTTCTCCCACCAGTCTCTTTTTCTGTGCAGCAGCAGTGAAAACTAGCCCCCGCACCTTTGTTGTCCTGGTGACTCATCAAATCGGGGCTCCATTGATGCTGGGTTTTTATTCTTGTGGCGCATGCGCTAAACCCCAGGTTGAACAAATCTGAGCTGATTAAACCAACTCAAGTCAGCTGTTCTGAAACCGTAAACACAAGTTTCTTATCTCAGAGTGGATCAACTCTGAGTTCAGGGGTTACACTGAGTTTGTCCAACCTGTGCCTTTGACCACATTACTTCAAACTATTTCATGACATGAGCTCGCTCAAATAAAGGTGCTTTAAGGTAAATCTACTTATTTAACTGGACCTTTCTAACACAGTTAATTAATGGCTGGAAATTGTAAAACATGAAACAGATAATAAACTGAAAACATTATTAGTTTAAGTTTTCGATTTGTTGTCCACATGCAGCTGAGAAAACATCTTTCGGTTGGACATCCCCTTTTCTTCCCTCTCATCATTGATTTTATCTGCTCCGAGTGTGCTTGGCTACTATTGCCTGTCTTAATATCGACTGACATTCTGAACATTTTCTCAGATGATTATTTAATCTATCTCGTCAATATTCAAATCAGGTGAAAAAGGATTACAGTCTTCAGAATTTGATCCAAGTCAGGAAGATTTATTCCAATCGATCATTTTGACAACACAAACATGGATGTTGACTTTATCAGATATGTTTTCTTGTTTGGTGTTGAGCAGACATGGTACAGTGGGTTTATTTCTGCTTGTTGGTGGGAAATATTTGCCTGCAGCTGGGGTTGTTAGAAATGTTCTGCAGAGCAGCCTCATTCACATGTGAAAAAAAAAACATAGTTGGCCTGATTGTAAACTTAAAAACATATTGATCTTTACCAACATTTTGAGGTTGGGAGCCTATCTTGAAGCAGAACTTCACAAGAAGTTAAAAATCACAGTAAAGTTTAAAGTCTGAATGGGAACCACAAAGTTTCTCTGATCTTTTGCCATTAGTGAAGGCTTTGTTATCCATAAAGCCTTATCAAAAATGGAGAAAAGTGAACATGACTGTCATAATTAAGTCAGTCTTGTCTGTAGATTAAAATTTTTGTGGTGTTTAAGTGGAAAGTGTCTTCATGACTCGAGGGCTTCAGAAGGTCACCGCATTCCACATGAATCATCCGCTGGGGATTGAGAATATTTAGAGCAAATTTAATGTCAGTCTGCTTTAAGGGGGCATGCTGCTCTGGACAAAAGCACGACAGACGGACCGAACAACTGACAGTGATGTCTGCAAATCCATCTGCTGTCAGGGCAGAGAAGACGTGATAGAATGGCACAAATACTCTGAACAATGAGAGGAGGGAATAACAGGGAGCAGCCCAGAAATTCTCAGTACACTTTCTGTAAATTAAAAAGGAAAACAAGCAACACTTTACTTTATCAAGCGTTAGGCTGCATAGCGAGTTATTTTGTGTTCTCCATGGTTTGATCCCCACTGATCTGTAGTGGCAAGCAGAAGCTGACAAGTGTTTCGAGGGCCAATTAGCTCCATGCACACAAAGTGGAGTGAAAATGTCAGTGTGTTGTATTGATTATTTAATACACACTCTGTTTTTCAGCTCAAATACGGACAAAAACTGCAAGTTCAACCACCACCCAACATGATTGACAGCTAAATTAATCAATCGCATGCATTAACAAGAGGATAATCAATGTGTGACGGCATGTGCACCTCATGATCTCTCTCGCAGGAGGTGCGCAGAAAGTTCTACATTTTCCAGGATTTTGTAGGATTTTCGTTGGGGAAACTGGCACAACGATGTGAAAGGTCAGTAATGGATTGTTGTTGTTTAAAATGACATAACAGTAATTAGTATTTTATTTTTGGTTTGTGGGTCTGAATCCAAGGCAACGTCTAGTTAGTTCCATGATGCAATTTTTATTTGACCTTATATATATGATTGCTGATTTTGAGGAATGCCCGAGGAGCTAAATGTTATTAGGATGAAAGTGGATTTCCTTTGACATGCATGTAGGCTGTTAAAAACCTACTTGCCATTCTGAGATGTCTGTAGCTCTTAAAACAGATAATGGTGTTCCACAAATATATTATTGCAGAACAAGAAAAGCAATTAATGAGATTTGACTTAGTAGGTCACTAGCAGCATATGAAATTGGATTTTTTCTTTTTCCAATTCGAGGATTTGCCTGATTCATGGTTGATTTTTATTTCTTTAAAAAATTAAATATTCCCTTAGAAAACAAAAGCAGAAAATTACAAAAAAAAAAAAAGAATAAAAGTGCTAAATGATAAAAATGCATGCGTATTCAAATAAAGGTTTCTCAGAGGAACTTAAAGTGAACATATAGCTACCCCTTAAACTGCTTTTACGCATCAACCCGCTAAAAGCATACTGGCTTGGATGAACATTGCAAATCCCCTCCTAGATAAATTAAGTGTTTTTCCTTCACTTTCTTTTCACTGATGACAAAACAGATACAGTCCCATTAAAAGCCAGTCTGGGTGAACTAATGTACTTTGTTGTAGTGTAATGTCAAAGCAGCTACCCCCAGATGATATATATATATATATATATATATATATATATATATATATATATATATATATATATATATATATATATATATATATATATATATACTGTATATATATATATATATACACATATATATATATAAAGATATACTTCATTAATGCCAATTAGTGAGCCAATAAGGAAATTCAATCTCTGCATTTAACCCATCTCAGGTTGAACCTGAGAGCAATGCCCGGGGAGCAGTTGGTGGGGGTCGGGGACCTTGCTCAAGGGTCCACAGTGGTTCGCCTGAGTGCCGTGTCGGGAACTTGAACCCTGGTCTGCTGCGCCAAAGCCCGCGACATTACCATTACTGTTCATCTTTCCGATCAACATTTCCGGCTGATGTGTTTACATGGATGGGGGAAAAGTGATCCAATCAGTTGGCTTGATGGGCAGATATATTCATAATACTTTTGACAGGCGCAATGGTTCCTAGTTCGAAAGAAGAACTTGAAGAACCTTTTTAAATGTATAATCTTTTGACTGTCGAAATGTTCAATAATCATTAACTCTTTCAGTGGGGACTAAAAACGCAGCCATATAACGGTCCGTACAGGACCCGTGGCTGATGCACATGATCATGAATGGATCCACTCTGGGGCAAAGGTGCAGCTACAGCTTTACATCAGAATTTCCAGACGCGGATCATCAGCGGATCCATTCAGCTGTGCAAGCGGACTGCTATACTCCACAAGGTGGATCCAAGGCGAACAGTGCAGCTGCTGCGAATCTGCGGCGCGTCCATTTGCTATCTGGGGTTACCCAGCACAGTCCTGTTATGTTTTGCTTCCGCTGTCTGAATCTGCAACGTCACACAACCCCCACGGGGTTCAAGCATGCACAGAGACAAAATTCCCCAGAAATTATTGGAATGAGTGTTTACATGGTCACTTTTTCCAGCTGATCGGATCGTAAAAAGGTTTAAACCACCACTCTCAATCAGATTGAAGATTTTTTCCAATCGAGGCCGATCGGATCAACTGACGTGTTTACATGACGCATTTTTATCCTGATTGGTGTTTAATCGGATCAAAATTGCGCCATGTAAATGCAGCTTTCGTTTATTTTAAAATGTAAGATTAGTTATTCTTCAGATTGAATTTTGGGCTGCTGAACTACTTATGTGGAACCACTTTAGACTGAAAGCAACACTACATAAGTTTCATGTACATAAAACACTGCTTCTGTCTATTGGAAATGTACCTGGGGCTGTCATTGGCCTGCAGGGTCCCAAGGGCTGATCAAGACATGAGCTGTTTTTATTTGTGCACCACAGCATATTGAGCAAAGAAATCAAGCGGCAAACTCTGGCAAAGAAAGTGAAGCCAACCCAGATGTGCAAAAAATTACAATTCACTCGTCATCTGCTAGGGGCTGGCTGTAATGGGGGAGTCAATCCCCATAGACTCCCATGTTAAAAAGGCCAGCTTCACAGCAGATATAATTATGTTTACAGCCTGGTTTAAAAAAAAAAAGGATTTAATAGGTTAATGTTACCACCACCTGTGAGGGGGAGATTTTTTTTATTAATTTATTTTTTTTAACGTACAATTAGCAGCCAATCTGTCGCCATGAACAGACGATAACGTTGATGGCAAATAGCTTGCTCCCTGCTTGCTCCTGGGAAGAACTTAGCCAGTAGCTGCATAGCACAGCAGTAGCACTTAGCTGGCTAACACCATGCCTTAGCTTTAGTGAGTTTTTCCTCCATTAGCTCCGGGTTAGACTGCTTAGCATTTAGCTAAAGGTAGAGTTCAATGAAGATGTCCATCATTCGCTTCCACACTCACAGCCTCCTTTCTCAGCTTCACCCTTTTGCCCCATTTTCGAATTTTCCGGGAGTGACAAGATGCAAGACGCTGCCAAGATGGTGACGGTGGGAACAACCCATCGAGCTTCAATTCAGCTCTCCAGAAACCTATGAGTATCACTGCAGAACATTTGTCCAGAAATAAACAGTCTACAGCATCGAAAGAAATACAAGAACATCATCGGAGGATGTGAAGGAAAAAAAGAGGGAAGAGAGGAAGAGACAAGACAGCAGTCATCATCGCTCTAACTTTTACTAGCTGGTGAGAGCTCAGAGATAAGACAGGATGCAAAGTGCATGCTCAGTTAGCCTCCACTAGGGCAAAAATCTGCCAGAGTTCAGTGGTGCCACTTTATAGGTTGAGTACTGCAAACATTGGCTGACTTTTCAAAATTGTATGTTGCCATGGCTGATTCAGTGGGGTGATGTTAGCTACATGAATTGTCTTCAGGTGGGATGGTTGACATCCTTAGAGGAGTCATCACCCAGAAATCCCACTTTTACATGTTAAAACATGTGTATTGGAATAGGACCTCAGTTAAAACGTGCCAGAAACTCCAGAGTGAAAGTGACTTCATCTTTGAGTGTAGGCTCTCTCTTCACACCAGAATCGGCCCCAAGAGCGCGCTCTCCACAGTACGCAATTTGGATTTTTCTCTGTTAATGACATGATCTACAGAGGCTGCTAGCTGCTAAGCTTGCCTCTTTAGCACCACCTGAAATCAGCTGATTACCTGCCGCAGAGTAGCATTTAATGACCAGCTTTGTCAGAGAGGAGGACAATGAAGACGAGGAGGAGGAAAAAAAAACCTGCCGTGCTGAGCTGCTTTGGCAGAAGTTCAGCAGTGTTTTCAGAGCTGTAACATGAGGGACAGCACTCGACCAGCGACCAGTGGATTACATCTATTCAGTGAAGATGTGCAGTTGGTAAGTGTTGCTGATTGTGCAACTTAATATGTTTGTGTAAGAGGCCAGTAAACGATGGCAGATGAACGGCAACAAGCTGCTAATGTAGCTACAGAAACTAACACAGTTGTTGCTGTTTGGTTAACTTCACGTCAGACGTCTGCTCCTTTTACTCCGCGGATCCTCTCAAGCCACCGTACCGTTACATTTTTATCACGTTTTTCTCTGTTGGGACATCATTTCCTTCACTTGGTCTGTCCTGATAAAACTTTGTTTTGGCTTTGACGTTTGCCTCATGAAGGCGCTTACAGACAGGTGTAATTCTCGTGCGTATTCTTGCGACAAACAAAAGTTGGGGATAAAAAGAGGTTAAAATGAGCTCATTAAATTTTCCACCCTCCCAACTATAATTAAAAATCCATTTGGAGATAATTTAAGAAGGATTGTGTTTGTAAAACACTAGGCTATGACACCTTTAAACCCACTTAGTTTCAGTTTAATTTTTTTTCAACTAAGAGCTTTCAGTCAGTCCTCAAGAGCAAAACTGAGCTCTGATTTTTGCTGCTGTGGCTACCAGCGTTGGATTACAGGTTGACTGTTGTCTCTACTGTTACTTCATCATATAACCAGCAGCACGATCATTAATTCCCCTCAGTGTGGCAGCTTTATTGCCAAGTTTACAGCTAGCATCAGTCAAGTTGTAGAGCTTTGCTTAACCAGGTTCAAATCTGAAGTGCAGCTCTCGTTTGCTGCTGACACTGTAATAACCAGAGGAACAATATGCATTTCACTGTGATGTTTCTTTTCCCTTTTGCATCCATGAATTTAAAATGTGACACATTCTCAAACATTCTTTGCCGCTGTATGTGTGAAAGGTAACAGTTGCGTATATTAAAAAAAAAAAGGTTAAAGGTAAGAAGTAATCGTTACTGTTGGCGGGCATGAATAAAGCTACCAAAATCCAGGATTCACTTTGACCCTGCATGTGAAACTTTTAGTTTGCCTTAAAGAAAAAAAAAAGTCTGCTGGTAGTGTAACAAAATGTCAGATAAAGTCTGAAAATTTCTAGAAGCTACTGCATCAAATGATTTCTTTTTTTGCCATATATGCACGCAGGGAGTTGCTATAAGTCCTGTGGCCTTCCCCAGGAGGAAGTTGGTGTCTACCAGCTTTGCTTCAGCTTCTGGTCTGTGGGGCCAAAACTGCGACACTCATTTAATTCTGCATGTAAACAATACGCCGTGTACATGTGGCGTGTCGAGCAGCTGCCTTTGAATTCACTGCTCTGTGTAAGCATAGGTTACAGACAGCCGGAGCCTCTTTCCTCCCTAATGGTAGCAATAACTCACACACATACACACACAGGGCTTAATGGCTTTTATAATGAATGGCCCAAGATAGTGGGCTAAATGGTGGTTGCTATGGTGATAGGGTCAATCGATCAGGAAGTATTGATTGGTCATCGATAAGTTCCAGACGGCAAGCTTCTGGAATAGAGAATGAGCTGTGTGCATGTAGGCGTGTGTTTGTGTGTGTGTTTGTAAGGGTGAGGATTGTCTGTGGGCGCATGCGTGTTCTTACTGCATGTGTGTGAGACACATTTCTCCACAGTAGTTTGGATATGGCTGTAATGGATTTATGTGTCATGGTGCCACCTCCCGCAGCCCGAATCTGGGTGATGCAAACGAGTCCGCCAACTCAAGTTTGGCCGGTTAGTCACCTCGCTCAGCGTCTGCTGGTAGGAGTCAACCAGAACTATCTCTGAAGCCCCATTACAGCAGGATTAACATTACAGGGGGGGGGGGGGAGTGAAATATTCACTGTGCTCCTCAGTGATTTAACTCGTCGTTCGGGATGGTATTTTAACCTTCTGGAAATTACAGGATGTGGTCTGTAATAGACGAAGACATTCGGCGGGACAGAAATCAAAGGAGAAAGCTTAAAGCCTCCCCAGAGAGATGCAAGAGTGCTGAAGGGGAGGTTTGAAGGTCAAAATACATATCTGGAAAGTGCAACTCATTTTTGTTTGAGCTATTCTGTCAAGTTTATGCTGTATATGCAGTCGTAGGCATAAAAAGTAAACCTGTCATATCTGAGGTTTTATGTTTTAAAATTACAGCTGTCAAAAGATTAATTCTGATTAATCACATTACTTTTATCACTTCTAGAACATAGTTAGGATTAAAGATGTCTCACCAGGAATTCTGCATTTATCTTTAGTAGACAAGACTACTGAAACCCTGTCCTTACATGTCTCCCTAAAGTCCTTCAGACGGCCGCAGTTTAGTCCAGAATGTTGCTGGTACGTCCTCACAGGCTGACTTCACAACTGTCCTAATGTGAAGCTGAAATTCAGGTCTGAGTCCTGGACTACTCCCAGATTCCTGGCTTGGTTTTAGCCTTTAAGTTGTACGACAAAAGTTAATGTATTTTCTGCATATAGCACTAAATTATTTTAAAAATCTGTTTGACAGTCGATTAATTTAGGACTAATCTTTTGACAGCCCTATAAAATACATTAATTCATTCATTCTTTTTCTATGCCGCTTATCCTGTTCAGGGTTGTGGGGTTTGCTGAAGCCTATCCCAGCTATTATCAGGCGAAAGGCAGGGTACACCCTGGACAGGTCGCCAATCTGTCGCAGGGCTGACACAGAGAGAGATAACCATTCACATTCATTCCTAGGGCCAATTTACAGTAATCAATTAACGTAACATGCACGTCTTTGGATGGTGGGAGGAAGCCGGAGTATCCGGAGAGAACCAACGGATACACGGAGAACATGCAAACTCCACACAGGAGTGTTGCTCGTTGTTTAGTTTGAACCCCTCCCCAGCCGGGACTTGAACTAGCAACTTTCTTACTGTGAGGCTGTGACCATACCACCGCGCAGCCCATTTTAAGTCATGCTTTATTGTTTTAAAATACAATGTAGAATAATCTGGTCCTTACCAGGTCTTAATGTCTGGTATACAACCTAAGATTTAAGGAAAAACTGGTAAAATGCAGAATCAGTGTGGGGAAAAACTTAGTGAAATCTTCCTACATTCAAAAGAATTAGAAGGGCAAGTTTCAGCCAGTTGCTGTCAATCAATTATACTTTATTAATTGATCAAGACTAAACATGACCTCCTCTCTAAAAACACAAAACAATTGGTCAATTTGCTGGTGTTGTTTATCATTTTATTTAGCTTAGCAATGACTCAAACAACACTTAAGAAGCAGTGATGAGTTCAGTCCAGTCCTTAAGAAGTGTAATTGTATTTTTCCAATTCTTCAATATCATTCTGGCTCCACTGGGAAACCCATGAGGGCCAAACCCCCTCTGGGGCTTATTAAACCCAGTTGAAGAACAGATTTATCTCTAAAAAGGCAAAGATGTGGCCAAAAGGCTGTCACAGCCAGTCCTCAATTGTCCTGATAACTTCAGTCCACAATGGAAACACCCATGAACTCCCACATGAGGTGTCACAGGAAAAAAGCACCCATTGTACTCTGACATGTAACCGCACTGAATAGGTGGCTTTCAGTCACGTGACCCGGACGCCGCGCGAAATGCAAACGGAGGGCAAGAAGTGTGTTAGAGCCATTCAAAACATTTGTTTATTTTTTGTGGTGAATGTGTTTTTGTGTTCCTGCTTCTCTGCCCAGGAAATGAGATAAGAGGCGTGAGACACAGGTGTGTAGAGACACTGATTGATAAGGGGAGAGCCATACTGTTTTAGACCGCTCTCTTTTTGTTGTTTAATTTTCGTTATTATAAGCCAAGTGTTGATCCATGTACACTGTACAAGATATGAGGTTAATTCATTAACATAGGTTCAGGAGCAGGACCACGCCTCAACCACACCTGCTTCCAATCTCACTAATCACCAAGCAGCCTTAAAAACTCGCTCACCTCATCAACTCAGTTTCTCGTTCTCTCGACGACCTACCGACGTTACAGCCGTTGCTGCGTTCGCTGCTTCTCAGTCATCTTCCTTGCCCGCCGGTGGCCCTCGTTTCCTCATTGCTAGGGATGGTGAAAACGAAGCTTCATGAGACACTGAGACATTTTGACACAGCTGCCAAGATATCGACACGAAGTCTCGAGACATTTGAGACAGTGTGCATGAGCTACATTTGCTGGCCGTGGATGTGTACTGCAGCTGAGGGAAGCGCTGTCTGGAGCTGTCTTGTCTCTGACACGGTGTTTAATAAAAGATACGTTGCCAACCTTCAGTTGGTGTTTCCTTTGTGGTTAATATCTTGGAATTATCCTCTGTGATAAATTAACTATTTTTAAATAAATTCCCAAGCGATTGGAGCCTGTGTTAAACACTGACAGATTAATAAACCCAGCCTCTTCAAGATTTCGGCTCGACACTCGCGAATGACGTAACGAGGCCTCAGTTAGTGTGGTCACGTGGCTTTTGGCATGCTGACACTTCCACCAAAACAGCGGTAGCAAGACTTCCGGTTCATAAGATCGAGGCGGAGTCGAGCAGACGGGCTCGAGCATAACATCCCTACTCATTGCTGATCGTCCATTGCAGCCATTGTGGGCGGCTGCTCTCCTCGGACGACTAGTTTCCCAGCGCTCCAACCGCAGCCCGACGCCCCGCCTGTAATCCACGCATTTCGTGTCGTCACCTTTCGGATCACGGATCGTCTCTCCTACTTGCACGGTCAGGCCTCATGGCCACCGGCTTCGCCGCTCTTCTCGCTCCTCGGACCAGCTGTTATGCAGCCTCCATGCCGTTCGAGCGGCGCACTGCGGTCGGACCAGCTTCCCGGCCCGCGGCCGCCTCCATCATCTGGCTTGTCTCCGGTATACTCGCGGCAGGCCGGGGTTCTCTTCTCCCGCCCTAACAGTTAATTTATTTAATGTTGTGTCTCAATAGTTTATGATATGAAACATTAAATGGGTATGAGGTAATGTCTATAAAATCATGTGTGTGACTGACTTCATTATAACATCAGTCAAGTTGTATTAATAATTATATATATATATATATATAATAATTGAACATATCATCAGTCAGTTCATCTCTGTCACCATTTTTAAACTTATTTAAACATTTTAAGGATGTAATAACTTTGAAGAAAAATAAAAATGTATTTATTAACCGTTTATGTGTCGTATATAGGCTTCTGTAGATTTCTACTGGGCTGGAAGAAGTTTTGTGCTTTTTATTTGACATAACTGAACAACATCAGCACCAGTTGTTCCTGACTGAAGTCACTAAGTCCGCGTAGTTTTCCTTTAGAGGAAAAAGAAAAGATGACGGCTTTGGAAAAGCCCGTGTTGATAAAGTAGGGGCTCAAAGTACAGTTTGGAAGTATTATGGATTCAAAGCTAATGATGAAGGCGAGCCGTTGAACACTGAAGCACCGCAGTGAAAGCGATGCTACAAAGTCCGTCTTGCTAACGGAGGCAACACTTCAAACTTAAGGTAATCCACGGCAGCGTCCACTCACCATGAACCAGCCTGTCTGCTACCTGACGTCTCCTCCTCCTACTCAGTGAAGGTGCTTCACTGAGAGCCGGTTTCTTTTTAAATGCTGGTATAGTACCGTTTTAAACACTTTAGTATTGCGGTACTATACTGGCACGGGTATACCGTGTAACCCTAGTGGCGACGTCATGAAATGGGCGTAAAACATGTCAAGATTGATCGAGAGCTTCGGTGGTTCAGTACAGTCAGTCATCTTTCTTTCGTGTTGGAAATTAGATGCATAAAAAAACTAATATTTAGCACCAAATTGGTTTCTACAGTGGCGATGGGAACATATTTAGCTTATAAATGCCTCTATTTGACTTTTGGAAATTTTTAAAAGCATGATACAGCTCCTTTAAACGGGAGCCTAATTAGGTAAGGAACAGGTCCAGTCACAAAAATCAGCGTCGTCTTTCAGATGAAAACTTATCACACTGTAAAAGTTGCTCTGATGATAAGAGTGTCCTCAAATTTTCCAGAATACAAATCAAATCCAAGTGGACCCAGAAGTTACAGCAGCTGTAACGTGCTTAAATGTTAACCACAAACCAAGAAACACCTGTGTATCAGTGTTCTTCACTTCTCATGTGCACCCTGCAAAGTTGGTATAAAGAGGGCATGTGGGTTAAAAGTTAAAAACCCATTTGAGTTCTGCATTTTCCTCTCACTTGTGATAATCACCTTAAGTACCACTAATAACGGCAATGTGTGGCAGATGGGCAAATTAAAGTCTTCTGTTATCTGAGGTGAAAGTGTCACTGAGATTAAAATGTTTTTCTAATATTTTTCCTAGACTTGATTAAGAAGGCTGCATAAAGTCAACAGCAAAAGCTTATGTGTGAACAGTAGATTAGAATAAATTATATGCAGCTGCAATTCAAAAACGGATTCTGTGCCTTAAAATAAGTTGGTGAATTGGACACACATGCACCAAGTCTTTTTTTTCTTTTAAGAACATAACTGATCTGTTTTAGGTTTTGCCAGCAATCTGCTAAACTTTTGTTTAAGCCAAAGTATGTTTTAGAGTTTTAAACTTGAGAATATGACATTATCACTGCAACCATATGCTTTTAACCTCACAGAAATGACTGAATCCTTAATTTACTTTACAAATATGCTGCTTGGAATGGCCATATACCCACTGGTCACTTTGTATTTCATTTGATTTAAAGGTGTCATAATCTAGTGTTTTACATACACAATCCTTCTTAAGTTATCTTCAAATGAATTTTTAATTATAGTTGGGTGGGACAGAAATTTAATGAGCTCATTTTAACCTCTTTTTATCCCTAACTTTTGTTTGTCGCGAGAATACGCATGAGAGTTAGACCTGTCTGTAAGCGCGTTCACGAGGCAAACGTCAAAGCCAAAACAAAGGTTTATCGGGACAGAGCAAGTGAAGGAAATGATGTCCCAACAGAGAAAAACGTGATAAAATGATGATGACCTTAGCAGCTCGCTCGCAGCCTCTCTAGTTCACGTCATAACAGCTGGTCATAACTCCTCCGTGGCAGGTAATCAGCTGCTTTTAGGTGGCGCTAAAGAGGCTAGCTTAGCAGCTAGCAGCCTCTCTCGTTCACGTCATTCGGAGAAAGAAATTTAATTTGCGTACTGTGGAGAGTGCGTGCTTGTGGCTGATTCTGGTGAGAAGAGAGCGCCGCGCTCAAAGACGAAGTTACTTTCACTTTCCGGAGTTTCTGGCACGTTATAACTGAGGTCCTGTTCCAGTACACATGTTTTAACGTGAAAAAGTGGGATTTCCGGGTGATGACTCCTTTAAAAGACAGCATGACATAGCTGCTTTCTGTGTGCTGTTTTGAAGTTCCACTCTGATTCCATTCTCATTAGAAACATGCACACACACAGGTGAGGACACATCCACAGATCAACAGAGGGATTGGTGGAAAACACGCCACTTGAAAATCTGACCAAATTGTCAGTGTTTTTTTTAGCTTTCCTACAGATGCGGGCATGAAAAAGTTCCGCCTTTCTCTGCCAGAAGTGGTGCACTATCACTGGCTGAACGATCTGTTCCTCAAATATGTCATCACGCACGGTGTCCAACTGTGGAAACGTCCTTGTTCCGGGCATTCATTTATGCTCTGAAATCGTTTCCCCTTGTCACACAGGCGTTTCTCTGTGCAATTGAATTAGCAGACAAGTCGCTGGTAAGTGGCTGGCAGACGGCAGAAAGGGGAACTTTTTCATGCCCGCATCTGTAGGTTAGTAGGGATGGAAATATTGCACTCCAGCGAGAAGCAGCTGGAGTATTTCTCCTGCTCTGGTGTTGCCAAGAACATTTTGTTCATCATGAAAACTTGCTCAGCTAAACAAGCTGAATTCACCATCACTGTAGTATTTTTTTTCTTTTTTTTTCTTTTTTTTCAGATGTAAGCATCTTGCTCCTTTTTCCTCTACCATGATAGCAGTATTGCTCATTACATTCAAGGTTCTTCAAAGTTGAGACTGGGCTTCCTGTAACATCAGAGCAGCAAATCTGCAGCAAGCTTTTATTAATACTGAGCTTCAAGTTGTGATGCAAGTTTAACAGTTTATTTTAGCTGAACAACAAAAGAAGAACAAAGGTTTCATGCCGTTATTACCTCCTCAGCTTAACAGGACTGTGCAGCATCGCTGCACCTATGTAGACACCTGACAGCATCTCGAACAGAGGTCTGATGTTCATTTATTATTGATCAAAAATAAAACGCCATTACTTCCACTGGGAACGCACTGGTTCTCTCTTGGCAGATACACAAAGAAAACTAAACCACTTCAAGAGTTTAGAAAGAAACCTTTAACACGTAGACAAACTGCGTTATGCGTCTGTGATCATAAAGCTCTTAATGTGCAGGCGAGTTAGAGAGGGTACAACAGATCTATTTCCAGTTTCATCTCAGTTGTAGCAAATTAAATGAAAAGTCAACGTCTACATCTGTTGGACTGTTGAATGTCAATCTGCAGTCTTCAGTTTGTAGTGCTGTAATTGACTTTTAACAGTACTTACCCTGGAGAAAATAAATGGAATCATTAGGTAATCTTTATTTCTGTGGTTACAGAAACATTAAAAACCATTAAAAACCTCCATGAAGCCATTAGATCTATCACATAATGGTTTGTAGTGGATTTCTCAATCAGGTGTTTCCTCTATAGCTTTTCACAGTGGTTTGTAATTTCCATAATGGGCTGCGTTGGTTAGTAATGGTTAGGTTAATTTACTGGAGATTACAATGGAGAAAAAAAAAACTGAAAAACAACCACTTTTCTGTAGTTTATCTGAGCCCAACCAAATTAAAAGCTAACTAACTTTAGAAAAGTATTGGATGTTTTTTAACAGGTTATATTCCTGCCAGCTGACTTGAATAAAATATGACTTACACTTCCCAGAAAGAAACACCAGCCATCAGAAAAGGTCACTTTTTAACTTAAAACATTCTTGTCCAAGGAATTTTAAACCATCATCATTTATTATTCAGGAAATTGACATGGAAAAATGGACATGGAATATTAGAGGAATGGATTTTAATACCAGAATACGGCCTTGGTAAAAGCATACAGGGGGAAAAAAGCATGTTGTTGTTATAGAATAAATATTCACCTTTGTTTCTCGCCATCTTTTGCCTTAAAAGTCCACATACGCATTAGTAAAGCGACATCTTATTGTATAAACCTCACTGTTGCTTAGTGACTAATAAAATTCCATTAATATTTTCCTACAACAGAAGTTTAAAGTAATAACATTAAGATATACACTCACCAGTACCTTTAGTAGGTACACCTGTCCAACTGCTTAATGCAAATTTCTAATCAGCCAATCACAACTCAATGCATTCAGGAATGTAGACTTGGTCAACACGATCGACTGCAGCTCAACCCGAGCATCAGAATGGGGAAGAAAAGGGATTTAAGTAAAATTGAACGTGGCATGGTTGTTGGTCTGAATATTTCAGAAACTGCTGATCTACTGGGATTTTCACGCGCAACCATCTCTAGTGTTTACAGAGAATGGTCTGAAGAAGAGAAAATATCCAGTGAGCAGCAGTTCTGTGGGCGCAAATGCCTTGTTGATGCCAGAGGTCAGAGGAGAATGGCCAGACTGGTTCAAGCTGATAGAAAGGCAACAGTTACTCAAA
The DNA here is from genome assembly GCA_023101725.1 of Atherinomorus stipes. Taxonomy (NCBI): domain Eukaryota; kingdom Metazoa; phylum Chordata; class Actinopteri; order Atheriniformes; family Atherinidae; genus Atherinomorus; species Atherinomorus stipes. Next base: position 280,430 of record JALJCO010013400.1, read on the forward strand.
TAACCACTTGTTGCAACCAAAGTATGCAGAAGAGCATCTCTGAATGCACAACACATCCAACCTGGAAGCAGATGGGCTACAGCAGCAGAACACCACACCGGGTGCCATTCCTGTCAGCTAAGAACAGGAAACTGAGGCTACAATTCACACAGACTCACCAACACTGGACAATAGAAGATGGAGAAACGTTGCTGGCCTGATGAGTCTATTTCTGCTGTGACATTCAGATGTAGGGTCAGAATTTGGCGTCAACAACATGAAAGCATGGATCCATCCCGCTTTGTATCAATGGTTCAGGTTGGTGGTGGTGGTGTAATGGTGTGGGGGGGATTTTCTTGGCCCACTTTGGGCCCCTTAGTACTAACTGAGCATCGTGTCAACGCCACACCATACCTGAGAATTGTTGCCATGGCCATCCCTTTATGACCACTGTGTACCCTTCTTCTGATGGCTACTTCCAGCAGATAACGTGCCACGTCATAAACCTCGAATCATCAAAGACTGAGTTCTTGAACATGACAATGAGTTTTGCTGTACTCCATTGACCTACACAGTCACCAGCTCTTAATCCAGCAGAGCAACTTTGGGATGTGGTAGAACGGGAGATTCACATCGTGGATGTGCAGCCAACAAAATTTGCAGCAACGGCGTGATGCTGTCATGTCAATATGGAGCAAAATATCTGAGGAATGTTTCCAGTATCTTGCTGAATCTATGCCACGAAGGATTAAGGCAGTTCTGAAGACAAAAAGGGGTCCGACCCGGTACTAGCAAGGTGTACCTAATAAAGTGGCCGGTGAGTGTAAAGCCCCGTTTCCACCAGCGGGTCTGGGTCGGGTCGGGCTGGATCGGTCCACGTTTTTTTGCGTCTCCACAGATAAAAACTGGGACGGGTACCCTTATATCCGACCCGACTCGGACTACTTTTTTGGCACCCTTCGGTAGGGGTACTGATCTAACCGATCCGGACCAAAGAGGTGGAGCTAATACACAGCAATCAGCTGATTCATTGAAAAATCCGCCACTTCCCGCGTGACCCAGCGTAAAAACAAAGCCGGGGTGACTCCTTTCTGTTTCTGTCACGTGTGGCGCCGGTGTTTTGGTTAAACGGCGTTACACGGCGATGATGTCACACAATCACGTAGCAGCGCTATCCAGCTAATTCTCTGCCTCCAGAATAAGGGTACAGGTTGCTGTGGGGACACAGCGTGAAATCAACACATCCGTACCCAAACCCACCCGATCCGGCCTGGCCCGGCCCGACCTGACCCAGACCCGCGGGTGGAAACGGGGCTTAACCTGTTTAAAACCACCTGGGCGCCGGCGCCCAGGCTGTGTTTTTTCTGTGTCACTTTTCTAATTTATATTTTCAGAAACTAGAAGGTGTAAGCTTTCAAATGATGTCTCACACAAGTAATTTGGCCTTAAGCCCCGTTTCCACCAGCGGGTCTGGGTCGGGTCGGGCCGGATCGGTCCACGTTTTTTTGCGTCTCCACAGATAAAAAGTGGGACGGGTACCCTTATATCCGACCCGACCCGGACTACTTTTTTGGCACCCTTCGGTAGGGGTACTGATCTAACCGATCCGGACCAAAGAGGTGGAGCTAATACACAGCAATCAGCTGATTCATTGAAAAATCCGCCACTTCCCGCGTGACCCAGCGTAAAAACAAAGCCGGGGTGACTCCTTTCTGTTTCTGTCACGTGTGGCGCCGGTGTTTTGGTTAAACGGCGTTACACGGCGATGATGTCACACAATCACGTAGCAGCGCTGTCCAGCTAATTCTCCGCCTCCAGAATAAGGGTACAGGTTGCTGTGGGGACGCAGCGTGAAATCAACACATCCGTACCCAAACCCACCCGATCCGGCCTGGCCCGGCCCGACCTGACCCAGACCCGCGGGTGGAAACGAGGCTTTACAGTTCCTCTGTTATTTGCATTTCCATTTGGGTATGCAAAATAGGCGAGGATTACTTAAAAAGGTGGGAGTTAAGAGGTTAAGTGAGAGTAGGGCTGAGACATGACATACCTTTCATGGTAATACCAGTGTAACATAAGGGAATGATAAGAAGTTGAAATATTGCAATAGAATTTGGGTGAAACGTGCATGCCGTTGTTTTCATCTGGTCAAGCGCACATGAAGGCAGAATCCTGGTGGCGACCGTGAGAAAAACTGTTGTTTTACATAATGTAAATGTAACAGCATCAAGCATATGTGACAGTGTGGGGTGCTGTCACTATACCTCCGATTGGTCATGCGCCCTGGCACTTGGCCACAGGGATATCTCTTTGGCTGACTAGTAAGCGCACATGACTCTCACCTGGGAGTCTGTGGGATCAAATACCGCCCCGGCCCTCTGTTGCGTACCTTGCCACACATATGAAAGGATGACATTAAAGGGACTAGAAGCAGTAATTTTAAAAAACCAAACATGCATGTCCATTTTTTTTAATACTAATGGGTGATGAAGTGCTAAATACCAAAAATAACGTTTTCATCAACGTTTCTCTCTGTTGCCTTGAACAGGCTGTGTGCTGCAAAATGCGCTGGAATTCGATGTCCGAATTTCCAGCGCTGCCCTGCGGATGTGACGTCAAATGACGCTAAATCCGCAGTTTTGATACAGGAAGAAAACGGTCGCGGTAAATTCAAACACTGTAAGCGATAGTTATGGATTCTTCTGCCATCAGCAAACGATCCAGATCAACTGAAAGACACTAAAAAGTGTAACTGCGAAGAAAAAGGTTAGTAAACAACATTATAGCTTCAGTTTGTGCACGCTTGGCTGCAGTAACCTGAAGCGCCAGTCGCGAGTTTCGTTTCTTAATCTTGCCTCAAGTCCCTTTAAAAATGTGTTGCTGAATAGCTTCATCCTTGACTTCATTGTTAGCTGGTCTGTAGCTCTGCTAAGTCGTTATTGTGAGCAATAATCAAAATTCTGGTTCTTCCTGGACCAGTCAGGAACCTCAGTGAGAGATCCTGAATCTTCTGTTTAATCTACAATCAACTTAATCAACTTTTTCTTTCTTTTCTTATTTTAGATCTTTTTTGGATGTTTTTTAAAATGTTGGCGAAGGAGCCAAGTTGCTCAGAATGTTCCCATTTTCTGGGTAAAGTACCGTATACCATTTGATCTCAAGAGGTCAGTGGAATAAAGCTTTCTTTGTACCTACAATGTTATGGAGTTAGTCTTTGGAAGGAGAGAGCTGTGGTTAGTTTTGATTTTGCCCTTGACTCTCTTTCTTGTCATTGCAGGGCTGTCAAACTGATCAGTCGTGTAACTGGAATTAAGTCAGTCACGGCTTAGTCCGGAGTCTCAGCCCAGCTCCTGCCTCACTACAGAGAGGCCTGAGCATTGATCCATGATCAGGTTCTGCTCATCAGCTGTTTTGTTGCTGGCAGGGCAGAGCAGCAGCTCATTTAATTAATGCAGATTTGAGCGGTCATGCTGCTGCTGCAGCCTCACAGCTACCTGCTGCCCTCCGGCTGCTGGAAAACCTTCAGCAGTGTCACAACACCACATCAAAAAGATGTCCATGTCCTTATGTAATTAACTCAGACCTCTCAGTGAGGACATCACACAGCTTCTCATGTCCCAGAAAAGAATTTTGTCATGTTCCCTGTGGTCTTAAAAATACCTTTTTTGTCCTGTCATCTCTGACAGCTGCCTCAGTTTGAGGCAGCTGAACTGTAATTGTCGTCTGCCATGTTTTAATATAGACACTGACAAGCTGATGTTCAGTACGGTCGACTTGTTGCTCGTCAGACTGTCGGCTCACATTTGCTGCTGGCCTGTATAATCATTTGCTTAGGCACCAGCGATTTTTGGATCACATTAGTGCAGCTTGATAGAAAACGTAATTTAAAAATTGAGAAGGAGAAAATGAGAGAATAAAGAGACTGAAAGAAAGAGAAGAGCCGTCTCCTCTGGTATGCTTTTCAGTTCTCATAAATCTTCTTGATAAACTTTTTAGTCAAACAGTTTGTCAACAATAAGTTTCCAGCAGCTGCCGGAGAGATGCCGAGCACTCTATAGGTCAGTGTTTTCCAAAAGTCATAAATATTCATTTGCATCTGCTGATGCAAACATTCAGTAATTTCTTCTTGTGCATGAGGTGTGTGTATATAGATGAATCTATATATCTGTTCATGCATGTGTGAGTGAGCACACCATATGCATGTTTGATTTTGCTATCTGCTGGTACCAGCTGTGAAACTATTGGGAATTTAAATATTTAAAATCTCGTGATATCATTTCCACAGGCCTCCCTCCATAATTTCTGTGTACGTGACAGTTTTAAATGAATATCTGCAGTATAATTGTGCATGCATGCTTTTATGCGTTCCAAACAATCTGAAGGTTCCTTGTTTCTTTACAACTCATTGCATGCAAGAGCTTTTAAACTCTCCAGAGTGAAATCCAGCCGCCCAGATTTACATATATTTTCATGCATGTTTTAGACTTGGAATGAATGATAGTTACTTTATGCACTTGCATGTGCTATTATCTTTCTTTCCCTTTATCATCGTGCATCAGCATATTAAATTGTTTCTTTTGACAATTTTTGCAATATTCGGTAAAATTGGGTTCAATTCCCCATAAGGTATGATTGATTAAAAGCTTTAAATATATACATATTATTATACATCAGCTGTGAAAGTAAAGGGGCTGAAAAAACATCCACCAATCATCTCTGCATTCCTTAAAGAGACTTGAGGCAAGATTAAGAAACAAAACTCGCGACTGGCGCTTCAGGTAACTGCAGCCACGAGCCAAGCCGTCACAGGAGCGTGCACAAACTGAAGCTATAATGTTTACTAACCTTTTTCTTCGTAGTTACACTTAAGTGTCTTTCAGTTGATCTGGATCGTTTGCTGACGGCAGAAGAATCCATAACTATCGCTTACAGTGTTTGCATTTACCGTGACCGTCTTCTTCCTGTATCAAAACTGCAGATGTAGCATCATTTGATGTCACGTCCGCAGGGCAGCGCGGGAAATTCGGCCACCGAATTGCAGCGCATTTTGCAGCACACAGCCTGTTCAAGGCAACGGAGAGAAACGTAGGTGGAAACGTTCTTTTTGGTATTTAGCGCTTCATCACTCATTAGTATTAAAAAAAAAATGGACATGCATGTTTGTTTGTTTTTTAAATCCCTGCCTCTAGTCCTTCCTGGTTGATTAGCCCACTGCTGAATCACTGAGTGGCTAAAAACAGTGTTGAAGCTCTGCCGAAGCAGTACAGCTTTTTTTTTCCCCTGCAATGAGGGGGGGAGGTTCTCCCGAACTAAACCCCATTTCTCAGGTTTCATTTACCTTTAGCAGGAATAACCTAAAGTCATCTTTTCTTTGACTTTATCAGTCTCTCACGTTGTTGTGGAGGAATTTTGGTCCACTCTTCTTTACGTTGCTTTAGTTCATTTAGGTTTGCAGTGTATATTTATCAACAGCGTCATCTCAACATTTACAATAGTCCTCAATATTATTTATACCCTCAAATTAAAGAGGGAAAAAAATCAGTTGTTGGTGAAACACGTTGAAATTGACAAAAGTAATAACAGATGTGTTTTCTGTTTTCTCTAATGTTCAAAAAGATTTCTACACCTGTTGACGGGTATTTTGGGCCACTGTTTATGGAAAAGGTGCTCTAATGTGTCTGGGACAATTTTGTTTGTATTTTTATTATTATTATTATTACTTCTGACCTTACAGTAATTCAAAAGTAATTTAACTAAATTATAATTTTATTCATTTTTTATTTTTTTTAGTTTATTCTTATTTAAATTACTATTGTGAATTTAGCCTTTCATTTATTTGGAGGATATGAATGATTTTGAGGCTGGCTGTATGTAAGGGTTGAGGTCTGGACTTTGACTGCATCATGTCAACACCTTTTAGGGCCCTATTAAATCTGTTCTTTGTTTGTTTTCGAGGGTAGGGTTCAGATTCAGTTGTACACCCCCCCCCCCCCCCCTCAAAAAAAAAAAAGAAAAAAAATCTGTGTTTTCTGCCCCCCAACAGTAACATGCTGTATTTTGTTGGCAGACAGGCTTCCCTCTCTCACCTTCAGCTTGCCCAAAATGCCGCTGCTCATCTTAACCAGGCAGGTGAAAATATATTACACCTGTTCTGGCTGCCCTTCACTCGCTCTTTATCTGTTACAGGATAGATTTTAAAATTATTTCAATGTCTAAACAGCCCCACCCCTTTTCTTAGACTTGCTTCATCTGTTCCCTCCCTCATGGCCTTCAAGGTCAGATGATTAGCTGCTTTTGGATATTCCAAGGATAAAATTGAAGCTCAGAGGGGCTTTTTCAGTTGTGGCACCAAAAGTCATGGAACAAGTTAGCTTAACATATTGGACAGGCTTCATCATTCATTTTAAAAAGAAAATATCTTATTCTCCTTGGCATTTAACACACAATGAATTGTTTTTCTTGTATGAGTAATGTATGTTACTTTGTCCCAGTGTTTTAAATGTCTCTTATATTCTGCATATATTCATGTTTGGTCAACCATTGTTTTTTTTAAAGTACGCATTTTAAATGAATTTGTAAATTAGTTTTTGCAGATGCAGCTTAATAAGCCTAAGTGGTGCTGGCATGTTTATTTAAGTCTAGAGAACTGTAAGGTCAGATTATGCATAATATGAACACCTTAAAAACCCTGATCAGTCTTTGAGCAGCTTTCATTGAAAGCTATAGTCTATTGAAAGTTTGCTCATTTAGATGGTGGTTATGGTCCTATAGCAAAATCTACACAATGTGAAGAACAAAAAATAAATAAAAAAAACAAAGAAAAAACACCCATTCTAGTGGCTGGGGCTGCAGAGACGCTAACCAATAGGAGCCATCCGGCTGCATGGTTTACATTGGTCAACATAGCTGTTTGTCTCTCTTCTCTCTACTCTCATCCAATCCCCTGCTCAAGCTGACACTTCCCCAACAGCTGACTCCCCGTGTTCCACGTTCCATGTTGTCCCCGCCCTCTCTGCCCTCTCCTGCATTTAAACATTTTATTTATTTATTTTACTTTTGCGTTCAAAACTTTCTGGAATGATTAAGTAGCTGAGTAGCAGCTTAGAAACAAGAGGAGAATGGAAAAGAAGTTAGCGGCAGCAGCAGCAGGAAGCGGCCTCTGCTGCCTCACCGGCAGAAGTTAGGAGAGAAAAAAAGGCAGACGGAATGTGAGCAACTAGATGGAGGGAAGGCTGCAGGTGTAGCGTTCACCGCTGGAGGAAGCTGCTGGTGGATAAAGGCTGCTGAAGAAAGGCAGATGAAGAGGGAAACGTGAGCAAAGCAGGACAGAATTCCAGGTAACTATCGGGTGATGTGGAGGAGGCTCCAGGAGGGAAAATCTGCAGTAGCAGAGACCAGGACGGAAAGCATCAGGGTCACCCGGCTGGTGATAGCTCCAGGAGGATTTGGGAGTGACACTGATTCTGATACGGCAGACTTTTTATTGAACAGGTTGGCTTTTTGTTTTTTACTTTTATGTGTGTGTTGTACATAAATGTATAAGTCTATGACGATGCTGGTTTATGACTGGAAACGCTGCTGGTGGTTTTCTCTGTGTGGACAGACGGCGTCGAAACGTCAGCTATTTTCAGTATTGTAAGCTAGCATTGCCGTCATCAGTGTTGTGCGTACGTACTCGGTGGGAGGGATCAACATGCAGGGAGGGGGAGGGCTCTGTAGGGGGGGCAGATTGCTTTTTAAAAAAAATTCTCAACTGACTGAAATGGGAGACTATAGGTTGAACAGGGAAAAATTTGATGAAACTCTTATGAAACGGCAAGAAGAAACAAAGTGGTGAATAGTCGGAATGGCTCATAATAGCTACAGGATCATCTGTAAAAGGCAGCCAGTGTCATGGCAAAAACATGTACAGCTTCCAGTCAGTCAGCACTTGATCAGCAGAGTTTATTGGTGATGTGACTGAGAACAGTTTACAATCCAGCTTAGAGGTATTAATGCAGGTGCAGTTTATCAGGTCATCGCTGGCTGATATTGATCAGCTGGACAAATTTATGTTCATTTTAATGATGTTGTGAATCTTTAAAAAAGGTGAAAATCCCCAAAGCAAGTTCTGAAGATCTTCCCACAAGAGTCAATTACAGCTGCAGATTAGTGATCGTGGCATTCGTGTGTTGCATTGTTTGAATCAAACACAGGCCTTTTGTTGTAATTAAAATCTTGCAGAAAAGACCTCTCAAATTGAAAATGGTAAAATCTTGTATTCTGTTTAAAATCTGATTTATGTAAAAGTTTGTGCACATTAAGAAATTTGCTTGTGTTACAGTTTATTTGTGTTGGATGTTAACCATCTTCTCTGGCAAAGAAGAAGCGCTTGTTAACATTTGCTTTCTACAATTTTAGGCATTGCAAGAGATTTGAGCTCTTTGAAGAGTTTTTACCAAGACATTAATTGGCCTTTTGGGGTTGTGGTTTATTAGGAAAGGCCCAATGATTCAAAATTCAAAGCTTTGGAAATACTGACTCCTCAAATCCTTCCCAACAATCAGCAGCCATGTTCTTCTCTTATCAGCTGATGAGTTTGCTGAAAACTAAAATGACTTGGTTAATCATTTAAGAGACAACTCTTTTCAGGTAACTACAGCCTCAGTTTGCAATGTTAATGATGAAAAATAATTGCAAGTAAAATTGTTTAGATAAAAGTAAAAGTCCTTATTTAATTTAATTTAACCAGCAAAAGGTTTTTCACTTTTGCTGTTGTGGCAAACAGCTTTGATAGTTACCACAGAAAATACATTTTTCCAACTCTGCATCAAAAGCTGTTCACTAAACACACCTGGTGCTTTTGGAAAACAAGTCTAATGTTATGATGAGATTAAAGCAGAGCTTTTATGGCTGTAACATTAAACTTGGAGATCCTTGTCCAATTAGGTAGGTGATGCACTACACGCCTCTTGCTCCTACTTCAGCCATAACTGGGCCTCTGGGGGAATATATAGTCTTCAAGATCTATTTGATAGACAGACTTGTATCTAAAAGCTTCTGAGGGATTTCTTGGTTCCTGTATGCCTTTAAAATCATCAGTCTTGTCAACCCTTTCATCCATTGGACATTTGTTTTAGCCCTTGGACATTGTGCTCTTTTTTTTATGTCTACCATTTACAATTATCTTGACTTTAAAAAGTTATTTTCAAACCTTTGGGGGTGATTGAGTATTGGACCTGAGAGAAAAAGGTCTTAAACTTGATTCGGATGGCAGTCAGACCGACATGTTTAACTATTTAAAAGATCTAAGTTGTTTATTTATTCCATACAGATTTGTTTATAAATTGCCACTCCATGTGGACATTTATAAACAAATCATCCAAACTGTGCTAAATCAAGCTGTGATAGATACAAGTCCTTGTGTTTTAGGATATTTAATAATTGTATCTGATCTTTAGTCTTGGGCGGACAGACAAATTTCTAAGGAACCAAACCTTTATTTTACTGGTTCCATTCTTGCCTTTCAGGCTGTTCTGTTCACTTAGTCGAATCTTTCAAATTAGACCCCTCCCGAGTTACAGGTTTACCCCAGGGCTCCCTCCTGGGACCCCTTCTCTTCATCACACTTATCTCCTCCTCTCTTCCTTAGTAATGCTTTTTGTAAATTCAGTATTTTATTGCCCTACCCCCACACACACCACACACACACCTCCAGTTTATCTTTAAAAAAAATCCTGGTTGACCTCAAACTTCCTAAAACTAAACGTGATAAAACTGAAATTCTTCTGATTGGAACCAAATCCACATTATCCAGAGTCGACAGCTTCTCTGGTAAGATTGACAGCTCCTCAGTCTCTCCCTCCCCTCAGGTAGAGTCTGGGTGTTATCCTCGACAGTACCAGCCTCATATTAATAACACTACTCGGTCTGCTTACTTCCATATACGAAACATTAATGTACTCTGCCCTTCTTTCACCCCCTGACTGCCTCTATCCTTCTCCACAGCCAAGTCACCTCCTGTATTGATTATCTCTTTCCTATTTAGCATCTGTCAAAAGTCTTTCCATAAACTCCAGCTGGTTCAGAACTCTGCTGCTTGCATTATCGCTTCATGTCATCATATCATTCTCATCCTGCAGCAACTGCGCTGGCTCCTGGTAAAGCTGATAATTGAATTCAAACTCCTCCTCCTGTACCTTCAAGGCTATCTATAACCTTGCTCCTCCATATCTGCCTGACCCCCTTTACATCGCCACCCCAGTCCACTCCCTCAGATCCTCTGCCATCCACTTCACTGTGCCCTCTTCCCGCCTCAGGACCATGAGGATCAGAGCCTTCAGTCACTCTGCTCCTCGGTTTTGGATTTCTCTGCCACCAGATATCCGTAACATTGATACTCTCTCCCCATCTTAGCGTCCATGATCTATCTGTTCAAGATTCACTACTCACTATACCAAGGTACATGCAAATACACATCCGTTTTTATCATTATTTATGCATTTTACTTCTTGAGTATTATTGTTTTTAATTTATTAGTGTTTCCTTGAGTGATGTAAAGATTCTTTTACATCAACTCAGGGTCTTGAAAGGTGCTTAGAAATAAAAATCATTCTTTATTTGACTCTGACTTTCTTCTTCTCTGACAAGACCAAACTAGAGAATCATAATTTCAGGTCTGACTTTTAAAGAGAAAAACATAGTAAAGTCATAGTCAGTGATTTGATACAAATATATTTTATTTGTTATTGGGGGTTATTGCCCCCGTAAAATTAGCTTTGCTGTAATCATGAAGTGCTGACTTCACTATTGAGATGTCTTGCACAGATGTGTTTCTGATGTGCTCACACAAACCTCCTCCTTCTTTATGTTCTCTTTAAAGGACCATCTAAGCAAAGCTTTGGTGATGGGCATATAGCTACCAGTGCATTTCTTTTTCTGTTTGTTTTTTTATTTTATGCTGTTATGTGATAAATTCAATAAAAAGTTGGCCATAAAAATCGTTATAGACTACAAAGAATAAAAGATATGATTGTTAAAAAAAATTCAGAACTGGAATAATTCTGTTGCTGAGAGTTGCATGAGGAATCTTTAATGAAGTAGTGTAAAACTGAATGCAAACACCATCTTGTCTGAACATTAGAGCACGTCATCTCTAACAGGTGAATGAGCACAAATCTGGAGCGTCAGTAAGTGACTCTGAGCCAAAATAGATTCCCTCATAGAACTGCAGAGTTTGCTCTTATACAAAGTATTAGTTATCTAAATCAAGGAAAACTTAATCATTAAAGGCCAATGAGTTGTACAGGCAGCAGTACAAAGCAGACAAATCCAAAAGGACTTTTACAGGACATTATTTGGGATATTTAGGAAACCAGCTGAAGCACACATGAAGAATTTGTTTGTTCATCCGTAAATATAAACAGACTTCCCTGACGGAAAGAACAGATAAGATGGCAGATGGCAAGCATAAACCTGAACCAGCACAACCTTCTTCAAGTTCCTGCCTTTGAAATAAGCTATTCAAGCCATTGAAAGTGGTCCTGCAATGGTTGGCGACCTGTCCAGGGTGTGATGGGCTCCAGCCCCCCTGCGAACCTGCATTGGAATAAGTGAGTATGGACAATAGATGGATGAACAGAAGTCACTGAAGGTAATACCTGCAATTTTTACATCTTTTTTTTCTCCATCCTCCAACCAATTTTGAGGGTGAGCAACTCATAGGAACTAGTGCATAAGAAAGTACAGGAAGAACTTTTTTTTTTTTTTTTTACCTTAAACATACTTACAGTATTTCCATCCTTTGAGATGTTGTTGATAAAATTAAGGCCTGACTTATTCATAATAAGCTGACCCAGCATCTCTGTACCCTGAAGTCTTTTAATGCATCGTAAAACAGCAATTTGTTGCAAGAAAGCATTGAAACTCTGCCAGGACATACAGTACAGTCCAGATTACGGTTGTATACAGTACATGTATATAAACTTTAACCTGACTCGAATCTGGATACTCCTCATGGCTTTGGTCTCTTCCTGCTCACTCTGAGCATGACCTTATTTGTAAAGGTGATCCAAGTGCAAGGCACTGCGCATGAATTTCTGCATACAGCAGGTAGAATAATAATAATAATGGATTAGATTTCTATAGCGCTTTTCAAGGCACTCAAAGCGCTTTACAGTAGATCCATTATTCTTTCACTCCTCATTCATACTTGGTGATGGTAAACTACGTATGTAGCCACAGCTGCCCTGGTGCAGACTGACGGAAGCGTGGCTGCCATTTCGCGCGTACGGCCCCTCCGACCACCACCGGAACATTCACACACATTCATACACCAGCAGTGCCCCCACTGGAGGCAAGGAGGGTTAAGTGTCTTGCCCAAGGACACAACGACTCATGGCTGGGGGACCGGGATTCGAACCGCCGATCCCTCGATCATTGGCCGACCTGCCCTACCACCTGATTTTTTCAATATACTGTATATTTTTAATGGGGCTATTGACATTAAATTTCCACCAAATGTTTCTCAAAACATCCTCCAAACGTGTGTATCATACTGTACCACTTTTCAACTTTTTCAGTTTGGGCATTATAGCAAGCAAAAGAATGGTCTGGCTGTTCTGTTGTTCTGCACAGCTTTGCTTTCTCAATCCAATAGATTGAGAGCACTTTAAAAAAAATGCAGTCGGCCAAAGTGCTAGGGATGTAACGATTACCTGTAGAATGATTAATTGCGATAAAATTCCCAACGATTAGTAATACCTTTTCAAATTTTAATTATCGTTAAAACTGTGATTGATTACTGTGCTTTGAAAAACTCACAGTGATGCTGCTCATTGGCTGGAAAAGCAGCAGCAGTCCCAGTTTGCAACGTTTAATTTATGAAAACATGGCAAAAGGCAACAAAGGCACCCACGTGGACAGTGCTGAGAATTTACCCCCTTTAAAAAGGACAAAGTCGACTTCTAGACCCATTATGTATGTTTTTAATGATTTTGGGGGGTGATTTCAATAATACCGTGATAATAATGATAACCGTGATCAATTTTGTCACAATAACCGTGATAGGAAATTTTCATATTGCTATATCCTTACAAAGTGCTGCACATAAACTAACAAATAAAATACAAATTACAGAAATATACAGAAAACATTAACAATAAAAACAATAAGAAACAGTAAAAGGTCAACTGTCAATCAGAGTAAAAACGCCAAAGGAAAAAAAATGAGTTTTAAAAACAGGAAGTGAATTTGCTTGCCTAATATTCAGCGGAAGCTCATTCCACAGTAGCGGAGCAACCACTGAAGAGGTCCCCTCTCAGCTTCCTTCTGGTTCTGGGAACAACAAGCAGAGCCTGATCTGTTGACCTCAGAGAGCACAAGGGGAGTAAGAAACAAGCAGATCACACAAGCACTGAGAGCCCAAACCATGAAGACATTTGAAAGCAAATCAAAGAATTTTGAAATCAATACGAAAGTGCACAGGGAGCTAGAAGGGACTGAAGAATGGGGGTTATTTGGTCAAATCTATGTGATCCAGTTAAAAGGCGAGCGGCAGCATTCTGGACCATCTGCAGTTGTGCCAGTGAGGTTTTGTCCGGAGTACAGTGCACTGCAATAATCTAAACGAGTTGTGATGAAAGCATGAATTAAGATTTTAAAGTTATGCCGACATAAAACCGGTTTAACTTTGAAAAGTTGCAGCAGCTTAAAAAAAGCTGGACGTCACAACAGCACCGATTTGGGCATCCAGTTTCAGAGCAGAGTCCATCTTTTCCCAAGCTTCTTTCTTTACTTCTCAAGCTTAATGGATATAAAAGCCTGCTTTCAAAATTTGAGTTTTCTTTATTTTGGATATTGCTAACTTACATGTTAATATTGGATCAGAAAATGGGAAATAATTGAATGAAAAGTAAGGAAGAAAGAGAAGAAGGGAGTAAAGAGAAGAAAAAAGGAGATGGATAAAACAGAAAACTGTAACAACTTTTCAAACAATTACAGTATAATGATAGTTTTTACTTTTATTAATCCCAACTGGGAAATTCATCTCTGCATTTAGCCCATCTCTAGATTCACCAGAGTGGGTTGCCAATCACAGCGTCCGGGGAGCAGTTGGTGGGGGGGTAAGGACCTTGCTTAAGGGCCCATAGTGATTCACATGTGCCATATCGGGGACTCGAACCCACACACTAACAAGTCCTGGGTCACACTGCTGGGTTAAAAAGGGACCAACTACTTTCTGGGTTTTTTCAACCCAGATATTTAGGTTGTTGCCCCAACTTCTGGGTTAAAATAACCCAACATCGTAGTCAATATAACCCAACTTCTGGGTTGGTCCCTTTTCAAGAGTTTTTAGTGCGCAGGTTGACACTAGGGCTGTGCGATATACTGATATGATATTGTGATATGATATTTACATGAAAGAGATATGATATTTACACATATCATTATATTGTGGTATTGTGCAAATTTTTTTGCTTTATTTTTTTGTAATGACCCAGCTGCACCTTGACTGACTACAAAGGGGTCACCTGATTAGTTAATAAAGGTGGGGAAAAAATATCAACCACACTGAAATATTGTGATATATTCATATGCGATACCATATCTATAATTAAAACGCAGTATCGATCAAGTTTACTAATGAAATCTCGCGAGATATCATCGTTTTGTTTCGAAATCTCATGAGATGTCACGAAATACCGTGGGATTTCATAACACTGTATTTTGTAAAAATCTCAAGAGATTTTGTAACAAAACGATGAGATTTCATTCATAACATAGATCAGTACCGCGTTTTTAGATATAGATATGGTATCAGCACATGAAAATATCACAATATTTCAGAGTATCAATATTTTTTTTCCCACACCTATCATTTAAACTGTCTAGAAGACAGTTCCTCCCCAAGACTTTTACAAAGAAATCATAAAAAAAACAGCCAACTATCTTAAACATTTCTAACCAGTGTTTTGTCAGTCCCATCACTGCAGGGGAGCGATACCTTTATGCTAAACATGTTTCAATACTAAAAATTAGGTGCTTGATATGAAATGAAACTTCCAGACAAATTAGGGTAAGAAATACCGGTATATATTGTGTATTGTCATATAAAATAAATACATCGGTATATGATATTTGGTCCATATCGCCCAGCCCTAGTTGACAGAGAGAGAGAGTAAAAAAAGGCAGCCTCTGTA
This sequence comes from Atherinomorus stipes, assembly GCA_023101725.1. Classification (NCBI taxonomy): domain Eukaryota; kingdom Metazoa; phylum Chordata; class Actinopteri; order Atheriniformes; family Atherinidae; genus Atherinomorus; species Atherinomorus stipes. The sequence goes on from JALJCO010013400.1 coordinate 295,588, forward strand.
AGAAAACCAAGCAGACTCATCGACAGTAGCTGTAGGAAGACAAACTGAAAATTCTAAGTTAATAACACCAGCAACAAGAATATGGAAACATTAATGATGCTATTGTCGTTTTAAATAAACGTGACACAGCAAGTGTGTACAAGTGCATTAGTGAATGTGCGTGATAAACGTTGTGTTCTATACTTATTTTACTCACTATAATGTTTTTTGAATATTTAAAAAAGAGAAAAAACACACTTAAAAAAAAGAAAAAACAAACAAAAAAAGAGCTTTTTACAATGTTGAATTTCCCTTCTGGGATAAATAAAGAATTTTTCATTTAATTTCATTTCATTCTTAAAAAGCCTTTTGGGAGTATCTGGTCATCTTTTAAAGGTGTTACTCTTTACACTGACAGAAATTTTGAACAGGTGTGCCCAAACCTTTACACACAGCTATATTACTCTTCAACCTATAACAGCTACTATAACTTTTTCAGTTGTTTTAAGGGTGGGGGGGTCATTTTAGGTCTTTTCACTTATTTGCAGTCAAGTGTTTCTTTCCTTATTTGTCTTTGGCAGAATATTTCTCTCTCTTCTCAACCATGAGATTACCTGAGGAGACAGCAAGCTTTCAGTGTGACACAATAATACACCCCCCACAACCCCCCCCCCCCCCCCCCCCCCCACACACACACACACACACACACACACACACACACACACACACACAAAAAAGAAAGCATGCATGCCACCTGAATCCACTTGAATGAGCACATGTACATGGATGAAGATTAAAGCCCCGCACACATGAAGAGGCGAGCAGTTGTTGCAGTCAGCAGGGACACTTAGTTGAGTAGCGCTCATTTAGATGGAATGGCTATTTCACCGCATACCTGCATGTGTGTGGATGTTTTCAGAGCTTTGGGAATAAGACACTATTACCTGAACGAGTCCAAGAGAGGCTCCGTAAATATTGACAGAAAGAGAGTCAGAGATGAGCAGGAGATATGAACCCTGGGGGGCTGTGTATTGATAATTTGATGGTTTCACTGGGAGAGAAGATTGGATTCAGAGAAAGAGAGAGACAGAGGAAGAGGGGTGGAGATTGGAGATAGAGGAAGAGAGAAAGAGGAGGGATTTGAACCCTAACTGTTGCCATGGCAGCGTTTGGCTGTAAGGAGCAAATGTCGTCGGCTGAAAACAATTACTGCAGAAAACGAAGCAGAGAGTTGCGTCTAATCGCCGTCAGCGTGGCTTCAACAAAAGGGGATTTTCATGAAAGGCACAACCTTTAACAGAAAAAATAATTAACTTTTCTTAATTTTAAATTAGCTTTCTTAACCAGTCAACTGCAAGAAGAGGTGCTCCAGCAGGACTTGAGGGCATCTGTGGGCTGCTGTGTTTACGTGTCTTTTTGAAAAAGAGGAAATGAAAGTTCTCAGAAGGAAAGGAGGAAAATTATGAGTTTCAGCCCCATGAGGGAGTTTCATCACACCGATGCAAACAGGAAAGGTCACAGGTGCAAATAGAAACAGTAATTATCCACATGCTTTAGCAACTTCGACACCGATGCAATCAGTTTCTTTCCAATCAATTATTAAACCTGTTGTCTTGATTAATTCCTTACCTGACCACTCAGTAAACATTGCTCTCCTGTGGCTGAATCATCTTTAGTGAATCTATTAATTGTGCCACATGGGATTTCTCTTTTTCCAGAAGATGTTTGCTCATAAATTGCATTTTGGTGCCATAAAAATGGCCAGATATTACAGGCACAATCATCTACATTCAAAACTGGATTGTTGTAATTCCACTCACAAACACAGCGCTTTATTAGAAAATGTAAAATACTCAGATACAATGCAAAAAGTAGGTGTCTTAATAAACCCTCAGTAGTTGCAACCGTAACAAAGCTGTCTTCATGTTCTCATGCTTAAGGACAAGTTCACACAGTTTCTCTTCTCACCAGTAGCTGAACTCACGGACACAAGCTGACATTCAGCACAAGAGTAACTTCACAATTTTAACATTGTTCTTTACGGTTTGGGACCCTCAAATGGCAAACATATATTTCACATGCGTTTTGGGACCTGGCCATTTATGAAGACTGTGCAACAGTATTTTACACCTACTTTAAGCAGTGAATGTGAGACCAGGGACACTGCCAGTCCAAAAAGAAGGGGAAAAAAAGAAAAGAAAAAGAGGAATCACACACTTATATTTTGTTGTATCACCTTTAGCTTTAATTACAGCAGCATGTAATGAACGATTCTTTCATGTATTCTCCATTTGTAAATGGCTCTGCTATCTCTTTAAGTGGTAACAAAACCTGCAGTAATTGAGTTTGGGGACTTAATCTACATATTTAAAGTACGTTTGTTCAGTTTCCCACAGAACTTCTGAAATCACTTTTTTGATCATCTGCTTGGTACTTTTTCAGCAAATGCTGTTTGTTCAGTAGACGTCTTTCAGTGTTGCATTTTTTTTTTTTTTTTTTTTTTTTTTTTTTGCTAATTTCTTGGCACAAACAAGCATATGGGTGAGCCAGCATCACTGGCAATTAGTGCAAATGAATCTGTCCGCATGGAATTACTCTACTTTCCTCTCAACCCGAGGAGGAAGGGTTGGAGAGCCAGATGTGGCTTAAGAGCCTCAGGTTGCAGACTCCTGGTTTAACCAATTGCCAATCACAATCATATAAAAAACATTTCTAACCACAATTCCTCCTGGAAGAAGATGGTTCCCCACAACCTTTTTTAATAATGCCCTGGACAGTTCTTAGGCCAGCTTTGATTGTTTCAGCAATTTAAGATGTTTTCTTCAATGGATGGCAATACTTTGACCCCTTCTGAAATAGATTAACATCTTCTCTCATGGTTGTTTAAAGGATAACTCTTTTTTTTCAGCTTGATGACATGCCTAGCTTTGTGCGGCTGAAAACACACAAGCATCTGAAAGCGTCTCCTTTCCTGGCAGTCCCCAGTTGTTCCACTGGAAACGGGGGGGTACAGACCCGATTTTCAGATGTTTGTGTGTTTTAAGACGCACAATGTTAAGCACGTCAGTAAACGCTAGCTGGCTAATGCTAGCATGCTGTGAAGTGCCGGTGTTGTGCCCCACCGGGGACAAACAAACGTGTGTTTTATTATAAAGTCCGGCCCTTCACCGCGGCGAATCGATCGCTTTGATCCAGCTTTTGATCCAGTATCACTTCAGTCTAGAATGAAAACTTAAGTATGTTTGGAGTTTATCCGATTTAAACAGTATAACAGAGCAGGAATGGCTGATGTTAACATGGCCCGGAAGAGGAAGTGCCCAAATACCGGGAAGTTCCGGTAAGCGTGATAATCCCCTATGAAATTGTATCCTAATGGACTATCCATATCAGCAGTTGAGAAAATTCTGTTTAAAAAAGATTCAGAAAAGATTACTAAAAAAATTTATAAAATCTTGGTAATACCCAATGTTTCTCTCACAGCTCGAGTAAGATCGACTTGGGAAAAGGATTTTAGCACAACTATATCCGATGAGGAATGGAGTGCAGTTTGGAGGGGTTCACCATGTTATCTATCTACTAACGGGGCAAGAGAATTACAATTCAAAATTATACATCAGCTTCAAATCACTCCTATGAAACGCAACAAATTCAACCCCACATTCTCTAAACTCTGTAATAAATGTAAAATTCATGATGGGTCTTATTTGCATTGCATCTATGCATGTCCATTTATTGTTGATTTCTGGAGTAAGATATGTGTAGAGTTGGAAGATATTTTTGACAAGAAGCTATCCTTGAACCCCATTTTTTGTATTCTTGGCATAAATCACTAAAACTTGAGGTATCTTCAATGAAGCTACTCCAAGTGTTACTCTTTTGTGCCAGAAGATGTATTCTTTTACTGTGGATACAAGATGCTGCACCTTTGTTCCTTCTGAAGCAATGGTATTCTGGTCAAAGGCAAGCCATACAATTTTTTGAGGATGTGGACTCCATTTCTGAAATATATTGGACAAGATAAGACACAACTTCTCCATAAAGGTTTATATGGTGTAGCATGGGAGGAAATGAAGTAACGAAACAAACGTACAATAGTGCTTATTTTATGATGATCTTGATCCCTTTTTCTGAGAAGCTGTGGTAATGCCTCCCTTCCCTTTTTTTTTTCTTTTTCTTTTCTGTATGTAGGTACAGTAAATGTATGTGTGTGTATACAGTATGTACGTATATGTGTATGTGTGTGTATGTATGTATATATATGTATGTATGTATGTATATATATGTATGTATGTGTATATATATATATATACTGTATATATGTATATATATATATATATATATATATATATATATATATATATATATATATATAATTTTTTATCCCCCCCCCCCCTTTTTTTTTTTCTATGCCTTTTTGGAAGGGGTTCAAAGGGAGGGAGGGGAGGAGGTAAGGGGAAATAGTGGAGATGGGAAGAAATTTTAAAAAAAGAGTGGGGTGAGAAGCTATGTATACATGTCTATGAAAATTATAAAGATGTACTTACTGTAATGGTGTCCTCCCCCATAAATAAACAATTAAAAAAAAAAGATTTAAAACAAAGAAATAAAAACAAAAAGAGAACACGTGATCTTGTCTGCCGAAGCTTCCGTCGTGTCGCGAACTGTAATGGACGCACTTCGCGGCAGCTACCTATAGTACTGTTTAAGCTAGGAATATACTAAATGATGTGGTTTCCAGTAAATTATGGAGGCTACCCACTCAGGACACTTGGATTATATTGGACGAGCATTATGGAGGAATATTGCCAAGTTTTTGTGGACATTTATGGACTTTTTGGAGCCGGCACCGATGAACTTCATTACATGAAAGTTGGGGGAAAACAAAAACTTGTCCGATCTCCGGCTGCATTTGGGATATTAAAAAAGTGCTCCAGAGTCTTGCTCAGCATGAAGGGGAGTGGAAAATGAATGCACATCATTCTGTGGGTGTACTATTCCTTTAACATGATTTGTTTATTTAATGAAGTATGTCAGGTTGTAAAAGGGTTGGCTGCCTTGTGATCACAGGGAGGTGCAGATGATTGATTTCACTGAACACAGGCAGCATCACTGTAGATCAGCCTGCCATTGATCCCATGCAGGATAAACACTTCCCATTATACTCAAAATTGTGAGCTTCTTCGTCAGCATTGAACTGATTTTTCAGCTGCTGCAGAAAAGCAGTAAATCAGATAAATGTGCATTTAACTCGAGTTTTACAAGCCTATCTGAGATTGACTAAAGCTTTTAAAATCAGTTCAGCCAGAGATGTGACTGTAACACGTTTGGCACATTTTACTGTGTCAGCAGAGACAGACAATATTTTTCCTTCCTGCAGTTTTATAAGATGTAATTACTTAGCTAACCGTGGGTGGAACACACCTGCTAAGTTTCTTTTATTTTCAGTTTTAAGTCCATCATCAGTTATAGTTTTAATGATTACCTTCTCGGTGCTTTTCCCCACCCACCAGTCAACAGGATGGTCTGTATGTCGTTTCACATCAGCAGCTTCTCTGCTAATGAGCTGCTGCTGTGATTGTCAGCCGGAGCGCCGGCTGAAGAGTTGCAGGAAGTTCGAGCTGAGTGGTCGATTTCAGGCGGGTTGACACTGACTCTGCAACAAAATCTGAAATGTTTAGACAAGGGCTTTGTTTCTTTCTTTTTTTTGTCTTTTCATCACTGAAGACTCTGGGGAGTTAGAATAATTTGATGATTAAGCTTTTTATTAAAGTTCCAAGTAAGGGCTGCAAAAAAGGTCATTTTTAGTTTCTGATAAGCTTTTTATTTATTTTATTATTCATTTATAGAAATACATTTGTTTATTTTGGGTGTGTAAACTATTTTAAAAGTATGATGATGATGATCAGATCCCAACAAAGATATTTAATAGAGATTAAGTTCTATGAAAAACCTTTTTAAAATCATTTTTAAAAATTCTTTTATCCTTTAAATAGGTTGTTTTTCATGTATTTTCTGTGGGTAATCATTAACATGTTCATGTATAGTTTCCAGATTTGTCAAGGGGAAAGTATATTACATAAAATTTCTCCTTCTTGTTTTATTTGTGTGGTAGAATTATACATGCTAGTAAACTTGATTTTGTGACACAGAAACAGAAACAGATCAAACTGCAACTTCCAAGCTGCTGAACATGCAGCTTCAGGAATACTTAGGAAGCTGTTTAACATAAGTCATTTTTCACAGCTTCTACACGACAAGAACAACAGAGCATGTTCAGCAAGAGGTTTCTCCAAGTCCACCATATTAAAGGCGCTATAGAAGATGTTTTGGCGTTCAGAAACCAGATACTGTTAGCGAGTTTTTGAATAATGCGCATGCGCAAGACCTGCCTGCTGGATTCACAGCTCCCTCCTCCGGCCACAGAATAACGTGCACGAGCCACTCCGGTGTTTAGCAGACAGCAGGTACAGATTCTCCATCATGTCACAAATGCAAGTAACTAAACTGAATGTTTGTCTGAATGTTGCTAACTGCTAGCAGAATGATGTTAGCTACCTGCTGTTAACGTCAGACGAGTGCACGCGGCTTCCAGGTCACAGCATTACTCTCGCCAGTCTATCACTCATTTATCAGTCTCGCCTATTACCTGTTCTTCCGACGGTAGTACAAGTGATTGACGAGCCAGAAGACAAATGAAAAAGTTACGTAATGCAGAGATGATTGGCGGATGTTTTTTCAGCCCCATTACTTTCACAGCTGATGCATAATAATATTTATATATTTAAAGCTTTTAATTAATCATAGCATATGGAGTAGTGAACCCAATTTTACTGAATATTGCAAAAATTGTTGAAAGAAACATCTTCTATAACGCCTTTAAGGAAAGATAAAGGAGTTGTTCCAGCCTGTTACAGTTCTACTGCTGTTGCTGTAAATTAAACCTAATTTCCATCAAGTTGGACAGGTTTTTTGTTTACTTTTCTATTCTATTCTATTCTATTCTATTCTAAGAACAGTCACAAGTACAGAGAAATAGACTCTGTGTATTCTCTAACCAATCCCTGCCCCCCCCCCCCCTCCCTTTTTTTTGTGAAATAAATATTGACAAATTTAAAGTTTTATAGACAACGTTGTGAGCTACTTAAATGACTCCAAGTTCAGTTTTACATTAAGTTTTGGATCTTTTTCTTTAAGGACTGATGTTTTACTGCTACAGCACAACACCAAGTGGTTTTCTAAGGTTGATTTATTGGACATTTAAAGCTTTGTTGATGTCAGATTTAATGCCAAAATATTTTTGTTATCTGCTTTGATCTGAATGTTTCCAGTACGCAGTACTCTTGCTCTACACTGACATGAAAAAGGCATTTTGAGTATTTTTAGTAGAAATTTGTTTTAAGATGGTCACGTCTTGTTGTTCATGAGTCGGGGTGGGGGGGGCAGAACAACCAGTAGGGGGGCACAGACTGTGTTCAAGATGTCAACACTGATATACATATATGATGTACAGTAAATGCTTTACATGAGTTTGCAATCAACCAACACAGCAAAGCAGTTCCAGTTACACATTATGCAAATTTAAAAAAAAATATACATGCATAAGTGTACTGTGCATCCAAACTGAAAAAAAAAAGGGGGGGGGGGGGGGGGCGACATGCAGGCCACGTCGTCTTCCTTCCATCACCTTCTCCATCTCTCTCTCATAGGCTACAATGCATACATATAAAAATATGAATGCTGACTCTTAATTTGACAAATTCAGACAGGCCTAAACCTAAACATTCCACATTTTGCGTATCAATGAGGCCTGGCACCATGAAGTAAACTGAATGTTTCAAGACGTTTGCCTTGAGAAGCGTTGCAAGCGGCAACTGTTGTTGTTGACCCTCCTTTCTGAACTTTCCTACATCCCTTTTCTGTCTGTGATCTTATTTCAGCTTCATAGTAGCTTGCTCTAACTGAAAAATGCTAGTTTCATAGTGCTCACTGGGTATGTTTACAAGGAGACTTTTTCCCTTTCAGAATGAAATCATTCTGATTGAGGATTTTAGGGCAGCTGTTTACATGGGAACTAATTCATCCCGATCTGGCATGTACATGCGCCAACATTTATTCAGAATAATCCTGTCTGACATGCGCAGAATGATGTTACATCACGTTATTTAATAAAGACGGAGGTATAAAAACTGATTGTCACGGTTGTTGTGGTTTCTGCAGGACTTTAATCCAGCAGCAGCTGATACTCATGCACTCCTACTGCAGGCAACCAAGAGAAAAGGCGTAGAGACAGCGTTTGAGTAAAAAACAAACTTTCTGTTGCTGTCCAGGGAATGACGTTGTTCACAGCCATCTGTCAAAGTGAGGGAACGTCACTCGTTGCACGTTGACGTCTTGTCGAAGCATGCGCTGTAAGAGCGCAACCTCACAACTTTCTGATTCAGCGTTTACATGACACCCCGTTCCGTTTGGGGAAAGGAATATTCTACCCCCCTGAAACCGAATTAAAATTCATTCGGTTCAGCACTTTTCATTCGGAAAGAGGTGTTTACATGGATCATTTTAATTCCGAAAGAGCTTTTAAACCGAAAGCAATCGGTTTGGGTCCATGTATGCCCAGCTACTGACTGCTCTGTCTTGACAAAATGACAACAGTTCAAAAGTAGGTCACAGGCCAATCACTGACCCAATGAGCAAAGCCTTTGTCTTCACAGGTGATGCAAATATTACCAAAAACTGTGTTTTTTAAATTCTATTTTTCATGCCATTTACCAACAATGGTTTTGTTCAATAAGATACAGTAAATTTAAATAAAGTACAGTTTGGCACAAATGCTTGGCCTGCTTGTGGGTGAGTGGAGAGGGGCACAATAACTCATTTGGGGGTGAGCATGGTCCCCCATGATGCCGACATTGTTGGGCAGTAAAAAAGGTATACGGTAGAAACAATATACTATAATTGTCCGTCGATAGAGATTTTGCCCATAGCAATCAACCATGATTGCCCATGTTAAAGGCAGGGTAGCAGATCCTGGAAAAACGGTTCAAGCAAACTAAATTTGAAAAAATATACACCCCCTGAAACCACGCCTCCAGAGCACAGGAACGCGTGCAATGATAGTTGTTGGCGAACATAACTGAGAACAGCCGAGCTTGTTAGCTTCCCAGTAAACGGCAGAGGACCCACGTTTCCTGAAAGGGATAATTATCTCACCTCCAACTTCTTCTGCGCTGTAAAACATCCTCACTGCAAACGCCAACATCTCCATGACTCGATCCCGATCCATTTTTTCTTTTTAAGAGCAAACAGCGGCATAGATAAGAACAGCGACCAGCCATGTTGGTCTCGGTTCGTCTGCACTGTGAGACCAACATGGCGAGTTGGGAGCACATGGGCGAGGAAGGAGGACGCAACTGACGGCAGCCGAGTTTGATGGACATAATAATCATTCAATTAGCACAGGCTGTTCGCAACCCCATCCAATGAAATTCATTTCATAGAAAGGGGTTTTTGCAGTCATGTACGTTCCACAGGTCAGAACATTTAATTGTCTGCAATCGGGGTGTGGAGAAGACTTTAAGCAATATAGTAAAAAATGCTCCTGGAAAACATTATCCACCCTGCTTTTAATGACATCAGAATTTCTTTGCAGTGCCACCTCCAGCAGCGCAACAGTGGTCGGACATCTGCACGTGAATGCAACATGCAGAGTGCAGCGCCAGGGAAACTGGCAGGACCTACAGGAAGGTAAACCTCGAGAAATTCCAATAAGCTACAAGTGGAGGAAAGTTAGCGGCCCTATGGTAGATAAGTTGCTTTAGATGTTACTGTACAACTTGAATAAATGAACTGCAAATGCGAAGCTAACGCTACCATAAGCTAATCAAGTTGATATTGCTAAACAATGGTGCCAGTTCCATGACTCCTGGACCCACGGAGTATACCGGGCACCCATGTAGGGTTAATGGCAAAGCCATTCTAATCAAGCATTCACTGTTCCTCAACAACCTCTGATGTACAACAAAGTTTAATCACTGCACACAAAGAGCATAAACACTGATGTTCAGTGTTCATATTTGCACTAAATATTAAAAGTTAGAAATCTGTCTTTTCATATTTGGACCTTTTTATATTTTATGTTTTTAAGTAGTTTGGTAAAATAAGTGTTCTAAAATGGCTTTCTATACTTTTTTCAAGTGTTTATTTTTCTGTAATGTATCTGTGAGTATGTTCAGAAAGTCATTTTGGCATATATACATGTACAGTTTAGAGAAGAAAATGATATCACAATAGGGGATTATCACGCTTACCGGAAGTTCCAAGATTTGTGACACTTCCTCTTCCGGGCCATGTTAACGACAGCCGTTCCTGCTCTGTTATACTGTTTAAATCGGATAAACTCCAAACATACTCAAGTTTTCATTCTAGACTGAAATGATACTAAGGATGATGTGAATCAAAGCGATCGATTCGCCGCGGTGAAGGGCCGAACTTTATAATAAAACACACGTTTGTTTGTAGCCGGTGGGGCACAACACCGGCACTTCACAGCATGCTAGCATTAGCCAGCACACAAACACACAAACATCTGAAAATCGGGTCTATACCTCCCCTTTTCCAGTGGAACAACTGGGGACTGCCAAGAAAGGAGACGCTTTCAGATGCTTGTGTGTTTTCAGCCGCACAAAGTTAGGCACGTTATCGAGCTGGCTAATGCTAACCTGCTAACACGACTGCGCAGTCTGCCGGCCACTAACAAACGTGTGTCGTTTTATTATAAAGTTCGGTCCTTCACCGCGGCGAATCGGTCGTTTTGATCCACTTTTTCCTTAGCATCACTTCAGTCTGGAATGAAAACTTGGCATTAGCGTTTATCCGATTAACAAAGTTTAACAGAGAAGTAGTCGGCGGACTATTGTTAGCAGGTTAGCATTAGCCAGCTTGATGACGTGTCTAACTTTGTGCGGCTGAAAACACACAAGCATCTGAAAACGTCTCCTTTCTTGGCAGTCCCCAGTTCCACTGGAAACGGGGAGGTACAGACCCGATTTTCAGATGTTTGTGTGTTTTAAGACGCACAATGTTAAGCACGTCAGTAAACGCTAGCTGGGTAATGCTAGCATGCTGTGAAGTGCCGGTGTTGTGCCCCATCGGCTACAAACAAACGCGTGTTTTTTTTATAAAGTTCGGCCCTTCACCGCGGCAAATCGATCGCTTTGATCCAGCTTTTGATCCAGTATCACTTCAGTCTAGAATGAAAACTTAAGTATGTTTGGAGTTTATACGATTTAAACAGTATAACAGAGCAGGAACGGCTGATGTTAACATGGCCCGGAAGAGGAAGTGTCAAAATCCGGGAACTTCCGGTAAGCGTGATAATCCCCTATAGACAGTAGATTGTTACAGTATAATCTGAAGCATGTGCAGTAATATAGATTTGGGGCTATGTCACCTAGCTCTTATTTGGAGCATGTACTGTATTAATTTAGTCCCAAATAAAATGCTTTATTCCACCTTAAAGGTTTAACATTGCTGGTTTGAGCTCATTGGCATCACCTGGTCTTTGTTTAGCTTTTCAGTCATTTAGAGGGGATTATTACACCTGTATTTTCAAATCTGTTGTTTTCAAGGCAAATTCAAAAAGTATTTTGTCTTAAATTAGTCTGGAAAATACATCCCAGTGTCCAGAGTTATGTTTAAAAAACTAAAACAAGTAATTATTCAAGTAAATATTTTGTTTCCAGTACTAGAGTAGATAGAATATCTTTTTCACCCTGTAGCAAAATTGGGTGTCTGTTTTGTTTCTATTAGTGAGGAGACAAGTGTATTTGCCGAGTGAGATCCAGACGTTATTCCTTCTGTCATGCTTAAATAAAACCGAAACTCATCATTTCACAGGCTCACTTAGCATTCTGGTTTTAGTGTCATGACTTTATCTGGATCTTCATGCATTCATATCTCAGAAGACAGGCATACAGAAAACGCACACACACATCCAGGAATGAAAGGCATCTTAGTGGAAGTGTGATGGAATCGACATTGTTGATTTGTCATTTGGTTGGTAGACGGCAGGCGGCTGCCAAACTGCCACTGATATGGTTGCCATGGAAAGAGCGCTGGTTTGGTTCATGCGAGGCAGAAATCTGATGAGCTGCCACTCCTGCTCTGGTTCATTTTTCTGTTAGACATTCACTCTGCAAATTTAAGCACATCCAAGAGCAGATAATGCTTGCTATTCGTCAGCACGTTCCAACATTTCATACTTTCACAAACTTATCATATTCTGTCCTCTTACAGTGTCGTTGACAGAGGCTGGTAAAATATGTGCTGCAGGTGAATCCTGATAAGCAAACAGTCAAATCTCACTGGCTGAAAATCCACATTTCGTCTTGGTGCATTCGCCTGTCAAATGTTAACATATTCAGAAAATTGTGTTCTTAACTTACCATCTGTACTTGTGCTTCATTTGCAGAATGCTCTGACAACCTTCCAGTGAACCTGTTGCTTTTAGGTTTGCAGCGTCTGTCAAGAACATTGAGACTCGTGTGTGTTTTTTATTCAGTAGAACTTGTCATGTGGCAGCAATGCTGTCTGTACTCTGCAGAGGAAACAGTCACTGCAGGAGTAGCAACCCCTGGCTGCTGTTTGGAGCATTTCAAATTCTAGGATTGTGTTTAAAGATTTTGAGTAAAAGCAGAAACTTTTGGTTCCTCTATATTCAAACTGGCAACTTTTCCTTCAGATATGTTTTTTTTTTTAATTATGTCACATTTATAATATCCTCACAAGTTCCCACATGATACTGAAGACCTGCTGATTGCAGTTAGTCAGCCATGACTGGAGAGTGAAAAATGTGTGTATAAATCTCGGTAGCAGTTCTCTGTTATGCATTAGATTAATAATAATACATTTGACTTGGTGCCTTGTCAAAACACCTAAGGTCACAGTAGAAAGACATAAGGACAAATAAAAGCATTAAAAATAATAGTATGACATACAAAAGACAAACTAAAACCTCTGTAAAACCAAGGAACAGCAATATTTCTGTGAAGTGGCTAGGGGGGATATGATTTGACCAAACAGAAATGTTTTGAGTCCAGTTTTAAAATGAGTCCATGGTATGGAGATGTGTAGGGAGGCAGGGTCCGAAATTAACACTCGCCAAATGTGAGTAACTTTTCCATTTGGCGAGTAAATCTCAGAGGTCTATCCGTCACATGGCGAGTAAATGTTTCTATGAAATTAGTCATTTTGTTGGATTTCTTCTTCATGTTGCTCTACCGTCTACATGTTTCATCGACGCACATGTTCACTAACACAGACACAAATGCACCTTCATGACATGAGACCCTCCACATTACCTCTGTTTACTAACAAGTAGGGCTGGGCGATATAGAAAAAAAGATTATCGATAAAAAAAAAAATCTGTATCGATCGATATCAATATTTATCCAAAAAAAAAAAAGCCATTATTAAATTAAAAGCTATTTTAGGTGCAGCTCTGGCCATTTAAGCTTTTGCTGAATGACCTACCCATTATAAAGTTCACACTAAAGCCGTTTTCAGACTTGCATTGCGGAACATGAGCGGTAAAGTCCATCCGCTCTTTAAACAGACTCGTCTTCTCAAACATACTGATCCTTGCGGCCTTATCGTGTCCTGGCGATTTTATACATCAGGAAATGTTGCGGAAAAGTCAGCACAGCCGCCACATCTCTGAGGTAACAGACCAGTACGCATGTCTGAATGCAAGCCTTATAAAGGACAGAGTTCGCAATATTACCGCTTTCCAGTTGAAGTCTCAAAGGGGCATAACACTAAATTCCAATTTAGCCTTTGCTCGAGTCTGGGTTTGTGATTGGTTTGGTGGAAGGAGTGACTGTAGTATCATGCTACCTGATAGGCTACAGCGGAAAACTATGCTTCTATATTGAACTTTTATTGACCCTCTTTTTTTTATATTGAAAAAACCTCTATCGATCGATTTATATTGATATTGAATTATCGTCCAGCTCTACTAACAAGTAGCGTTCAGCTCAGGCTTATTAAGTAGCGCGAATATGTAGTGATTTTTAGCAGGAGCTAGAAAGCACGGTAAACTGGAAAGTAAACAAGCAGGATTTACACGCTAACCAGAGAGTTCAGTGAGAAATGGCGCTTTGGAGACATCGCAAGACACCGGCTGCACTAGTCTGGGTCTGTTCCATTTACTGCCCTGGCGACTGAGTGTCGAGTCAGGTGGGCGGAGTTTTCACTCATCCGCTCAGATCCAACGTCATGTTGTGAAGCTCAGTAGATAAGTATGAGCATTAAAATGAATCCTGGAACAACTTCGGCCGGATTCTGATTCTGTTCAGCTGCTCTAAGCAGCATCACGCCACAATCCACCTGCTTTACATTCTTATTGTCCTTATTTGTTAAGAGACCTCCAATGGATCTCTGGTGCACTTAGACTACAGCCTGAAACAGATGTGTGCAAACTTAAAATTTATTATAAACTTTTCATTCTTTTTAATTATCATTTCGAATGGGACACACGCGTGCCAAACCGGGATGGCTAAGCCGAATGGTTTGTGTCGGTTTCATTAACCGTCCCACCCCTACCCAGTTCATAGAAGCAATGTTTTGAGTTTGTCCCTCCGTGAACTAATTTTTTGTCAACCTTCTGATTGTCCTAGATAGCTTCAGTGGAAGTGACACCACTGACAGTGTTTCAGTCATGTCTGTGTTTTCGTTAGTGATGGTTTACACCAATGGGTCTGATTCTGCTCTGTACAGATGCATTGTTTTGAATTTCCACAAACAAAAACTGGGGGAGGGTGCCAAAATATATGACCCGGACTGTCACACATTTTTGGGACACATTCTAGTTGGGACCTGATCTTACTGATCCAACCCAATAGGATAGAGCATGACACGCTACAATCAGGTGATTAGTTGTAAGAGTTGTCACTTCCTATATGACTTAGAACAACATGGGAACACTACCATGTATAAATAACTTTTTTTTTGTTGTTGTATAAAGCCACATGCCAAGAAGAAAGAACACAAACTGTTGGATGTCCACTGTGGTAGAAATGATCTGATTAACCTATTGTTAAAGTGTCACTCTGACTGGCGTATCAATAATATTGTGAATAATTCTGGTGTTGATTACACGTCAGAGAGCATATCTTGAAGGGTTTATCTTCTTTTGGTGCCAAATGTCTGAGTAAACTGTTTAAAGACATGACAAGGTCAGCACTCTGCAGGCAAGACTCAGAGATGCAGTCTCTCTGTGTGGAAGCTCTCTGCCTTGCAAAGCCATATTTGTTTAATTTTTTGTTAATTGTCAATAAATTTTTTTTTTTTTTTTTTTTTTTTCTTTCTTTCTTTCTTTCTTTCTTTCCTTTCTTTCTTTCTTTCTTTCTTTCTTTCTTTCTTTCTTTCTTTCTTTCTTTCTTTCTTCAGGCTCTTGGTAATTATTTATTTTTCACAACACCACCATTCTCCTCCTTTTTTTCTGGTTATTCTAGTTTAAGATGTCACGCTGCTATGACATCATGCGATTACATAGCTGATGTATCTATTGCTATCTGGTTGATATGCCATCTTCCAAGTAACTGTATGCTTGATTGTGGAAATGCAACAGAATTCAGGATTTACCAAACCAAATCATCCCATTCCTGCTTGTGAAAATTGGGCTTTACACCAGGCGGTTCTTACAGCTCCCATTAATTTAATAAGTCAGTTAATCAATTAATTTACTGTATTTGATCCCAATGGGACAATGGTACACAACAGTTGGAACACAGTTCAACATAAATAAAAAAAAACATGTTTTTTCCATTCGATGGAAAAATCCGAACGCCATCTGTCATGACAGATTGTAATTCAGACTCTGACCACTTGGCGGTGAGTGAGTATGTTATTGCTGTGTTCCATTTACCATGAAACTAGGAAATGGGAACTGGGGGGTGACGTCACATCTGACCAAATTGTGTTCCCGTTCACTGGTCGGAAAATAAGATAGCAGCCTAGCAAAACAACGTGTTCGCTAAGGCTATTGTTACTAGCCGTTGTTAGCACAACTGGAGTTGTAATTGACATATCCTACATGAAAAATGTGGATTACACTACAGCTTCCCCCCACATCAATCACAAACAATACCTTGTGTATGACTGATTTAATTCAACAAAAAAAGTCAGAAGTGCAAATAAAAGTATCATTACAGAAGCTGCTAAGCCGACTGCTAACACTGGGCGTGGCCATCTTTAAATCTGAACTCTGAAGTGGCAGGATTGTCTCACTTTCCAAGTGTGAAAATCCCAGCTGGGGGGGGGGCGTTACCACATGTTGGCTGGATGTTGTTGGAAGGAAAAACCCATTTTTGTTTGGACAAAGCCTAAGCAAGTATACTGGATCATCGATGGACTCAGATTAGTCCACAAGGCTTGAATGCATTTGTAGACAAACTTGACACAAATAACAATAACATAATAAAGAAAAATAAATGTTTGTTTTATCTTGTCAATGGAAAGACTTTTTGCTTTCTCAAAAACAGAGCTTTGATGTCCAAAGCAAGCAGAAATCTGTTGCACGCAGTTTATATGTGTCAGATCTCCCCTATTCCTGTTGTCTTTAATGTCCATTACTGCCTTGCTGTATCCACGTTAGCAGCCACATTTTTTAAAAGTCCTTAAATGGAATTTTTTTTTCTTTGTGGCTCTGCGTTTGGATAGTCCTTTAACTGTGAACTATAACAGAATCAACTATACCTTGACACAGCACAGCTTGTGGGCTCATTATTTTGAGAGAAATTCTGCTTTTGACACAGCTCACCTGATAAAAATGATTCCCAATAACTTCATGTTCAGATTTAGCTGATAATGTTCAAAGCTGTTGTTGGGGGGCACCTGGTGACTTTTAAACAACACTGTGTTCCAGATTATTCTGCAGGTGGGAGTTTAGATTAAACATTTGGGTTTTGTTTTTTTCATGTGTTGTTTCTCTTGTCCATTTAGATCACTGGTAAAAATCGGGTTTGGCAGGAGAGCTTAATTAACAGGAAACTACTGAAGGTTTTTTTTTTCCAAGTTATTAGAGGAGTGAGTTTCCATGCAGTCTGGAGGAAAAGAAAGATCTTTCTGCAAATGACAAGGGTGAAATAGCGTGATGCCTTGTGAAAGGAATAAAAATATCATATATTAAAAAAAAAACTGAAGCGAGATCATGTACTGTTAAAGAAAGGGTGTGATTCAGAGAGCAAACAGTTGTTTCAGTTATAAGCATTTGAAGGAGAGTCTCTGTCGGGCAAATACATGATACTGAGAACAGCTGTTAAAAAGCCACTAAGCAGGTATTTGAAGCTGCTGGTGTCTCTGGAATCCTAAGAACCTTTCCATGCAGGATGGTCTGAAGTAGTGCTGGGTTCAGACCAGGTTCTGGGTTCAAAAAGCCGTCACTTCCCGTGTGACCTGGCGTAAAAACAAAGCAGGGGTGACTCCTTTTTTTCTGTCACATGTGGTGTGGTGCTTTGGTTAAAAGGTGTGGCACAGCGATGATGTCATGCGATCACATAGCAACGCTATCGGTAATACTCCACCTCCAGGATAAGGGTACAGTTTGCTGTGGGGACGCAATGTTAAAATCAACATATCCGTACCAAAGCCCACCCGATCCGGCCTGACCTGGTCTGACTTGACCCAGACCTGCGTGTGGAAACCGGCTTCAAAGTGGCACAAGAAGTTTGAGTTGATCATCCCTGCTCTAGAGGCTGCAGTTGTGCATAATTTTTTATTCAAGCCAACCGTAATCAATGCTCAAAGAGAGAAATGTTTGCAGTGGGCTCAGAAATAAAAGATGGCTCATTTTCAAATGCTTTTACTCACTGATGAATGCTGTGCTACACTGGAGGGTTCAAATGGATGGAGGTCTGGTTGGTTGGTGGATTTCCACCAGGTTCCAACACGGCTGCCATGCCAGGAAGGTGGTGGAGAGATTTTCTTCTAAATCTGTTCAGTTTCTTACTGACCCTGCCATGGTACAAAATAAATAATTTTTATTTAACCTTTATTTGACCATTAGGATAACTCATTGAGATTAAAAATCTCTTTTCCACTGTCCTGGCCACAACGAGTAGCAGCACATAAATCTGCATTAAAGACAACGCTGCAAAAAAATGCTATTGATTCTTTGGCTGCTATGGGTATAAAGGGAGAAAAACTCATGGCGTGGCCACAATCATCTCCTGACATCAACCCTGCTGAGAATCTGTAAAGCATCCTTAAAGAAAAATCTATGAGGGGTGGGGGCAATATACCTCAAAACAGCAATTGTGGGAGGCAATTCTGGTCTTCTCAGTGAGATCCAGACAGAAACTATCCATGGACTTCAGGTTCAATAGATGAGAGTTGTTAAGGTGATATCAAACCAGGGCCCCATGTTAACATGGAACTCAAAAAATGGTTTTATGATTTGTTTTTAGAAAAATGACCTCCTATATGAAACAAAAAAATACAGCAGGTGTTGACTTTCACTTCTTTAAAACCTATTAAATGTTTTGAAACTGTAATGTCAAATTTGGAACGTAATATTTTTTGTGATTGGCTGTTTTCATGAGTTTGTTTTCAGCAATGGAACCCAATGTAATTTGTAACCATTACAAAAATGATATTCATTATCCTTCTATCATTCTAATATTGATTATTTAGGAGAGATTAACAAAAACAGTGTAATAATGCATAACAATTTGGAAGACAGAGTAGCATGAATCTAAAGTTAGATTTTTTTTCAAACCACTACAGTACATCATTTGGGTTATCATTTTTGTTAAGACTACTTGCATTATTTTTCTTGACTGTGCTTGAATGCTGTAAATAAAAAGCCTGTAATTGTGTTCCTCCAAGTTTTCAACTTCTCATTTATATAATTACCTCAAATCCTCGTGAATGATCTTGTACTTGAACTTAAATCAGCTGGCATTTTACTGAAAAGGTCACATTATGAGCAGAGGAGAGATTACACCATCTTCCTTCCAACTGCACTGATTACAGTAGCTTTCCATTAAACGATCATCTGTAGAAAAAAGGGAAGAAAATTGCACGCCAAACGAAGGAATAAGAGAATTTCATGGCTCATTAACCAAGTGCAACATCGGAGTGAGAACACAAGCTGGAAGAAAGAAATCTGGATGAAAGACGTGGAGCCAACGGAGGAGCTGTGCAAACAGCAAGAGTAATAAAACTGAGCAACAGTTCAAGCTCTTTGCATTGTTGTCATTACAACCCTTTGACAATGTCAGTCAGGGTTCAAAAAGTTACAAGACAAGACAGGGTGATGACGGAGAAAACAGACCAAGAGGGAAGGAGCAGAGGATGAAAGGAGAGCAGACAGATGGAGCTGAGGAAGAGGAGTTGTGCTGTGAGGAAATTTGTTGGCGGGAGTCTTTAATGTGCTCTAAAATTCCAGGAGTTGTTGCGGATGTTTCAAAAGCTAAACAACATGCCAAAAATCAGGGGGGGAAACAGAAACAGAAGGTTGATGGTAAATAATTCAGAGAAATTATAGAGCGTATTCAGTCTCATTATTTAGGCAGAGCGTACAGAATACTAAAAGACTTCCATATGAGTGTCCGGTGTACAGGGAGCTCGTACTGTAATACCAAGCAGGGTGAGCGAAGCTCCGTCCAGTGTCGAATCTCGCTGATGAAAGCATAAAGTTGCATAAAGTTCTCAAGTAAGTTATAGGAGCTCCACAGCATTATGCATAATTCCTAAGGCTGTAAAATGCCACAGTGAGCAAATGCTGGGGTAATGTAAGGTTGTGCACACAGTGTAAAGCAAAGTGAGTGTGTGCAATTACTGCCTCAATTGTGTGCAACAGCAGGAGAACACTGCTGCAGGGGGTGGACACAATAACACAAATGGCATTCAGTCTAATGTATAATACAACAATACAGCAGCTGTGCACTAAATCCTGATGCCACAAGCCAGTAATGTCGAAGCCTGGATGGGACTGTGTCACAGAGGTTACTGATGCAGCCATGTTTGATGATGTTGTTGCCAACAAGCCACATCATAATCTAAAGATCACATAAGGATCCATGTGGAAAACTTCATGAATTCAGGTAATCATTTTATGTAGTGATGTAGAGAAGAACGGAGTATACAGTAAACATCTTGTGCATCCACTGATGCACATTAAGTTGTGCCTGAAGAGACATGCTTTCAATGTTTTATGCAAAGTTGTGACAACACACCAGATAAAACATGTCACAGGCCGGCTCAAAGCCCATGACAAGAAATGAGGGGAGACAAGGTTTAGGCCAAACAAACTGCTTTTATTGTAAATAATAATGCTCAAAGTTAAACTATGATAACTAACATGAGGTGTGAACATGTAGGAGTGATGGATGCATGCAGTGTGAGTATGAATAGAAATGTATGTGCACATATGACTGGGTGCAAAACCAAAGGCAAACCTGAAACCAAAAGACAAAAGTTACCTGAAGGAGCAGAGAGAGAGAGAGAGAGAGTGTTAGTGGCATCATGCTTATAAAGTGATCCACAGGTGACTCCAATCTACAAGGCTCACCTCTGATCAGCAGAGGGAACCCCCCTGCAGATCAGAGAAGCGGTGACACCTCCCTCCTTAAAATGAGGGTCCCACCCTCTATCCCAAACTTAGCCCATAATAAAAGTAATAGTCCCCAAAGCAATACTGACACCTGTCCTGTTCTTAGAAGTCCTGCCGTCTTAATTTCTCCAGTGAGATTATTAATGTTGCACACTAATACAATGTTTTGAGAGAGGCAAGAAGTAGGGATGTCACCAGGGTGCCCTGGTGTCAGGTGTGTGGGGAAGGGAAGTCAGGGTGGGGGCTGGCCTTTCCTGGGGTGGGGGTGGGGGGTGGGGGGGTGGGGGGTGTCGTCTGGGGGGTCCGGTCCTCTTGGGTTTCGGTTGGGCCGCCTGGGTCAGGGGGTGGGGGGGGGGTGCTCCTGGGCGCTTGGGCCCTGGGCCCGGCGCTGTCCCTGCCCCGGGGGCGGCCAGCGCCTGGTGGGGTCGGCAGCTGCTGGTCTTGGTCCACTGGGGCCGCCCTTTGCCGCCCTCTGGGGGGTACATGTCCGTTCTTTTGGGGGGCGGCTCGGCTCTGGGCCTCTGGGTGGCTGCTGGGGGCCTGGGTCGTGAGCCTTGCGGGCTTCCTCCTCCTTGCAGAGACGAGGCTGCATCTGCATGACTGTATCACCACGGAGCACCCTTTATTATGCATGTTGACACTGTGACGCTGCTTCCTGTTGGATACAGTTGGATCTGAGGATACTCGAGCCACCTGCGGGTCCTGTGGGGGATTGCTTGTTTTGTTTTCCGACAGAGACCTTTGAATGTTGTTTAGGGATTTCTGTACAGATGTACCAGTGAACTGTGTAAGTGAATTCATATTTTCTCTCCTCTCACTCTCACTCTCTCTCTCTTCCTCTTCCTTACTCCTTTCTCTCTGTTCCACTTCTATCATTACCTCTGTTAACTTTCATTTCTCCCTTGTCAGGTCCAGCAGTATGGTATGGAATGCTGTTATAGACAAATGTTTAATCAAAGAAATAAAATGAATAAACAGGATATCAAGGGGAGCCTTGTGTTCATAAAGCTCCCCTCGGCAAAGCAAAACTGTTCAACACAATAAAGCAATCGGATTTCCATTCTGCTTGCTATGATGCTGGACAGGACAAGTAAAAAAAAAAAAAAAAAGAAGTAGGGATGTCATGATTACTTGATTTTACAATTAATCCCAAAGATCCTTTAATATTGTCTCTATCAAGGATTACACTCACGGCCACTTTATTAGGTACACCTTGCTAGTCCCGGGTTGGACCCCTTTTGCCATCAGAACAGCCTTAATCCTTCGTGGCATACATTCAACAAGGCACTGGAGACATTCCTCAGAGATTTTGCTTCATATTGATCAGCATATTGATGGGACAACATCACGCAGTTGCTGCAGATTTGTCGGCTGCACATCCATGATGTGAATCTCCGGTTCCACCACATCCCAAAGCTGCTCTGTTGGATTGAGAACTGCTGACTGTGGAGGCCATTTGAGTACAATGAACTCATTGTCATGTTCAAGGAACCAGTCTGAGATGATTCACACTTTATGACATGGCGCGTTATCCTGCTGGAAGTAGCCATCAGAGGATGCTACACTGTGGTTATAAAGGGATGGACATGGTCAGCAACAACACTCAAGTAGCCTGTGGTGGTTAAACCATGCTACGCTGTTACTGGGGCCCAAAGTGTGCCAATAAAATCTTTCCCACACCATTTCATCACCACCACCAGCCTGAACCGTTGATACACGGCAGAATGGTTTTATTTTATTCAACCTTTATTTCGCCAGGCAAAGACATTAAGAACAAGATTCTTATTTACAATGCCGGCCTGGCAAGTGCCATAGGCACCTGGAGGGCTCCATGCAGGCAGGATGGATCCATGCTTTCATGTTGTTGACACCAAATTCTGAGCCTTCCATCCGAATTTTGTAGCAGAAATCAAGACTCATCAGACAAGGCAGCATTTCTCCATCTTCTATTGTCCAGTGTTGGTGAGTCTGTGAGAATTGTAGCCTCAGTTTCTTGTTCTTAGCCGACAGGTGTGGCACCCGGTGTGGTGTTCTGCTGCTGTAGCCCATCTGCCTCAAGGTTTGATGTGTTGTGCATTCAGAGATGCTGTTCCACATACTTCAGTTGTAACAAGTGGTTATTTGAATTACTGGTGCCTTCTGTCAGCTTGAACCAGTCTGACCATTCTCCTCTGACCTCTGGCATCAACAAGGCATTTGCGGCCACAGAACCGCAGCTCACTGGATATTTTCTCTTTTTCAGACCATTCTCTGTAAAGCCTAGAGATGGTTATGAGTGAAAATCCCAGTAGATCAGCAGTTTCTGAAATACTCAGACCAGCCCGTCTGACGCCAACAACCATGCCACATGACCAATGTGTCATGGCAGAGGACTGCTCACTAGCTCGTAAAGCATGTGATAAAAACATTGCAGTGAAAGGAGGAAATTAATCGAATATGTTTCACCACCTGCAGGACAACCACCAGTTTTGTGCAATAAAGTGAATGTAAATGCACAGTAGCCTACATCCAACATGTCATTAAAATTAAACATCAGGCCATTTTCAACTGCGTAGTTGTATAAAACTTCTGTTGGACTTGCAGCACAATATGACAAACTAAGTGTCTAACCAATGTGTTAGAAGGACAAAAAAACAGGCAGTTTCAAACTTTACGAGGGATGGTTTTGCTGTTTAAACATGATTGATTCAGCACAAGGTCGATGCCTTCTTTTAGTTGTCAGTGTGCAATGCGCTGTAGAAGAAACTTGCATTTCTGACATATATTCTTTTATTTTAGTTTCAGTATTATTTGTTTGAAACAGCAGATATTCTGTTAAAGAGCAGCTGGAAGTGAAAACCTAAATGTGTTTCAAAATTCTCTTGTCAGGTTTGTAAGAAATGTTCAAAACAACTTTTATAGTGTAGCTTAGAGAAAATCCATCCCAGATCCAGACAGATGATATTATGTGGTATTTATTTATACTCTACAGGGCCGACCAACTTAGTCCAACTTAGTTGGAATGTTTTTTTGTTTGTTTGTTTTTTGGTTACTTTTTTACTTTATTTTGTTATGTTGGTATCAAAATATAGACATGAATGTTACTTAAAGGCGTTATAAAAGATGTTTCGTTCAACAATTTTTGCAATATTCGATAAATTTGGATTCACCACCCCATATGCTATGACTGATTAAAAGTTTTAAACACGGTATATTAATCTAATTATACATCAGCAGTGAAAGTACAGTCAAAGTAGTGGGACTGAAAAAACATTTGCCAATCATTTCTGCATTCCTCACATTTTTCATTTGTCTTCTGGCTCATCAATCACTTTTACTACCATAGTAAGAGTGATTGATGGTCAATTCAACAGGTAATAGGTGAGAGTGATCAACGAGAGTGATTGATTGGCGAGTGTAATACTGCGTGCCAGAAGCTGCAAGCACTCGTCTGATGTTTACAGCAGGTAGCTAACATCATTCTGCTAGCAGTTAGCAACGTTCAGACGACATTCTGTGTACTTGCATTTGTGACATGATTGGAGAATCTGTACCTGCTGTCTGCTAAACACCAGAGTGGCTCGTGCACGTTATTCTGTGGCCGGGGGAGGGAGCAGTGAATCTAGCAGGTTGCGCATGCGCATTATTAAAAAACTCACTAACAGTCTCTGTTTTCTGATATGTCGAAACATCTTCTATAGTGCCTTTAAAGACCTACGGTATACGGCGTGTTCAAGTGGTTTTACACATCAGAATTAGTTCTCTGGCAATAATTGTACCAATAAAATCTACTGCTGTGACATGCTTAGCAGGAAGTGCAGGCTGGTTTGGTTGAGTAAAAATGCTCACCTGTTTGAAAACTGAAGATTTATTAGGTTTTACAGTTCTACTCATATAATCTTGTTTGTTTATTGGGGAAATGTGGAGGAAAGTTCAGTTGTGGAGTACCCTGAGCTGTATAATGTAGATACTAAGGTTACCAGGTTTATAGGCTACCTGACAACAGACAGAGATGTTAAATGTGAGAAACTTTTCACCAAATGTAACTGTGCCCTCTGATTATACTGCAGTTTCAGAGTTTGTGTTTTTGTGATGGGCCATCGTGATCTTACTGCGACAGCAGCATATAATGCTGTTTTGTCAGGGTGCCACTAATCAATACAGGAGGTAGACTGAAGGAAAAACATTAGATCTTATGCACCGAGTAAAGATGGATCTTTTCCTAAACTTAATATATAAAAAATTAAAGAAACTGCTGTTTAAAGTTGTCTGAAACTCAGGTTTTCTATTTGTGGGTGCTGTAATTTAACTCATTCATCCTTCAGCTACCTTATGAGGACTTGCTTTTGTGTTTGCTGTCCAAGACTAATATTACAGTAGACTGGGAGTCAGAAACCAGTGCCAAAGAACTTCCTGTGTGGATCCTTGAGGCGCCAGCAGTATTGATAAGACTGGGGTACTTGAGCTAATCCAGTCTTGGGATGTGACAAGAATTGATGAACTCATTCAGCATGAAAACTTCTTTATTCATGGTTAATGTTAAAACAGTTTGGACAACAGTTTTTTCAGACTTTTTTCCAGGCTGATGCTGGAAATTTTTTTAGGAGCAGTTTGGTAATGTTCTCCATCTTTTTGGCTCTAAACCTGGACAAAGTGGTCATGTCGTTCACATAAAAGCTGGAGATGAAAGATGCGGGTGCAAAGTGGGGGCTTCCCATCTGAGAGCACCATTACCTCTGATTTGCACTGGATGTACAGTCGTATGGATTTGTTTTGCTTCCTCACATGACTTCACCTCACACTGGCAGTGTTTCAGCATTGTATTTGATAAATCTGTTACTCCTCCTACCTCAACCCCTGTTTCCTCATACAAACAGCATTCGTTGATTCATCCTTCAGTTTCACAACAGCTGATCCTTGTGCGAACTAACTAATAATTGTGTTAATCATACAGACACATGCCATGAACTCTAGGTTTAGGTTGCAGGTTCTCACAAATTACGACCAACACATCAATGACAATGTATATGCGTAGACAGGTGAGTGCCTGCTTAATCTAACAAATTAAGATTGTAGGATACCATCAAAAATTAAAACAATAATTTAATAACAGTCCCTAGACTCTCCCAATTACTTTTATATCTCATAACAACACTGTACCATCCTTTTTTAAGATTGAGAAGTGAGAACTAAGATGCAGAGCTGTCTGCAGTTCAAAAACGTTTTGCTCCACACATATATGTTAAAATTAAAGAAAACGTGAAAGCAACAACCAAAAACAATAAACAGGCTTTTGTTCAACACTGTGTATGTGTAGATCCTCTAGCACTTAATTCAAGCCATTCACATGGTTATCCCGGTTAACATCAACTATCAAGAACAGTCAGTCATTTTCTGTACCGCTTATCCAGTCGCGGGGGTTGCTGGAGCCTATCCCAGCTATTATCAGGCGAGGTACACCGGGGTACACCCTGGACAGGTCGCCAGTTTGTCGCAGGGCCAACACAGAGAGACAGCCAACCATTCACACTCACATTCATACCTAGGGACAATTTAGAGTGATCAATTAACCTAACATGCATGTCTTTGGACTGTGGGAGGAAGCCGGAGAACCCTGAGAGAACCCACACATACACGGGGAGAACATGCAAACTCCACACAGGAAGGCCACAGTTGGAATTGTTCGAACCCCCTCCTCAGCAGTGCTAACCACCACACCACCGTGCAGCCCCAATACTGTATATAATTATAATAATAATAATAATAATAATAATAATAATCCTATTTTTGTCCCGAGATATCATTGTTGCTGTTATAATTTAGTGTGGCATTTTACTGGAATATTTTTACATAACATACATGTACACACATCACTGTTATTTGTATTCACCTTGTTTGACCATGAACTCCTTTTTTCTGCTTTTTTTTTTTTTTTTTTTCAATTTCTGTGTAAAAATAAATATGTATAAACAAATAAAAATGAATGAATAAATACTGAGAAAGAAATAAGGAAAGAAAGAAAGAAAGAAAGAACCCTTACCAAAAAGAAGTATTCCTTAAGTATATGTTATTGAGTATACTCAAGTATCGTAAAGTACATCTCCCAAGTGTACTTTTATTTCCCAAGTACACTGATCCCAATATACTAGCAGTATACTAACAAGTATATTTCTTGGGACTAAATTGGTCCACTTTAAGTATTTAAAGAACACTTTCAAGTACAGTATACTGAAAGTATTCTTCTTGTTAGTTTACTCCTACAAAAACTTCAAGCTTACTTTTACTTTTAGAAAGTACACTTTAAAGTATACTGAAGTACACTTTTGAGTAGACTAAAAGTAATGTATATGATATGAACCGGGGTTTTCAAAGTATGAGCAATCTAGTGGCTACAGTAAATCTTACAAGATAGGATTTAAAAACATGAAAGAATGTACATCTTGCAGTATGCCACAACGAAACCAGTATGTGTGAAAATGTACTATGAGTGTATGGCTATCAAAGCATATCATTCAAAAGTTCAAATATAAGTATAGGCTAAATATACTTAAATTTCTAATATATTTATTAGTAAATGCAAAGTAAACTTTAAGTATATTTCTGATAAGTACATTAACAGTAAACTGAAAATAAACTGTCTTATTTGAAGTTTAAAATTAATATACTTCAAGCATACTTGCATACTACTTTTTGGTAAGAGAAAGAAAGGAAAAAAATTAACCAGATAAGTCAACTGAGGACAAGCTCTTATTTATATTGATAATTTGGCCACATTCAGAGCCAAGGGACTCAAGTCAACAGTGGGGGACCCACAGAAGCCTTTGGGTCCAAAGTTTCAGGCCATCCAAGCTTTAAACTGCTTTTATGAAAGGAAACATGCGATGGAAACTGACAGCTGACTTCGTTTTCATTTCCAGTTGCTTATTGTTTAATGAAAGCGCTTGATTGGGTTTTTGGAAAACATGGTTTGTGTTAAATTGATCCCTTTTTATGTTTCCTGCTTCTGCATCAAGCGTATTTTCTCTGTGATCATGGAAAAGCCCTCTGCCTCATTTGGCTCTCATTGTGTCTGTTTCATGTTATACAAACTTGTTTGGGAAAAAATAGACATTAATCGTCTCTTGACTGACAGAATGAGTTGGAGCAGACTGGAAACTTCATCTGCATTTGTGTACGCTTCAGAGAATTGGCTGAAATCAAAAGTCTTTCCATCTCGGCGCTCAGCCGGCTTACACTTAGACTTTTTCTTTACTTCAGGTTTAGCTTCTTTTAAGGGGGGGGGGGGGGGTTAGTCTTCTCCCAGTCATAAAACTTTACAAACTACTCAAGTGGAGCAGCCACCTCACCTGAGTCATTACTGCGGCCATTTTATTCATTTTATTCATTGAGTTGTCATGCAGTGTGTTCACGCCTCAGTGCGACTCGTGTGCCCCGCAGGCCACGAAAGGAGAACTCTGGGAGCTTCGACTTATGGCTGAAGTGCTTCTTCTGAAGGGGCGAGGGGAAAGTCGAGATAAAGAGTGGATGGTGGAAATTCTGAGACCACATAACATCAGAAGAAACTCCCTCAAAAAAGAAATCCTCCAAGTCTCCAGTATGAAACAGCTCTTCTAAGACGTTGCATTATGTTTCTTCTGTGGACACAGACCAATACACCCCTGCAAGAGACCAACAATCCACTGAATTTTCTCATTTATGCATAACACAATTCAGATGGCGTAAATGAGGATGCCGGCCAGTTGAATGGGAGGTTCAGCTCCGGCCAGATCCTGTGGAGGTGTGCTGATCTGTGCGGTTTGAGGAGGGTGACGGAAAAGACCACATTCTCCTCATTCGACATCCTACACTCAAAGCAACACAGTGTTTCTTTCATCCTTCTACTGGCTCCCATTACCAACCACCTGACAATGAAAACACTGGCTGTCTGCTACAATACATCACCTCCTGTTTGTGTTATGGGATGTCTGCTCCTGCAGGAGCTTAACACAGAATAAACTGCTCAGACAGTCGGTACAATAATAGACGATAAAACAAAAAAAATATGGCAAAATGAGAGGAGTAACTACAGGAAGGGTATTTCAGTATAACACTGTTTTGCTTCACCTTAGAGATGCACTGTTAAGGCGAGACACTGCAGGCAAATAGGGTAAGAAAGGGATTTAACTAGCTGGAATCACCATGAAACTTTCCTGGTTTATTCCTCACATTAGGGCTATCATTTTTTGTATTGCAAGTTTTCTGAAATTTAAGTTTAAATATGCAAATTAGGTATTATATAGCCAAAAGTGCACTAATTTGCATACATTTCTAGGAAAAAAATCTAAACACTGGATTAAGCCAGGTTCAAAGTTTCTTTTGAATTTTGTTCACATCTTAAAGTCAAACCTTTTACAGAGGAGATTTTGGATATCTCTATAGATCATTTCACAATTTAGAATATACTGTCAACAAGCATGAAAAAATCATTTTTGGCATATGTTTGGGGTGAAATGTTATATAAACCAGGCTGTGAATGAGATATCAAAAAACCCTTCTATAAAAACTTTGAGAATACAGTCAGGAGCAAAACCTGTAAGTTTGGTTTCTGCTGCTGAAGTGGAGATTTTTTACCCAGAATAAGAGAAAAAACTCATTTTGAGAAAACGGCCTTTAAAGTTTTGGATTGTAAAATTCTCCACCTTTTTCATTCTATAACACTATTTACAGACAATAGATCCAATCAGATTCATGATCTGGAAATATCAAGTTTGGTGGAGATGACATCGTTCGGGAAAAAGACGTTTCCAACGATACCAGACGACGGGGTTCAGACGAGCACCACGGTGCTGCGCTCCATTTAAAAACACCAACTTTAGCTGCAATTTGAGGGGATTTAGGTGCATCAGACAAAGAATCATAAAATAAACTCCTAAAATGTTTATTTTTGATTTTTTTTACACTAGTATTAAAGAAAACATATTGAAGGAGGGAAAAAAACAAAAATCTTAAAATTGACCAGGTGATGAAAAAAACTGGGGTTTTACCCCTTAATCAGGGGTATGAATTTCTGATTTTACGTCTTCACTTTTAATGCAATAAACTTTGAAGTTTTTAGTGTTTGCCTTGTTTTTAATTCACCATAAAGTTTTTATAATCAGTTGGCTGCAATTTGCAGTTTATATCACAAGGAATCACTGTATCCCACTCAGATTAGCAGTGGCGGAGCCAGACCTTTATTGTATGGGGGGCTATCTCTGGGGTTCCACTATAAGAATGACAACTAACACAGTAACAGTACTTTCATTCATATTCGTGATGGGCACCAATTAAAATTTTCATTTGTAATTAATTGCATGTTTGATGCAGTGTTTTTTTCCTCTAAAAGTGCTGCTACATGAAGAAAATGCTGCAACCATTGGTTTACTTGTTAAAAACTAACAAAACAGATATCTGGGACTAGTCCTGAATTCAGAGGTGAATTTCAGGATCACACTAAAGGATCGATGTCTCAGCAGGACTAAGAAAATGTGTCCATACATTCATCTTCAATAGTCTACAAGTACTGTAATGCTGTCCAACCAGGTCTGCCTATAATGTCCATCAGACAGCTGCAGTTAGTCCAGAATGCTGCTGATCCAGTCCTCAGATCTTTACACTGGTTTCCTGTTTGACAAAGAATTGACTTCAGAATCCAGCTGTTAGTTTACCAGCACAGAGTGGTTTAGGACCGAACTTCTGTTGCCAGAGTCAGAACTAAACCTGGAGAGGCAGCGTCCAGAAAACTGAGGGTCTGATGAAACTCAGTAAGGCTACGTCCCTGTAACAATCCATCAGTTAGCCACATCATACTGTGATTGTTTGGTTTTACTTAGAGCAGATCATTTGAGGATAGCCTCCAGTGTTTCACTTTACGAACACAAAAGCATTTGAATACAACACACTGGTAATCTCCACTTCATAAGTGGAAGAGATCATCTTTCCCATCTGACATGAAGGCAGCATTAAAATGTAGGGATGCACGATAATTATCGGGCCGATAACAGGAAGTTTTGACGTCATTCCGATAAGTCTGATATCATGACGACTTACCCCGATCACTTATGTCCCATAAAGTTGGAATTTTTAAGATCAGAAATGCAGAAGTTGAAAATCCCACTTTTATCCTTTTCTTGCTGAGATATTGCGATTGGGGAAACAAAGCTGCTGCTTCACAGGGGAGACCCAAACTGCTTCCAAACCACTTTCCCCATCTTATTTTAGTAACGAACTACCCCATACAGTTGGAATTTTATCAGTATCGCCCTTTAGGAGCTGAAATTTATCAGGTATTAGTATCAGTTTTAAAAATGGTTATTGTGCATCCCTATTAAAATGAGTACATCGCCACCTACTACATAGTGCAAACTACTGTACAGGAATGACCGGGTGCTGTGACATGTCAATCATCTGGGGGGCCACCTGGGGGAGCCAATCCAATGTCAGGGGGTCCAGCGCCTCCCTGCAACGGGTAGGCTGCTGAAATGGGACATCTTAGCCAACAAGAACTTCCCATACAGCTCCAGTCCTGTTGCCTAGCAACTCTGGACTCCACAACTGTCTATGACAGCATTCTTTCTGCTTATTTCTTTGCAGATATAAATTGGAACCGAGCATTTTATTCCTTTCATTTATCTGTCGTTACCTGAACGTTAACACCCAATGACCGCTCATTAACACCTGAATAATGTCAGAATTGCATTTTCTGAGGGAAAAACTCTCTTTTTAAGCTTGTCCACATAGTTTTAAATTTTCCACAGAGACTATCTGCTGTTTCTAAGCAGTAAACTACGGAGCCCCTCTGATGACATGGACAGAAAAAAAGTTGGCAAGATGTCAAGTCGTGGCCACGAGTTATTAATGCGTGGGAACGAGATAGTATAATTCGTGGCCACGAGTTATTAATGCGTGGGAACGAGATAGCATGAGTCGTATAAGTAGAGAATATAGACTTGATTTCATATTATTTCAAGCTTGGAATGAACTATAATGATATCCTGCGATCTCTTGCAATCAAACACAGGGTGGTAATTAGTAACCTGATTTACATCATCTGGGTGCGTTCAACAAGTACACGCGGGGGCGTTCCCTTTCCTCACGCACTCCATCTGAGTAAGGCGACAGTTATAGGTGATTTCGTCTGGTTAGAGAATAATAGGAGCCAATCACTAATCGCGGGTGGGACTTTTGAAGGATGGGCGGCGTTTTGGCCGGATGTGATGTAGAAGCACAGGCGTATCCGAATCGACTTGTCTGGAGTGTTAACCAAGTTTAGACCAAGTTCTGCAAGACGTTGGTCTACCCTCTTTCCGTAAGGAACTCCTTCAAATATGCGCTGGCTGTTGCATATGTTGCCTTTTATCTGGAGGTTTTCTTTGCACATTCGACAAAAGTCGT
The DNA here is from genome assembly GCA_023101725.1 of Atherinomorus stipes. Taxonomy (NCBI): domain Eukaryota; kingdom Metazoa; phylum Chordata; class Actinopteri; order Atheriniformes; family Atherinidae; genus Atherinomorus; species Atherinomorus stipes. Next base: position 327,572 of record JALJCO010013400.1, read on the forward strand.
TCACAGACTGTACACCGCTCGTACTAGCTGTCGCCGCCGCCGCCATGTTGTTTGACTGAAGCTTTTTGAGCTTGATAACATGTTTTGATAACTCGATCCTCTATGCGTGGTGGCTCTGGTGTCGCTCTGAGTTGCGTCACGGGTTGCGTCATTCGGTTCAACGTGAGTGGCTGAAGTAGCGTGTCAGTCAAGATGACGGACAGATCTTCTATCCAATCACATGCAAGAGTTTTAGAAAAAAAAGACTAATTTGAAATGACATCGGGTTAACTCCCTCCCCAGATGGTATTGCAAATACCAGGTGGCGGGAGTCAGGTTAGGTAATTAGTAAGAGACGCTTAATTTGGGTGCTGAAAGCAAACGGATTGAGACGTAAACAGTACGCGGACATTGGTCAAGTTATTGACTCCATCCAGAAGGAGCTGCAAGGACCCGCATGGTTAGCTATTGGTGGATGCACAAGAAATGTCGGATGAACGGCATCAGGGTAAAAAGTAGGATGTGCGGCAGGCGCTGAGGAAGTGTACATTGCAGAGGGGGCGGGGACTTGTAGTGGGCTCTTATGAGATTTAATTTGTTCACTAGACAGCAGATCATTTGTAAAACAAGGTAAATGGACATCAGACACTGTGCGGTGACGGCCTGTAATGGCACAGCTGTTCAATTAGTATAATAACAATGGCAAACAGAGACAGAAGGACGAAATGGAGAGATTGTGGATTAGATGAGTCCTGCAGCACAATTTGCGCTATTTCAGCACCACAGACAGCGCCATGGCCTTATGGGTGTGCCAGGGTGTGTGGGTGCCACACAGAGGCAGCTGGCACACATGGCTAACTACAACTAAGTGACCCCTCGCCCAGCAAGCATTGGGAGAATGCTAACTGCTGCTTAAAGCTATGAAACAGACACCTGGACGAACTGAATAGTTTTCAGAGTGTTGGAATAATGAAGCTGCTGCCTGTCCAATGCGTTTTGCCAGCTGAACATTGCGCGCGCCGAGCAGGCAGTCAGATCCTGTCCATTATTGTTGGACTCGTTTCCCAACATGAACCGTTTACTGTATTCTGGTAACACCGCCTGTTCCAGTTGCTGTGTGGAGTCTGTTTCCAGTTGTAAACTGGGTTAAATCCACCAGCAGAGCCACGATGCTCAGAGAGACTGGACACCATCTCGCTGCGCATCTTTGAAAAACAGCTCGCGGACAAACCGGACTCTGCTGATAAAATAATAAATGCGTTAGGGCCAAGCGGCTGTCTCTGAACTTCAAACTGAGAGCTGCAGTGCGCACAGCTGCTTTATTGTGTCCTTTATTCTGCTGCTGAGCCCGATGTGTTCAGATAAATAGCTGTTGATCATGCGTAATGTGGATACTTTATGGCTCTATGAGAGTGTATGTACACACGGGAGTTTTATATTTCACCTCATCTTATTGGGCAGCAGTGTCTGTTAGGTTTTTGTTTGCGGCTCTGAGAGTTCACTGTGATGTCTTCACTGTTTGCTGGCGATCTAAGATTGCTTTTAAAAAAAATCTGTAACAGGCGCAAACAGCAGTATTTAAATGAGGATTTAGCTGCACTGTTACTTTGCCATGGAAAGTTGGAGAACATATGGTAAACAAAATGAAATTCGACCCTATGGAGACAGATGGAAGATGTAAATGCAATATAGAATAGGCTACAAAATGAGTAATAATTATAAATGAAATATAAACAATACAGCAGGAATCCCTGCAGAGCTCGAGAAGAGGCCCGTTTGGTCATGGATAAGGAGTTGCTGTTGAAGCAAGTGACATTACGCACAGAATGCGCGCATGTGGCACAGTACCAGCAGCTTCAGCGCAGCAGCAGGTCCAGAGAGGAGGAACCGGGTCCAGAGAGGCAGAACCGGGTCCAGAGAGGAGGAACCGGGTCCAGAGAGGAGCAGCACTGAGAGGATCCAAGCTAACAATGGGAGACTGAGGAAAAAGGGAATTCCATCCATCCATGTTTTTCAAGTTTTTACACTAATATCCTCACAAGTACTGCTGTAAGAGAACAACTGCATCTTCACTTTTTTCCCCCTTGGTCATGTTGGGTATGTGTGACGTGAGCAAGTGGGCCCCTTAGCCGTGGGCCCAGGGCGGCAGCACTCTGCACCCCCGCCCTCTCCGCTACAGATGTGCGGTTAATCCTCTCATCTCTGGATCCACTGGCGTCCGCTCAGCGTCAAGCCCGGAGGCTAAACCGAAGGCTGCTTTAAGGACACACTGCATGTGGAAGCGCGCCGAAGCACTGCAGTTTTATTTCTGCGCCCATGTTAACAGATGTTGTCGACCACATCAGGCGCTGTGTGGTGCGCCGCGGCGCGCGCCATGGAGCGATCTTTCAGCTTTTGTCCTATTTCCTGCGCAAAGAAGGAATGGAGTTCTGGATACAGTTCTTCGGAGAGCTGAAAGATGAAGGCCTTTTCTGGGGGGACTTCCTGGACATGAGGTTGCTCCTTTTTGTTGGCGCTGTTACATCAGGATGACGCAGATCACAGAGAAAACATTCTGTTTGGGTGCAGAGTTCGAAGTTTGTTCTCCTGGAAACACCCCACAAAGGGGAAATCTACAAATCGTCCACTTTCAGGTTATATTAACTTATCTTGAGGTTCCTGATATTTTGTAAATTAAATGAATCTCACTTAGTGATCAGCGTTGTATTTTCATTGATTTATTACACATTATATCAACGACGCAGGTGATCCGTTTCTTTCAGCACCCTGGACAGCAACATTGTTTATTGTGTACTGTGAACCAATACTGACCACTTGTTTTTTTTTAATTTGTTTGTTTGTTTATTTTCTGTGGTTGTTAAAAGACATTCCGTCCGTCTGTGATATGTTTTTATATCAGCTGCATACAGTAGACTAGTAGCCGAATGTTCGTGACAGTTACCCTGTTTTTTGACCTCATGCATACAAGACTGCACAGTGCGCACGCAAGCTACTTGCGAAAATAAGGCTCCCTCTAAAGCCCACATGTATTTCTAATGCTAATGGGGGGACGCGGGTGGATCCAGAGATGCGAGGAAACCGCACATCCACCAATAACCATGCAGTCTCCCAGGTCCTTGCAGCTCCTTCTGGATGAAGTCAATAACTTGACCAATGTCCGCGTACTGTTTACGTCTCAATCCGTTTGCTTTCAGCACCCTGTGTTTGGTTGCATGAGATCGCAGGATATCATTATAGTTCATTCCAAGGTTGAAATAATATGAAATCAAGTCTATATTCTCTACTTATACGACTCATGCTATCTCGTTCCCATGCATTAATAACTCGTGGCCACGACTTGTACTATCTCGTGGCCACGACATACTATCTCGTTCCCACGCATTAATAACTCGTGGCCACGAATTATACTATCTCGTTCCCACGCATTAATAACTCGTGGCCACGACATACTATCTCGTGGCCACGCATTAATTACTCGTGGCCACGAGTTATTAGTGCGTGGCCACGACTTGACATCTTGCCAACTTTTTTTCTGTCCATGTCATCAGAGGGGCTCCGTAGTAAACACATCATTTAACACTTAAAAAAAAATCAACAAATATATCCAGATATTACACTGGTAGCTATGCTGATTATTCCATCCCCTTTGCCCGTATTATAAACGAATTTTTACGATATTTCTAATCTCTTAAAAATGTCAGGTAGAATTGCAAAAAAGCGACCCTTCTGTTACCCCTCCCCCTTTCTTTGATAGCCCAGTCATGATACTGATGATCAACTTTGATTTTACATCGCTTTATAACTATAATTTATTGTATAATTTGCACAAAATATCTCAATTCCCTTTATGTTATTTACACCCCTTTGTTTGTCTGTTGTTCTAACTTGTGGTTTTGTTCTTGATGTAATTGTGTACAGTATGATACTCCTGTACTCCTTTGTACATTCTGATTTTGTTACAGAAAAAAAATCTAGTGTGCAATGAATTTTGGGATGAAGGATACATCGCCAGTATCCTTTCAGGCCAAAAAGAGTGCAGGATTGTAGGGTGGATTCGGAGGCTCCTTCAGAAACTTTTAAAATGGGAAAGTAGGCTACTTGACGCACTGCTGTGATGTATGCAGCCGATGAATATGCACTTCGCAGTGTGCAGACCGCAACATGAGACACAGATAATCCCGTTGGTTTATTTGAAAAAAGTAATTTTGTCAGCAACAAAAAATAAGAGACGATTACTCAGACTCTTGAAATATCTCAAAACAAAATGCAAATCATTTTATATCGTTGGAGAGTCTTTATTGTGAGGATTTGCTGTTCTTTGTCTTATGCAACAAGTGAGAGATTTGTGCTTTTGGTTGGACAAAAGAAGCCAAACTTTACTGAATTTTCTTTTTCACAATTCGAATGCTTCAGACTGTATATGATTCCTAATCAGGGAAATAATAATTTGATTTTAATAAGAATTAAAACAGGAGTAGGCAACGCTGGTTGCTATCAAGCTCTGCACAAGTCTCCTAATTACCCATTGATTGGAGTCAGGTGTGTTGCAGCAGGGAAACTCCTGATACCTGCAGGATGTCGGACCTTGAGGACTGGACATCCCTGCGTTAAAATACCTATATTGTTGGCATTGGTGATCAATTTTCTCCAGAAATACAAACTTTTTTAATTGAAAAAAGTCCATAGATCAGATTTTTTGCCACTGGGACCGAACAACTATGAAACACTCAGTCATATACATATTTCATGGGTTCTTAAATTAGTTTTGTGACATGTTGGGCAACAGAGCAACATTATCCCCCATTAGAGTCACATTTCTGTCCTCCTTGTTAGGTCTCTTTCTTACTGGAGATGGAACTATCTCCCTCTTAATCTCCTGCATGCTCCACTATCTTCACTGTGTTTATTTGTTGTTTGGTGCTGCTCAGGTACAGTAGAGTTTTATCAGAGCTTGTTTGCTGAAAGCAGCCGTCTGTTCCTGCAGGAAACGAGGTTTATGTGAGCACTGAAGCCGAACCGTGTACAGTTGCACTGCCTAAGAATTTAATCAGCAAGCTCAAAGAGGCTGAAAAAGACATTTAAAGTTCCTCTAAAGGATGAAAATTCACCTTTAAATAACACATTATTTAGATTTCGTGTTGTTATGGTGTATGTTTAAATTGATTATAGGTTGATTTCCACACAGTTGGATCTGATATTGTGCCCGGCATGTTTGACCTCGTCTTTGAAGCAAACGGACTGTCCTTGCTGCTGAAGGTGTGACAAAGTGTGTGCATCTACCTAAAGTGGCCGGTTGTCCTTTGTCCCTCAGCTCTCAGACTTCCTGATTGCAGCTATTTGGTCAGCCATGGCACCCGCTCGCTGCAATTTACAAGACGCAAGAGGTTGTGCATGTGTGTGTGAGGAGAGGCGAAGAAGCAGAGTAAGAGTGAGTGGAAAGAGAGGAGGAGGAGGAAGAGTGTGGCAATTTGGAGTAAGCACAAGTGTGTGTCTGCATGAGTGTGTGCAGACAGTTCAAGTAGCAATTTGGAGAAAACGAGTGTGTGTGTGGCCACCGTTTGCGTGTTTGTGTGTGTCGACAGCTCCAACAGCTTTTCGAGTGGCTACTTTGATGTCTGACCCACTTTGGCTGTTGCTGAGTATAAAGCTATTTATTTAGTTGCATGTGTGTGTGTGTGCGGGTGTGTGTGTGTGTGTGTGTGTGTGTGTAAAGCTATTTATCTAGCAGTGGACTGGAAGAGTTCTGCTGTGTGTGCTGGTGGACCCTCAGTATCTGCTGGTGGAGACAGCAGAACATCTCACGCTCCGTCTCCTCTTCCTCCGTTTCCTGTTTTCTCCTTCCATTTTTACCATTTTCTTCTTTCTCCAGCTCCTTCCTCGCCTCGTCACACCACTTTCTCTCCCCCTCCCCTCCACTTAATGTAATGTGTCTTCATGCCTCGCACTACCCAGTCCCTCCATCTTCCCCGTGCCATTAAGTCTCTCTGATATAGTGGTTAGTTGTGGCTCTCGGTTCTGATTGGCTGAATCATGTCAGAAGCTGTAGCGAAGCACCAGATAAATCTTTTTTCTTCTCCTCCTGCTATGAGATTGGTTGTAAGCAGAAATAAACACAGCAGCCAAGCCTTGTGTTTAGCTTTGCTGGCGTGGGAATCTGAAGCCGAGTTAGGGTGCATGCAACACCAGTGCTTAAATCTCGAGCAGCGAGGCGCTGGATCGATTTCCGGCTGGCTAGACCATTGGCTGCATCTTATTCCCTTACTGTCTTCCTAATATTTCCTTTCTCAAAGCTTAAAAGAGGTAACAGAGCATTTTTACCCACAGTTCGTTTACCCAGTGTTCGTTTTTGACTGAAAAAGAATGGCTCTGTTTAATTTCTTCATCACTGACCCACCTCATAAACTATCATTATAATTCTGCTAATAACCTTCTACCCTCTTCACAGAGATCATATGTTGTTTCAGTGCAATATTTCTCTCTCTTGGCTATTTTTGTCCGGCTTCAATCCCATTTCACATCAAAATGTGTTATAGCTCTGTGCTCCGCTGAGCAGATCGTATTAGTTTCAAACGGCATTATCTCATCAAGTGATGATGGTCAGAGCCTGCATTAGGAGGTGGAACTGGTGGCTTACAGTGTACAAAGTTTTCCCCCTCTTTGCTATGTTTCATAATTCATAGTAATCCTAAATAGTATTCAATCCCTTCCCACCATCAGAATGAGCCTGAAGCAGAGTTTTACAGCTGGAAACTGCCGTAGTATTGCTTCAAGCAGTCTTCAGGAAAAGCTCTCCAGGCTTCTTGAAGGATACAAAGCTCTTCTTTGGATGTTTCTGCCTTTTTTTCTGTTCTCTGTCCAGATGATGCCACACCACTTCAATACCTGAGGTTTGGGCTCTGGAGAGGATTCATCCTCCAGACATATTACCATTGATATTTAGTCCAGTTCTTGTGTCATTTAGCATGCCTCAGGCTTTTCTTCCTCTTCCTCTTCCCCTTCCTTGAGAACGGCCACCTTTTCTGATGAGGCTTCAGTGACGAGTCTGGCTCAACCTCACTGGCTTTGTTTCAGGTCTATGTTAGAATTTGTTTCTCCCTCTTTCTCAAGACCTTCACTGTCAGAGATCTGCTGTATCCAGTAAATTTTTTTAAAGGGACACTGAGTAGCAGTTGTACATCGCAACTCACTCGTACTATTCATGCTGCATTCACGTGAAACCAGGCAGACAGCAGACGGACGACAGCTGCTGCATGTAGTCATAAACAAGCCTCTATCTGAAGAAGTGGTCTGTCAGTCACAGTGACTTCAGTCCCCATCTTTGATATGTTGTCATGGCGATGTTGTATTGTTTTGTCTGAACTATGTTTTACTCTCTTTCTCTCGGCTTTTGTGATTAAAATAACATCTGGTTTGTTACTGACAGCCGTCTGCCCAACAGCACATGAATGCAGCATCAGTGTAAAGCTCGGTTCCTCCTCACTGCAAACTGACTTTTCAAAGGCATTACCTCGACCTGAGCCGACAACTCCAGTGTCTCCGGTGAGTTTCCGTGGTTTCCTACTGTCACGCTTCAACTGAACGCAAAAACATGGTAGCCACCACCGAGCCTGCCAGTTCCATGTATACATGAATGATAGGAACAGCAAATTCAGGGCTTACAGGAGCACCTCAGTTTGTTGATGGGAGTGATTACTAATTGAAAAACACTTGAACTAAATAGTTGATTTTTGAGACTGCAAAACAGAAGTTGTTGCACAATATCCCTTTAAGAACAACACTTGTTCATTTTTTGGGTTAACTGCCTGTTTTGTGCTTCAGTGATTCGTAGGACAGTTTTGCTTTGCTTTTGCAAACACATTGCTCTGAAAATGATCAGGTACGTGGATACAACTGAGGATGAGTAAAAGCCACCAATATCAGAAGAGAATCATTGAAAGACCTTCAGAAACTGCTGCTCAAGATCACCAGAAAGTCTGGCTGCTTGGGAGGAAAAGATCTAGAAAAAAAATTAGCAGTGCTGAATGTTTGCCGATTCTAAAACGCTTCTAAGGAGGTAAAAAGTGGAGGCAGTGACATCATAGCACTCTGGAGATGTTCAGGGAACACAGAGAGATTTATATCTTTTTACATTACTTCAACAGGTAAATAATTCAACCATCAAAATTAATGAAAATTATAGTTAATTAAATAAATCCCCAATAAATAACATCTGTTGCACTTTAAATTCTAAACACAAATTTAAAGCAAAATACAAGCAGCTAAGACAGTAAAGCAGCAACATGCCTGATTACAGCCAACCTCTTCATCTGCACTGATAATTAATCCATGAAAGCACCATGCTTTAGAGTATTTACTCTGTTAAAGGAATAGTTCACCCACAGAATTATTTAACTTTATTTTCCACTTACCTTCATGGTGAGCAAGACTCTAGAGCACTTTTTTAATATTTCAAATACAGCTGGAGATCAGGAAGGCTTCTCGTTTCCAACCAACTTTCATATAATGGAGTTCGCTGGGAACCGAGCCAAAAAGGTCCATAAAAGTCCACAAAAACTTGTCAATATTCCTCCATACTGCTCGTCCAATGTAATCCAAGTGTCCTGAGTGGGTAGCATCCAGAATTTACTCGAAACGATGTCATGTACTATATTTTTAGAGCCTAAAAAGTAGTACATATTACTTCCAAGAAGCGCGCACATGCACATTCACGAAACTACAGAAGCCTCGGCGTTCAGAGCCTACTCTGCTGATAATATAAGCGTAGAAGAAGAAATTCTCTGTTTATATTGTTGCTAAGAGTGCCAGAGCTGCAGACAAACCGGAACAAACACAAGAGGGGTCGGATGTTGATTTAAAACAAAGAAAGAAAGAAAAAGAGAATACGCAATCTCATCTGCTGCGCATTCCGTAGTTTCATGAACGTGCATCGGCGTGCTCATAGGAGATGCAACGTACTTCTATTTAGGCTCCATAAATATACTAAATGGCGTCGTTTCGAGTAAATTATGGACGCTACCCACTCAGGACACTTGAATTATATTGGATGAGCAGTATGGAGGAATATTGACAAGTTTTTATGGACTTTTATGGATCTTTCTGGCTTGGTTCCCAGTGAACTCCATTATATGAAAGTTGGTTGGAAAGGAGAAGCCTTCCTGATCTCCGGCTGCATTTGAAATATTAAAAAAGTGCTCCAGAGTCTTGCTCACCATGAAGGTAAGTGGAAAAAAAAGTCAAATCATTATGTGGGTGAACTATTCCTTTAACGTGGACATGAATTCATGTGTATTTGTGTGTTATGTTGACTTGATGCTGAGAGGATCAGATGCAGACCAGAAAGACCAACAGAAACTTGGCAAAACTGCCTTCATGGACTGAGCGTGCTCATGTGGACGTCTCATCAGTTTCTGTCAGATGATCATTAGCTGGGTTTACATACCAAATATACCGATTACTTTCAGTTTAAAAGCTCTTTTGGAATGAAAATGTTCCATGTAAACGCCTCTTTCCGAATGAAAAGTTCTGAACCGAATGAATTTTGTTTCGGTTTCACGGGGTAGAATATTCCTTTCCCCAAACCGAACGGGGTGTCGTGTAACCGCTGAATCGGAAAGTTGTGAGGTTGCGCTCTTACAGCGCATGCTTCGACAAGACGTCAACGTGCAACGAGTGACGTTCCCTCACTTTGACAGATGGCTGTGAACAACGTCATTCCTTGGACAGCAACAGAAAGTTTGTTTTTAATTCAAATTCTGTCTCTACGCCTTTTTCTCTTAGTGCAGCAGGAGCGCCTGAGGATCAGCTGCTGGATTAAGTCCTGCAGAAACCACAACAACCGTGATGATCAGTTTGTAGACCTTCGTCTTTAATAAATAACTTGATTTACATTATTTTGCGCATGTCAGACAGGATTATTCTGAATAAATGTTGGCGCATGTTCACGCCAGATCTGAATGAATTAGTTCCCATGTAAACAGCTGCCCTAAAATCCTCAATCAGAGTGATTTCATTCCGAAAGGGAAAAAAGTCTCCATGTAAACGTGCCCACTGTTTTTGCGAGGGAGAATACACCTGGAGGTTTCCATTACAACTAGTAGAGATAACTAAGGTTGGTTCCCATCTGACAGTAATATTGGGTCAACCATACCCTTTTTCCTTTGTCTCAATTGTGGCTGGTTATGTACAAAAAATACACGGTTGGCTTTAGCAAAAAAATATAAAAAAAAAAAAGTTTAGACTGAAGTATAAACACATGGTTCAGCGTGGATATGAATAAGGACAAGTTCAAACAACCTCACCTTTCATATTATACAAAACAAAAACAGTGAAAAGTTGCCATTTCATGCTTTCTGCTCTGTTATTTTGAACTACTATAATTTCAACATGTGAATGAGGGAACATACTCATTACATATTTCCTTTTGAGACCAGGCTGCTGTCGATGCTCGGCTTGAGTTTCCATCCTTTTACTCTGAGGTGCTCTTTTAGTGGCACCCGCCTGTTCTGCAGATCTGGCTGGAGAATTGTGACACCTACTGCTTTTCTCAGTTACCAAAAATAAGCAGCTTTTGAAAATAACAGTAGAAGTTGAAATCACATTAATTTGCATTTTAATTAGCTGATTTTCCTTTCCAATAACGTTTGACAGCTTTTGTGGAAAGTGGAGAAGTTTTGCTCAATTAAAAATGGCTTCGTATTTCTTATTCATATTTATATGATATGATTTTGACACTTAAGAATATGTTAGGTATGTACATTATTGATGCTAAAATGATCATTATCTCCAAACTTCTACCAGCAATAATGGACCAAACATCGCATGATCATATAACCAGCTGTGAAAAAAATAAAAATGAACTGTAGATATATGGACCCTGCAGCACCCATTGAGCTTTATGACTGCCAACACTGCTGGCCTCTGTTTGATTTAGGTTCCAATCACTGCATGGCGCCATTAATTTTTATGAAGTCAATGAATATGATACGTTTATTATTTTTAGACTGTGTTTCTTGCTGATTTTACACTTTTAAATCACTTATTTGATTTGGACAAAAGGCTTGGTTATGTTGAAATGAAATCCAGTTTGGGGTTCAGATTAATCATTAATAACAAAGATGTTCCATTTTAGTTTTTCCCAGTTTACCAAGTTTATCCTTTACTCCTTCCCTAAAAGTCTCAGGATGTGAATTTCATAGCCTTTTGTGTAAGAGACTATTGTAATTATTTTATATACTCACCGGTCCACCTATTCAACTACTTGTTAACACAAACATCAAATCAGCGAATCACATGGCCGCAACTCAACATATTTAGTCATGTAGACATAGTGAAAACGACTTGCTGAAAATCAAACTGAGGGGATTTAAGTGACTAAATGTGGCATGGTTGTTGGTCAGACTGTTTCAGAAACTGCTGATCTACTGGGATTTTCACACACAACCATCTTTAGGGTTTACAGAGAAAAGAGAGGAGAATGGGCAGACTGGTTGGAGGTGATAAAGGATGTCAGGTAAGGACTGGTTCCAAGTTCCAACCAAGGTATGCAGAATCTCTCAACACACACAGTGAGGCTAAAATTCACAAAGACTCACAAAACTGGACAATAGCAGATAGAAAAACGTTGCCTGCACTTGTAAGTCTCCATTTCAGCTTCACATTCACAGGGTACTCAGAATTTGGAGGCAAACTCATAAAAGCATGAATCCATCCTGCCTTGGATCAATGGTTCAGGCTGCTGCTGGAGTAAGGCAAGGCAGGCTTAAGCTTATGTCAAGTACAGGACAATTCAAGGAGCTTTACAAAACGTAAAACATTAAAAACATTCATACGAGTCACAACACTATGGAAGCCGAGGCGTTCAACGCCTACTCTGCCGATAATGCAAGTGTTGAAGAAGAAATTTGCTATTTACATTGTGCTAAGAGTGCCCGAGCTACGGACAAACAGTAGAAGGGTTGGCTATTGATTTGAAAGCAAGAAAGAGCGCAATCTTGTCTCCGTAGTGTCATAAACTCGCATGAACTTGCAAATAGAAAGTGTGATGTTCTACTGTTTAGGCAATAAAAATATACTAAATGATGTCGTTTCAAGTAAATTATGGGCGCTACCCACTCAGGACACTTGGATTACATTGGACGAGCAGTATGGAGGAATATTGACAAGTTTTTGTGAACTTTTATGGACCTTTTTGTGTTGAGCGCCAATGAACTTTATTGTATGAAAATCGGTGGATAATAAAACCCTCCTCAGATCTCCGGCTGCATTTGAGATATTAAATACAGGTACTACCCAAAAAATTAGAATATCCTGAAAAAGTTCATTTATTTCTGTAATTCAACTTAAAAGGTGCAATTTACATATCGTATAGACAAATAATATGCAAATTAATATGTTTCAAGCTTTGATTTGTGTGAATGTTGCTGATTAGGACTTGCAGCCTAAGAACCTCAAATTCAAAAACTCAAAAAGTTAGGATATTGCATGAAATCAATTATAAAAGGATTATAAAAGCAAAAAAGTCAGGCCCTCCAGGCAGTTTCTGTTTTGAAGACTGATGCATTGAAACCAGAAATTTATGAAGAAAGAGATACAGTAATGCTTTCAATAAAGTAATAATAGAAAGTCAACATGATATTTTTACTGAAAGGAACCAAGTTTCCTGAGGAGGTAATGCCGCTGGTAACATTTTCTGAGAATTTCTCCTGTGTTGGAGGAAAATTTCAACTGGCTGTCAAAGGTGGTGCCCAGACATTTGTATTTATCCACCAGCTACACAGGGTCCCCGTGCACTGTGGTGATGGATGCTGCAGCCAGCTCTCTCTGCCTGTTACAGAAAGTCATGTTTTAACCACCGCAGCCTACCTGTGGTGGAATGGGAGATTCTCACCATGAATGTGCAGCCAACAAATCTGCAGCAACTGTGATGCTATCATGTCAATATGGAGCAAAATCTCTAAGGAATGTTTCCAACACCTTGTTTAATCTATGACACCAAGAGCTAACACAGCTCTAAAGCCTCCTGATTACCACACCTGCTCCTCATTTGGTTATTAACTTTCTTATTATAAATACTCCTTGGATGTCTATGTTCAGTGCCGGGTCCTTGTCGTGCTTTTCTCAGTCAGCCGATCCATCCATCCTTCACCTTCGCTTGAGTTCTGTTTTTCTTGGTTTAAGTTCTGCTTTTGAATTATCCTGCCCTAGCAGCTCTCTATTCTTAGAATAAACTTGCCTGTGGTCCTGAATTTGGGTCCAATCTTCTCACTAATACAATGAATTATGACAGATTTATTAGTGTTCAAACAAAGCTACAATAAAGTGCAACAGAGACTTTCACTGTGCACTGTTAAAAGCAGAAAGCTGTCATCACATTGCAGTTTTCTCAATAACAAATCTCATTAAAAGGATCAAAGCCAACAATGCGGAAGAAGACAAAACACTTTGATTTCCACACTGTGTTTAGCTCATAAACCTTAGATCCCTGGTTCTGCGTGCTCAACTGTAACTGCTCTCAAATTAATAGTTTCATTTGTTTAAAAAAAACAGGGAGACTCATTTCCTAAATCAGCTTGTCACTGCAGTTTTTAGCTCAACAAGAGAAAATTCTGTATTTCCAGGGTGGATTAATCTACATTTCATGCTTTGTTGAGTTTTTTTCCTAGAAGCAGGATGTGAAACATAATGAAGGAACATTTATAATAGTTTTGGGGCAGCAGCAAAACAACAATGGCACAGGAGGATATTTTTGGATGAACACAGTATTTATCAGGAGGATGTATTTATTTTTGGTTTTGGTCTTTGTACTGGCTTTATTGAAAAGAAAGGGGATAAGAAAAGTAGAAATGTTTTGTCAGAGGCATTCCTGTTTTCTAAAAGAGAGCAAAGATGGATCTAAACAAAAGAAACTACACAAATCAGGGAAGAAATGTAACAAATTAAAAAATTTCTGAGACACACCTTGCAGTGCAACCTGAATATATTGTCAGTGATGTGCAGCGAGGGGGGGGGGGGGGGGTTGGATCTTGCATCTGTGACCTAAAGCTTTGTCAGGTGAAAGAACCAAGATGACACAAAGCCCACAGATAAAAACATCACTCACTAAACAAAAGGAGTTCCCTATTAGAAATGAACTATTAAAAATGAGCAGGTAGGTTTGGCAGCTTAAGGAACAGCAGCAGGGATAGTGATACAAACAAGTTTTATTTAACATTCAATGATAAAAACAAGTTCTCTAATTTATTTCTTTGTTAACATTTTTGTATCCTAAAAGCAAAAATCACAAAAAAGGTTTAGTCAAGGGTAATTTGTGGATTAACAGAAACTAACAACAGCAAACCAGAATTAGAACCAAAATCAAACAAAATACTGTATTAGTAAAGAAAATCAGTCCACCTAAACTACTAACCTAAAATCTTAAGTGATACAGTGCAACATGTACAATCAAATACTGTAATACCAGTGGTTTCAGCTATCTATTTTGGGGAGGGCAGGGGGGGAAGCAGCTACAGACTACTAGTAATAAATACGGTTCAACACTAGTCGATCTAACCATAAGTAAGCGTGGTCAACAAACTGAGAGCGCATAAAGAAAACCAGCTGAGGCCATCTGCTCGACACATCCCAGCCAAACCGACAGAAGACACCTCCCGACCTCTCCATCACCGCTGCCCGTTCCGACCGCCAGGTACTAAAACCTTGTTAGATGCTTGCTGTGCAGTTTTTATGCATCAGTAATCACAGACTGCTGGGAGTAGCGGAGGTAATGGTGTATTGACACCCCCGTGGGAAAACTCAGTGTAAGCCATAAAGTCTTGACTTGACCTGGTTAGACATCAGAGACCCTCAGCTGGGTGACCCACCCGTGATCAAGCCCTGACTTGTGTCCAGGTAGCGCTCTGCACCACACATCCCCCTCCTCAACCAGAGCCAACGAGAAACTTTCCAGCAGCTTCCATGATGTTCTTAACGGCTCTTCGCCTGTTCAGTCTGCAGATCCCCAAGAGTCGCGAGACCCGATGTAGAGACTGACCTGCAAAGCCAACCCACTTCACTGTGCTGGCAGCAGGCTTTCCACCCATTCCTCTCACACTCAGCCACCAGGTCAGCATGCATGTCTTTCATACTCTTGAGCTTCCTCCATCTGGTCTTACTGGGGGACAGTCGGCCCCAGTGGCACCTGGACATGAAGACTGTCTCTGGTCAAACTGTTGTTGCTGCAGTGATGACCTGGAATCTCAACTGTCTCCCAAGGTCAACCAGAAGCTACCAGTCCCTGACTGTTGCACTTGCAAATAAGCCCCCATGTGTTGTCCTTGGGGGCTGGGGCTTCCTGCTCGTTCTAACAAAGGTGATGGTTCACTTGGAGGGGTGTTGCTGCTTGTTGTTGATGGTGCCAGTACAGAAAAAAATGCATTCTGACAAAGTAAATTCTCCAAAAAGTCCATTTGATATATTTTTTCAATCATAATCAGCATGAGTTTGCAGTTTCCATCAACCTTCCAGGCGGACATTTACATTTTCCTGTTTGCTTCATCAACCCTCTGCTTCTATTTTTGCACATCAGTTCCCAGAGATCTTTTGTCAGAGAGCCCAGAACTGTGACGTATTTCTCTTTCTCTGGATAATCTGCGGGCCACAGGTGTGCCCGTTTTCCTTTTGTGCTACACCATAGTTGGCATATCAGGTCAAAATAAAATATTTTAGCTATTGAAAGAAGCTGGCCTCAGATAAGAATAAATCACATTGAAATATAACAGATTATAAGTAATGTTTTTCTTATATTATCAATTTTATTTCTTCTAGTTTGTTATGTAACCTTTGGCAAGTTCAAAGAGGATGAGCAGGAAGAGGCCGTCTGTCCAGAGTCTTGTGAGTTTAACCTTTAATTTAAATTGAGAACTTCTCTGGCAGTGGAAACCTTCTTGGCATGCGGTGGGATATAAGTCTGGTCTCAGGAGTTGCAGGTAAATACACCCTTTGATCCACAAACTCAGCCTCCACACTCTGACTTAGCATTTTGCAATTTCACCGTCAGACCTGTGAGAGTGAGGACGGCAGCCTCATGTACATGGGAACATATTCCTCTCATTTTTTATGCATTCAGCTCTGTCCAGCCATTCTGTTGCTCCTTCACCTGCTGTTTTGTTAGTTTTGAAGCCATGCTGGAGAGTTTGGCAGTGTATTTTCTTTTTAAATCTTTTGCTAAATCACATCGCCTCCTGCCTGTGAACAGCCATACACGTGCACTACTCCCAAAAAAGTTAGGCATGTTCAACTTTTGATAGAGTTTGTAGAAAATGTAAAAAGTTCATGCTACAATGACATAACATGGTGAACGTAAGGTATTTTATTATCATCCTGTGATGGTAATTCCTTCTCGTCAAAGCATTTATTGAAGCAAAAGCTAACAGAGTTGAGAATTGATGTCTTTCTCATTAATTTGTCACGTTCGGTGTCGTCATGGTCTGATGATGTGAACAGTATGATGAAGTGGACTGTTTACCTACCAGCTGTCACAAAAAATTAAACAAAATTGAATCAAGTTCTTCTGTAAAGGTTAAAGTGCATTTTAGGTTCATTCTGACATCATATAAAAAGCCAAATATCCCTTAGTTTTAAAAAGAGTGTATGTTTGTTGTCATGGTCAAGTGGATGGTAAAAACTTTAACAGCAGCCACCAAAAGTATAGAGCAGCAAAGTATTAGGACCTAAAAATAATAATAAAATTGCATGTTTTATAATATGGCATCTGTAATAACATAAAACACAAAATATAAAAAGGTTCTAACTTTGAACCATTTTCTGTTTCTCTACATTTTAAAGAAGTTGCATGTAATAAATGAGTGCAAGCAGTACTTGTGCAATATAATTCACATTGTATAGAAAGTTGCCACAATAAGTTAGAAATGGTGCCACATTTGTGAGAAAAATGCATTTGTAGAAAGAGTTGTAGAGCTGAGTAATCTTCTCAGCCAATACAAAAAAGCTTGTTTTGAGCAACTGGTACCCCAATGCTGACAACCAGGGACCAATCGCCTGTGAGCATGGACCCTACAGCAGTCAGTTGGGGTTGAAGGATAGAGAACATGTGGTTGAACGCGATACAAATTGCTGCAACAATAGGGTAGGGTACCAGCTTTTGGTGGAGGCAGTGTGATAGTATGGGCCAGCATCTCTCAAGCTGACCCTTGCTCCCACAGAATGGAGTTTATCAGGGACTACTTCCCTGATATTCCCTGATTTTTTAATTGTTTGTCAGGGACCATGTATGGTAAAATATCAGATTCATACCAGACTGAGTAGAGATGCACCAGAACAAAGCTTTTTAGCTAGTGTCCATCTAGCAACAGGATTAGCAACAGACACATAAGATGCATTACAAAAATGTTTGGCATGATGTGCTACTCCTACAATGTCAAAATGCAAAAGAATGTAGTGCAAAGATGCAGATTTATGGAAATAAAAAAGACATAAAAACTCACACTGTGCAAAAATGCATTTGTGAGTGGAGAGGATGGAAACGGTGCCTGCAGTTCTGACCTCAACTCCCTGAATGCTTGCGGGATTAGAGTTACTGTTCATGTCAGAGTGACCAGCACAACCATGCCGGTTATGCCATACCACAACGATCTCCAACCAGTATGAAGAGGAGTACCAGGCTGATGTGGCTGTGGATGGTTCTTCCACATGCTACTGAGACTCCTGTTTGTCTTTCTGCAGACATTACTCCAAAAAACACCAAACAAGAGTCAATAACAGAACACAAGTTTTTCATGAGCATAACTCACTGACTCAACTCTGCTGCTTATCCTGCAATATATTTCTCTATTCAAAAGATAAATAAACAGGCTTTCCAGCTGTATAAGATTTATTACTAAGGGGCATTGTTACAGCAAAGAAATATTCCACCAAACATTAATTTTCTTACCGTTTGAGCTAATCCTATAACAGCGTCATGTACTGCGAACTTGTGAAGAACCTTTGAAAAGCCTGGAAACTTTTTAAAACTTTGGCACAAAATTTGGACAAATTGGAAACTTTTGACACAAGAAACTTTTTATGAATGTTAGTCTGAAATGGGACTTAAAGCAACCTTTACTGATGTTGTATTGTTACACTATTTTTTCAATTGGGTAAAATGCTATGGATGAGGTAATGGAACTCTGAAATACAAAACAGACCCACCATTAATCAAAAAAAAATATTATTTCAATCTCTAAATATTCAATGAAAGCTCCAACCAATCCTTGAAGTGGGGTGCACCCTTAGGATTGGCCAAGGGATCTGCCTGTCAGACCTTTGCTTCTGCATTGGGAGGCAGAGAGAATAAGGGGGTCTGTCTTAGGAGTGAGGCGGGACTGTTTACATTCAAATAATCTTGCTGTGCTTTCTGAAATTCAAGATCAGTAAGAGTTGCTTTAACTGGTTGAATAAGGCTTAATCTGTGAGGCAGAGATCATACACCCTACAGTAAAAACAGATTGGTTGAATTTGACCAGTCTGGTTGGTAGTTATGTTTCCAAAGCAACAAAAGATTGGTTAGATCAACCAACATTTTGGTCAATGTGACCAATTTGTATTGGTCATTTTGACCAAAATATTGGTTAATTTAACCAATCTTTCTGGTCAGACACATAATATTAACCAGATTGATTCAACCATCTCTATTCTAAGAGTGTAACAGTGAAGGTATCTTATATTTTAACCTCTGATAATTTAACATGTTATTTTTAACCATGATGCAGACAACAACAGTGAATATTACTAATATTTAAACATGTTTCAGTAGTTTTGACACAGGACTCAACCACAGCTTCCATCCCTCGATGCAGGCACATGGACAATGATCATGAGTGTGTTCTGCTCATAATTACAAGTCAGCACATCAGCAAATTTACCAAAAGAGCCAAGCAAGGCAAATGTGACAGAGAGCCAGAGCTGGAATCAGTTGTCACGATAGCAGTTAACTCTCCATCTGTCCATCATCCCACTTGTTTTTTTTTTTTTAGCTCTTTGCAGCAGTAAAATTCAGGCCGGGTTTATTCTTGTCATCTTCTCTTTTTCCCCTCATTTCCTGCATTGTCTTGGTTCTCTTCGCTGCATCTGCCACTGTTTTCTTTTTTCTCTACAACTTTATTTGTGAAAGCAGCAGTGTGTTATCTTGTTGTTGCCATATGACCTGCTACTGCAAAACGAAACTGTCTGGGCTGCAAACCATGTTATAAACTTCAGTATTTCATTTACACCACGAATGCTCCAGGGCGGCTCCAAATGTAGGCACATTCAAAAGAGTCAGAAGCCAGATTTTAAGTTCACAAACTTTTTTTAGTATTACTGTAAGATTTGAACTTGATCATATATTACAGTTCAGCTCTTTTTTTAATGACACTGACGCTATGACTATTTTATACAAGCAATAAAAGAAGCAGTAATCCACTTGACAGCTGGCTTTGCTCTGATGTTAAATCAGCTAACAGGATTTTGAAAAGACAAAAGCTTCTCTTTTTAAATCACTGTGGCCTCTTGTGGCTTAATCTTTAATTTTCTGCTCCTCCAGCCTCTCTCTCCTCGCTCCTTTTTTCTTCCCCCATACATCTCCCTCTTGCTCTCCTCCTTGGCTTCATGTTTTGATGTAATTGAGGAGGAGGTGATGCGCAGTACCCACAGCTGAGAGTCCAGCAAGTGAAACCTCTAATCTGTGATGTCAACAGGCATCACATACGGTAAAAGAAGACTGACTTTGTGGTCTTGAGGTAATGACTGTTTGAGCTCCTGACACCCAGATCACATTCATTTCAGCAAGGCAGCAAAAGGCAGAAACCAGAAAAATTCATCTCTCTTCCAACCCCCAGTGCTAATACATCCCTCTTTCTACTATTAATGTGATGAGGCTGAGCTGGAGATGTGAAGGCTCACCCCCTGGCAGCTGTTATTTCTGTAACAAAACAGGCTCAAATACTCAATAAATGAAACTCTGTCCTCATCCTGCCGTAACAAGTGAATCCTTCCTCAAAGCTCCAGTCAGGGACGCGGAGCAGGGATGTTCTTTTGGTGCATTAACATTTAAATTAGCATTTATGCGGTCACAGGTGTTCGTTTATTGGGCATTTAACAATGGCTTTGGCTCAGCCTATCAGAGTGTAGGACAAGAAGTATCCATTTTATAAGTCATCATTAACATCTCGGAGCGATGCAGATGTCACATTCACTGATGTTTCTGGAGAGCACGATCGACGTCCGCAATTTTATTTTCAACTGGCTGCGATCTCATCTCACTTATTCTTTTTAACAGTTTTTAACAAGCAAAGCTGCAAGTTTGACATCACCTCTCCATCTTTAATGTCGTGCTGGTCTGAACAGGAGTTTAATGAGAGACGGAGCTCAGCACCGTCGTCTGTAAAGCTTTAGCTCGGATGTCACAGTTCAGTCACTCTGGATTATGGCTTTAAGAGGGGCTGATGCCAAAATAGCCTCCGTGTGGATTTCTGTGTTTGTGTGTGTCTTGTGTACATTTGATATATATTTGCATTTTGGGGGCTTTTTTTATTTCTATTATTATAAAAAAAATATTTTTTGAGTTTTAAGGGTTAAAATTGTTTTCTCTTTACAGGATATGAAACATACTTGAAATGTTAGTGGAAGTGCATGAGATGGAGAGAAAAATCGCCCAAATTTACGCGTGAAATTCCATCCGGAACTCACTGGACATCATCCTGACATCCTGACTCTTTAAAAAGAGTTATAAACATCTGGTCCACATAAACATGTGCAGACTACCTGATATTGTCTCATACTGCACAATAAACAAAACTGCATCATAACTGTGGCTAAAAATGTATTTGATCATGATTTGAAATACTGAGAATGTAAACATATTTCCCTGCTTTACTCAGACTTAAAGGCTGTTGAAGAGTCACTGAAATGACAAGCATCTTTCAGTTGTAGCTTGTTCATCCACTCAGCTTCTGAACCGTAATCACTCCACTTCTGCTGCTGCTGCTGGCCGGTGTGATCGCCACCTGTGCCCACAGCGTTGGCAGCGGCGATAGCAACAGCAGCCAGGAAACGCATCAGCAATTCATCACAGAACTCTGATTGAAACAAACGCTTCTGTGTAATCTGTGAGATCTTCATTCACGAAACAAAAAAAGAGAACAAAAGCAGTGTGAGACAAATTATATCCAGTAAGGCTGAAAAAAACCATTAAGATATGACAATGAAGTCAGTCACTTCATTGTCACAAGTTGTACAATCCTGCAAATAAGCATACAAACACCCAACTATAAATGTTCAACTATAGATGAAAATCTTTTATTTACTTAAAGCAGAACTCAGTAACTTCAGCTCAGGGCTGCCCCTAGTGGCGTCCTTTCACTGTCGTAAAGTTCAAACCCCCCTACACCCCCACAGCGCACACATGGTTTCTCTACCTGTCTTTCCACTATTTTTATCCCTGGATATATCTCTAAGCTTTTACTAGCTTGTTGATGCTACTTTGCTGCGTTGGTAGCAGCACCTCGTCTCCCTCTGCTCAAAGCAAAGTCCTTTCCCTCCTGCAATGGGACATTTTACCAGCGATTTGTGGGTAAATATACTGTGGATTGTATTTTTCTTTGGTGTTGGCGGGTAGCAGGTAGGAATACGAACTTTTATTTACTTTTTGCAGACATGACAAGTGATTATTGAGCCTGAAGCAGTGATGCTTCACCCGGCGCCCAGGCAGCGCAAGCTACGTGAATCACTCTGGTCCAGCAAAGAGTTGGTTATGAGAGCCAGGAGCCGTGTTTAGGTGGTGTGAAGCTAAAGAAATGTTTTCTTCGAATTAGTGCTGATAGTCTGGTTCAAATCAGCGCTGGAAGCAGCTCAGTAGATAGGGGACCTGAGTACCGTACAGCGGTTTCTGTTGTCGCAAGTTCTGTGTCGGGTCGGCTCAGGCAGACTTGTAAGTGCTGCTCGCAGGCCAGAGACCCCGGCGGGAGGGGGGGAAACATAGAATCGCTCCTTAAACACTTTGTTTAGCCCCAAAGGGATTCCGAAAAGCATTTATTGAGGTGAAAAAGTCACTGAGTTCTCCTTTAAAGCTAGGGTTGGCAATCTTGGAAAAATGGTTTAATCAAGTTACATTTGAAAAAATACACCACCCGAAACCATGTCTTCAGAGCACAGGAATGTGCGCGCCAGAGCAGGTTGGCAAAGAAAACTGATAGCAGCCAAGTGCTTGTTAGCTTGCTAGTAAATAGCTGAGGAACTACATTTTTAAAAGGCTTAATTAACTCACCTCTAACTCCATCTGCGGTGTAAAACGCCCACACTGCAAATGTCAACGCCTCCAAGACTTAATCCTTATCTGTTGTTTTGTTTTGTTTTTTTTGGCACAGCAGTAGGTAGCAGTCCGTTAGCCATATTTGTTTACAGGGAGTGGCACACAGAGCGGTTTACATGGGGAGAGGGGAAGGACAGAGACGACACATAAAGGCATCAATTTGGTTCTTTCTATACAGTGTGAATGACCAATTCCTGCCTTTTGGTGTGAATGGCAGGGATTGGTCTGAGTTTTTACAGAACTGCAGCTCTCACAAAGGTCTGACTTTTTTCCTTCCATTTAATGAGTACATAATGTATTGACTACTGTCACGATGAAAGGACCATTTAACCCAGGATAACAAAAAGTGTTTCCGAACAGGATTACCAACTCTGGCTTTAAAACTCATATATCAGCCTGATTTCTCACAACAGTTCTTGCAATTATGAGATTTATGTTTTGGAAAAACATTTACCTTTTTGAACCCTATGCCTACTTTTTGGCACAAAAATTGCATGCCAATAATAAAATGTCTGTGCAACCGCAAGGCATATTTGAACACTTTTGGAGATGTAGTAAAGAGGATAGTTGTCCAATTATTGTAGTTAACATGTGCACTGCACAAATGAAAAATGTTTGTGTTTTAGGATAAACATTAATATTCTTGCCACTAACAAATGCATTTTCACACAGTGTGAGTTTTTTATGTCTTTTTTATTTCCATAAATCTGCATCTTTGCACTACATTCTTTTATGCATTTTGACATTGTAGGAGTAGCACGTCATGCCAAACATTTTTGTAATGCGATGCAGTTAATGGCCGCATTACATCACCCTAAGTCTTGCCTTCAAAGCTCAGAATCGGATGAAAGCCAAACCAATATTAACCCTGATTTTCAAGTGTGCAGTATTTAAAGGTCTTGTCGCCGCAGAATACTTGCTTTTTGCTGCAACCACCTTTTTTTTTTTCATTGAGAATTTGATTGAATCTGTCAGCTCCAGCCAATGTTTAAAGAGATGATTTTATCCCCACAGAGCGCTATGCCCTAAGCTCTGTCGTTGGCTGGGCATAATATGCAAATCCCCGCCCAGAAACATCCCGTCCATCTTCTTCCACTTATCTGAGGTTGGGTCGTGGGAGCAGCACCTCCCCGGGGGGGGGGGCGGGGGGGGGAGGGAGGAGAGGGGGGAGGGGAAGGAGGGGGGGGGGGAGGGGGGAGGAGGGGAAGGGAGGGGGGGGGGAAGAGGAGGAGGAGAGGGGGGGAAAAGTAATTGTCGTAAAAATGATTGAAGACATTTAGGTACTGTATCCATCCATCCATCCATCCATCCATCCATCCATCCATCCATTCATCCATCCCTCATGATTGGTGCAGGCTGAACAGAGATTTCAGATTTCACTTTCTTCAGGTCCATTCCCAAGTAAAGAAATGTGTAAGACGTGTCCAAAATCCTCCAGAGGGCATCCTGACCTTATGCCTGAACCTCCTTGTATGACTCCTTTCACTGGGAGGAGCAGCAACTCCACTCTGAGTCCCTACCAGATGACCGAGCTCCTCATCTCGTCCCTAAGGGTAAGCTCACACGCTCTGAGGAAACTCATTTCAGCCACCTGCATTTGCAATTTCATTCTTTCGGCCACTACACACAGCTCATGACTATAGGTGAGAGCTGGAATGGAGAATGACCGGAAAATTTTCAGCTTCAACTAACAGCTCAGCTTTCTCTTCACCAAGACAAACCAGCCCTGCTTCTGCACCACTGCAGACGTCTGCCTGTCAATCTCCCCTCTCTGTTCTACCCTCACTTACAAACAAGACCCACAGATCCTTAAAACTCCCTCCTCTGGAGGCCGAAACTCATTCTGAGCTTGGAGTGGGCAATCCACCTTTATCTGATTTAGAACTTTAGATTTTGAAGTGCTTATTTTCATCTTGGCTGCTCACACTTGACTGCAGATTACCCCCACACATGCTGGGGGCCAAAAACACCCACCACGCTATCTGCAAAAAGCAAAGCTGCAACCCTAAACTGATTCCCCTGGAAACCTCCAACCTTTCAGCTATGCTCGCAGATCCTGTTTTTTGAAGGTTAAGACAATCTTTTACATATTTGATTTCCATCTTTCTTTGGTGTAACAGCATGCGTGTTTCTTTTTTTAAAAAAAAAAACCTTCTAAATACCAAAGATCAGCAAGAAAGAAGACACATTTGTCCATAGAATAATTCATTTTAGATTTCTTTATCTTTAGGAAGGCCCATAGTGGAGAATGTAGAGACATCTAGCATCACTAATTACTGTAGCTGCTGGAGCCAATAACAAATATTTACAGTAAGTTTCTGCCAGACACTTACTCTGCTTTAGTCTGAAGCTCAGCATTAATTCAGCTGTGATTCATTCGATACCAACCCTAAATTCATTTAAAAGAAAATGGTATGTTTCAAAGACATTTTTAAGACAAGGCCCTTTGTCAGACTGTTTTTTTTTGGGGGGAAGGTTTCTCTGCAAGATGCAGCTTTTTTCCTGCATTAACTGAACATGAATCCCAGAGTGGTGGAGTTTGTCTGTCACAAACTCTGTTTTGCACTTGCTTCTTTTAATTCTTTTTTCTTTTTTTTTGTTTAGAGGCAGACAACATTTTTCTGCCCATTTTCTCTTTTGTCATTTTGAATGAAGCAAAAGTGATATTTGGTTGTTTGACAGATGATTTGCTACTTTGTTTGTTTCTGTACTGCAGAATGCTAAAAAAATGTATTCTGACTTGTTTTCAACCCATGGAGGAATTTATCTATTTTTTCATTGCCAACAAAAAAACAGATTATCTAAACACTGAAGGTTAACTTGGGGTTTCCATTAGCATTCAACAGCCCTTAAATTTTATGCACAAAATTCAGAATATCTTAAGAATTAAATGTAAGTCTACTGGTTTTGTATGATCGGAATATTTACCAAACTGCCTAAAAATAATGAACAAAAAATGAAATCCTGCTTGCTTCAGTATGCAGTGTATGTTTGCGTTGAAAGCATTTCTCCAGATTGCTCCAGGTCAGCCTGCAGCTCTTTAGATTTTTTTTTTTTTTTTCACTTGATCTCTTTCACAACTTCTACAAACTTCTGTCATCATGTTTCTAATTAGCAGCACATCTTAGACACATCTCAGCTGTTTTATGGTTGTTAAACATCTTGGTAACATGAATTCCTAATAAATGTCATGTCTAGTAGAATTATTTTCAACTTCCAAATATCTGCACTGTGAAAAATAAACAGAAATAAATATTTCCCTCATTGATTGTTTATGACAGGGGCTCCAAAAATTAGGAATGTTTAGTCAGTTGATCATTTTAATTATAATAATGGCAAAAAAACAACAACTAAAAAACTTTCTGTGCTTTATATTAGAAGATGCTAATAATTCTGCTGCGTACTTTTACTAAAGAAAAGATGGATGTAGACCATGATGTAGACGCTTGCTATTTTGCCTTTGAAATGCATTAGCACTGATGGCTGCTACAGTGTTGTCGGGATGTGTAAAAGTACACTGTCTAGTGTCTAGTTTTGCATACCAGCACATGATACTGTATATAAACTGGGTAACTTAAGGTCTTACAGTTAAGTAGATGAATAACAACACAAGCTGAAATACAGAATCTGTGTATAAAGAAAAGAAAACATATTAAGTCCACCCTTGTTGCTTCAAGAAAAATTAGGAGCATTAGCAGGTGCTGCCAATCAAATTTTACACTGATAAAGGAAAGTGGGCTATTTGATTTGATTTGATTTATTTAGCACATAATTGTAACAATTATAATGATATTTTTTACCGTACCGTACCATCTTTTTCCGCTTATCCGGGATTGGGTCGCAGGGGCAGCTGCCTAAGCAGGGAAGTCCAGACTTCCCTCACCCCGGCCACAGCTGCCAGCTCATCCGGGGGGATCCCGAGGCGTTCCCAGGCCAGCCAAGAGACGTAGTCTCTCCAGCGTGTCCTTGGTCTCCCCCGGGGTCTTGTCCCGGTGGGACGTGCCTGGAACACCTCACCAGGGAGGCGTCCAGGAGGCATCCTGACCAGATGCCCGAGCCACGTCATCTGGCTCCTCTCTATACGGAGGAACAGCGGCTCTACTTTGAGTCCTTCCCGGATGACCGAGCTCCTCACCCTATCTCTAAAGCCTGGAATACACTGTGCGATTTTTTCGATCGTTGCTCACAGCTACAACTCAAATTGTGCGAATCAGTCGCAGAGTTCGAAGTTCACAGCTTGCGATGATGGTCCTTATAGTGTACAAACCGACGCTCGGATGCAAGCTGACTACTCACACTGTGCGTCCTCAAAGACATGTTGGGGTCTTGAAGAATCCCGACATGCAACGCAATGAATACAGCTAGTAGTAGAAGAAGAAGAAAACGGAGGAGAAGAAGAAGAAGAAGAAGAAAAAAATGGAGAAGAAGCATTAGCAGCAACATTATGCTATCACCAAAAAAAACCTGTGCTGCCTTGGCGATTGGCACTCTTCTTTGTGAAGAATTTGCCTAAAATAAAAGGCGACATTGTCGCGTGTGGACAAGGAATTGGCTGAGCAGATGTGGGCTGTACAGTCTGCTGGTTCTACAACAAGATCTCCATCCAAATGACAAGCCGGGTCGCCATGCTGCCTCTGGTTTACTTCAGTTTTTGTTCTGCGCATGCGAAATGTGAAAATCTCCGAGGAAAGAGTTCTCAGTCTGGTCGTGGCGCCGCTTCAACATGTGATTCACTCACGAGCCACGACCAAATTATCAAACAGGTTTGATTTTCTTGCGACTCATGATTTCTGATCGTGAGCTCATCGTGAGGTACCATTGCCTCTTGTGACCACCTAGTATACTGCACGACACACGACACACGACACACGATTTGGCCAAGAGTCGGCCCGATCACCCAACTTGTCGATCACACGACTGAAAAATCAGCTTAAAAAGGGCCAAAAATCACACAGTGTATGCCAGGCTTAAGGAAGAGCCCTGCCACCCTGCGGAGGGAACTCATTTCGGCCACTTGTACCCGCGAATCCATCCCTGGTGAGAGTTGGACTCTGCCAAGGCTGCCCTTTGTCGCCTGTCCTGTTCATAACCTTTATGGACAGGATTTCTAGGCGCATCAGAGGTGTTGAGGGGATACAGTTTGGTGGCCTCAGGATCGGGTCTCTGCTGTTCGCAGATGATGTGGTTCTGTTGGCGTCATCGGGCCGTGATCTCCAACTCTCGCTGGAGCGATTTGCAGCTGAGTGTGAAGTGGCCGGGATGAAAATCAGCACCTCCAAATCCGAGACCATGGTCCTCACCCGGAAAAGGGTGGAGTGTCCTCTCCGGGTCGGGAGCGAGGTCCTGCCCCAGGTGGAGGAGTTCAAGTATCTCGGGGTCTTGTTCACGAGCGAGGGAAAAATGGAGCGGGGGATGGACAGACGGATCGGTGCGGCGTCTGCAGTGATGAAGACTCTGCATCGGTCTGTCGTGGTCAAGAAGGAGCTGAGCCAGAAGGCGAAGTTCTCGATTTACCGGTCCATCTATGTTCCTACACTCACCTATGGCCATGAGCTGTGGGTCATGACCGAAAGAACGAGATGATATTTTTAAAAAGAATAGAAAAACATACAAAACAGAACAGACCAAAAAAAGAGAAAGAAAACAAACAAACAAAAGAACTAAACAAACAGCAATAAAATGATTAACGTGAAAATATTATGCAATAACAATAACACATGTGCAAAAGAGAGGTAGAAGCCAAATAGATTTATAAAAGCACCCCTCCCAAGAAATGGAAAACTATACAACATACTTACATAAAAAAAAGCAAATTACAGAAAATATAATGTAATATACTCATACAACTACAGTATTTTAATTTTGCTTTAATCAGGGTATTCTGCAATTGACTTCTGTTTCAGTTTATTTTTATACATGGATAGTGTTGTAAATGAATCTCAAAGATGTAAATGTTTATTCCATAGTTTAGCACCATAGAATCTGACTGACAACTGATCATAAGATGTTTCAAAAATACAGATGTAGTTTTGCCACTTGCCTAATGTAGTAGAATAATAGTGAAACTGGTAATTATGTGAAAAATAATGTTTTATGCGGGAAGGCCAGTTATCATCAAACACTATTCTAAATACAAAGGTCAGAAGAATGTGAATATCAAAGATATTTAAAGGTTTTTGTTAAAAACACTGAAGTGAACTTGGCTTGGAAAGAGTATGCAAACAAACTTTTTTTGTAGAATAAAAAATTTGGTGATGTAGATAGTGAAGGTACTTCCCCAAACTATATTACAATAACTTAAATTAGGATTAATTAAACTGTAATGTTAAAAGATATTTATGATGTAATAGATTTCTTATCTTACTTATGGATTTAGTTATTTTTTTTGCAGACATCTTCAACCCATGTTCCTTCCAACATAATTCATCATCAATTAGAAAAAACACGTAGATGACATTCTTGTAATTACTTCATTATTAATATCAATTTTAATCTGATCACTTCCTTTTTGTTTCCAGCGAACAACATGAAACTAGATCCTTATTTAAACTTTTGATAAGAGCATTTATATCTTTGCTGGAAACAAAAAGATTAGTATCATCTGCAAACAGCAAAGGAAAAGGGGTTGGAGAAACCAAAGAAAAATCATTCGTATAAATCATGAATAATAATGGTTCCAAAACTGAACCTTGTGGCACACCATACTCAACAATATTCCATTTAGATTCACAAGTTTTTATATAAACATACTGCTTCTTGTTGGATAATTACAACTTAAGTTTGACTCGAGTCCAAGTCCAAGAATCAACTCCCTGTCTTTGGTACTTGTTTTTAAAAGCAAGTACATTTTCAGCCCGCTCAACGAAATGTCAGTCCACAAACATATAGAGTGAAGTCACCTCCGCTTTTTCCACATGGTTACTATTGTCTACATCTGTTATATGAAGCTGTTCTTATTTTAAAGTCTGCTTGATTATACAATAAAGACATGCAACCATTGTCTGCAAATTTCCCCTGCATCAATTATTCCACTTCACATGTACGGTTGTCTTGTGAAACTTGCAGATGTGCACACCAACACCCATTATAATATCCTCCACTGCTTACATCTCATTTGTGCCCTCCCAATCAGAAAGAAATATCTTAAAGATCAGCATCTAGTTCTTCATTAAGGCTGTTTGGACCAATACTGCATAACAAATGCAAATTATCTCTCTGTTTTTCATTTTGTCTTTGGTTTTGTCCCTGAGGTCATTTTCTCAAAGGGAAACCTATCACCTCACCATACAGAGAAAAACTCCTGACATCCACCCTGCCTGTTTCAGCCACTTCCTCACTCAGACGCTACCGGTCGATCATGGCCTAATCAAGATCCTGTTAGTGATTCCTGTCTTTATTTGGACATCAGCTCAGTGTCAAATCAATTGCATCCTCAGAATGACTGAATATAAATTCCTGCTAGACTTTGTGTAACTGTGTTTTTCAACTTGTTATGGAGAAGAAAATGAGGGTGAGGGGAAAAGATTGAATACAATTACGTATTGAGCGCAATAGGTTGCTTCCTCTGTTGTGTTTTCTGCACACAATTGGTTGCATTCCCTAAGATGGATCTGTAAGGCTGTTTATGCACACGCACACAGTGCAAGCGATGGGTTTGATTACAGATAATGAATCACTTCGCATAGCAAGTGTTGGAAGTGCGGTGGAGAGCTGTTCAATCTGAGGAAACCTCTTGTTTCACCTAAAAGTGAACAACAAAAAGGGGAACGCCAGGCAAGAAGCAAGGTGCAATCAGTGCTTCTAAATGAGCAGAAAAGTGGAAAGACTCCAAACTTCTTTGCTCTTCAGCACTAAAACATTGTCGTCTTTGAAACCGGAGAGCAGCGTTGACAGCGTGGTGAAAAGGCCCATCAGAGATTCCACTGACTCAGACGGCTACATGATATGTGAAGCGTCTCTGGCAGCCATGACCCATTTCTACACAGAAACAGGAGTGATCAAAAATGTTAGAACAAATGTTATTGCTTTCTGTTGCCTCCCTGCGGGTTTCAGGCTTTCCAAGCCTAGACTTCCTGCAAGAGGAAATGTCGGCCCATCCGTAGCAGCCATTACGCACCGACCAGCATGTGTTTGGTGCGCCACAGGCTGGCCCAGTAAGGCCTTGAGGATCTGATTGATCCAGCTCTTCCTCAAAGATGATGTTGAAATACCACAATGATGCAAAGCTTACACCTTTCGGGGAATGTTTACTTGATAAATGATAAGAGACAAGTATATTTAAAGGTGCAGTGTGTAAGAAAAAAACAAAGGTCGATTTCATATTTTCATATATAATTCAAAACTGTGTTTCTATTGATGTGTAATCTTCACTAGAATAGCTTTTATATGTTTTTATTTTAGAATGAGCCATTTATATCTATTTGCTGGGGGTGGACATACATGAGGCAGCCATATTTGTGCGAGGTCCATTTTTACTACAGAATCCTAAATGGAAAAAATAATGTGTGTGAAGTAAGAACCCTCTGAACTTTAAAAATGTTGCACCAGCTTTGTTAAAAGGGAGTTGGAGCGCTGTTGTGGAAAAGTAATGCCTTAAAAGACATTAAAAGTAGTTACTCATCGTACAGTCAAAGCTACACCTGAGACCACTGGATCCACTCACAGATGAAAACATATTTATGTACCGTACATTCACAACAGTACTTGGAATATGAAGTCATCTGAAAGAAAACACCTTTCTCTTTCAAATACCCATCTTTACCACTAGATATCAGTATTTCTTACATGCTGTACCTTTAAGTGTGTTAAGTGGGTGTGTTTTAGATTTGAAATTCACAAAACTGCAAAAATTATAAATAAAAAACCCCAAAACTGATGAGAAAATGTTTAAAACCAACAGGAAAATGGTGGTAACTAATGCTGAGATGCATAAATCCTTGAAATTTTCCAAATAAATGCAACAAAACCATCATGATGTTTCTTGTTCCCTGAAGCCCTCCGCTTCAGTCAAACTAAAACATACATTATCTCCGAATGTATTCCTCTAGTCACATCACACCATCATCATTTGCCCTAAATCCTTTGCTCTAACGGAAAAACATAAACAGCTTGGGGATCATGTTTAAAAATCATTAAACATGTTTGATTAAATGTGTGGAAATGTGTGTTTCAGTCTCTCAGCTGCTGTGTCAGGTTACATCATGCAGCAGACAGAGAGCAGCATTAAATACTCAGAGCTACATTCTGTGATTAAACACAAATAATGAGGAAAAATGGTGTTTGTTTCTCTGATGAAAATCCCTGAGCCAGGATGCATCACACTGTATCCCTCAGTACCATACCCAGACAAGCAGAAATGTTTGTTTAGTGACCAGCTTCCTGACGACAGATTTGTAAACTTTAATCTGACTCACAACATGTAAAAGCGAATTCAAAAAGTAGTTGATGTTGTAGCCTGGAGGCTTTAGCTCGAAGCAGAGATGAGGCAAGCTATTGAGATCTGACATAAGCTCACATCTTACTCTACACCCAGATATTTGTGAGACTTGTAGTTATTAGCCTCAACCAATATATCATTACACTTGGCATGGCTCTCCTTATACCCACAAAATGTTTTATTCATGTCTTTAAATATATTGAACGGAACCAAAAGTTCCTGGATGCAGAGAAGATGGGAGACCACAGGGTATCATCTCAAGAGGAACCATTTTACTTTTGGGGAAAAATTGCCTACAGGGTTTTCTGGGAGGAAGACTTCAGGAAGTCAGGTTTCAGTGGGTAGTAAATAATGCAGCAAATTTTATGCAGTGACCAGGCTGTTGTGGTTAAGAGGATACATCAGGGGATTTACTGCTGGAATGCATGGTTTTAAATCATGTTTCTTACAAATTCCTGCACAGTAAGCCTTTTTCTCATTTTCTTTATTAGATATATATATTTTCGAAGTTATATAACAGTGTGAATAGGCTACTGATGATTGGAAAATCCTGTGAAGGTTCTGATAATAGATGATTGTCATGGCATAATCCCATGCTGTCTGATAAGTGGGTTGCCTACACCTTCATGCAAATTTGTGGTCAGCTGTTTAAACCCAAGTGGAGGGTGTCCAAATGTTTTAATTCAGCAGGTGGCACAGGATGTACCACAGCATGGTGGTGATCCTTTTGAGACAGCAGAAATGCTCTTTTATAGGAGCTATATATAAGCAATTTAAATATTTCACTGTCATGATTAGTTTTATTTATAATTTGATGTGCATGTAAATGTGTTGCATACAAATATTGCATGTGTTGGTAAAGCAAATGCAAGTTAACAGCTTGTCTTATCAGAGGGGCTTCCAGAAAGAAGCCTGAAGTCAAGGTTTACTGTGCATGAGTGCAGCTTGGGGCAGGAAAGGCAAGAAATACCAGAGCCCCATGTCTAAGGGCCTGGTGTTAGCCATGTAACTGTCCATAAGGATTATTTAGAGACTTTCTGATTTAGTCAGCCATTTTCTCTTCAACCGAAACATCACTGTGCTGGTGAAAGGCAGAGATCTGAGTCTCTATTTTCTTCCTCCACCTCTCAGCCAAATCCTACAATGACCCTTTTTTATTGTCAAGAATTTGAATTTTAAAAAACAAATCTAATGTTTTGCTGGGTTTGTTTTTTGTTTTTTTGTTTGTTTGTTGTTTTTGGTCTGGGTGAAATTAGCTGCAGTTGTTAAAAATGTAGAGAAAAAAGAATATGTGATTTTGAGAGTTACCCTGATTGACTCTCCATAGATAGGTTTCACGTTTACAAACATTGGCAGTTGCGCGCGCAACCAGGGGGCAAAAAGCCTTTGTTTTGTATTGCAATCTATGGCCAAACACGCACTCATATCATTCATAAAAATGTAAAGTAACCTGACGAAACAAACTGAGATCATTGTGTTTTAAGTTACATTTAATAAATCTGTATTTTGATAACAAATAAAAAAATACCCACGCTGCGTTGCTGTTTTATATTTCTATTACCATTACACGGGAGTCATCACCCGGAAACGGCAGTTTTCTTGTTAAAACATGGATATTATTAGTGTTGGACCTCATTTTAAATATGCCTGAAAAACCTGAGTTAGAAAGCAGCTTAAACTTTCGTTCCACACAGGAGCAACTTTCACTAGTTTGGAAAGGAGGCCATTTCAATTGTTACGGACTAACATTGCTGTCGGTAAGTCTCGCTGCTTGTGTCACGTTCTGCTTTATTGTGTATGAGATCGTGGTGGACAGTAGACAGACTAGCTAACTGCTCACAAGTTAGCGGTATAAACTCAAACGCCATCAGATTTACGACCCCTGTACTTCGTATTAAATCTCCGGGATGCTTATGGATGACAAATGAAAATACTTAGAAAGAAAAAAAAAAGAAAAACAGGGGAAAAGAAAGAAAAAAAAAAAAAAAAAAAAGAATTAAGGGAAAAAAAAAAAAAAAAATAGAAAAAAAAAAAAAAAAAAAAAAATCAAAAAAAAAAAAAAAAAAAAAAAAAAAACAAAATATATTTATTTTGGAAAAAAAAAAGGAAGGGGAAAAAAAAAAAAAAGGGGGGGGGGATGGGATGGGGGGGGTGGTGTGGGGTTGTGATGCCGCGTAAATGTTTGTAAACGGCTCCACAATCAGTTTATTCTTCATTTTTATTTTCCTGTGTGAGCAGAGGATGGCTGTCACACACAGCTACAGTGTTGTGATGCAGCCGATCGTGGCAGTGATGCATTGGTACCAGTCTCCCGACTAGAACACGGGAATAATTTCTGCCACCGCGGTGGTTTAATCCAACATGGTGACCATGGTGAAAGACTAAATTATATTAGTCTAAACCTGAATAAGTTATCTGGGAGGGTTTTCTGAAGATCAGTCACTCCTACTGTCCTATTATCACCATTTTCAATTGTTTACATGCATTAAAGTTTTGATTTTTGCAACCAAACAAATACCAGGACTCAAACATTATATTTCCCCTGACACTTTCACATCATATCTTGACCTCATCTGCATTAAAAGCTACGTTTTGTACGTAAAACACAGGTCTTCTCATAGTTCAATAATGCTTTTCCTGTGTTTTCTTGCCCCCTGGTTGCGCGCGCATCCTATCCGTGACGTTGCTCAGAAACCCATCTATACTCCAATCAAGTAACACACAGTTCAGAACCAAAATTTGAACTATTTCATATTGCTAGCATCAAAGCTCCCTCCCAATGGCCAAGTGAAGGTTGTCCTCTCAATGGTGATCTGAAAAAATTGTCTCAAATTATGCCCTGCAGCCCAGTGCTATGAACTGGTTCCCTTACAGTGATTAGCCAGCAGGCTCCACTCTGCAGATTCAAGATAATGGTGGTAATGGTTTTCTCATTATTATTATTACTGGAGGCAGTTAATCTACATTTTGTGTTTGCTTTGCAGGGATGGCAGCCATTTGCGGTTCAAAGAACCACTTTTCTATAACTCTTTTTAGCTTCTTATTCTACAGAGCTTTCCTACCATCATCTCTGTTGCAGCTGTAGGGTGATCAGTCAAAACTATTTAACTGGAATGTAGATTGACTGAGAGCTTCACCTTTTGGGTTAACTCCTTCACCAGCACAAACCAGTGCAGAGCCTGCATCACTGATTATATTTACATGCCATCAATATTCGGGTCAAGGTCAATATTCTGGTTTCTGAGAGATTTGGAAAAACCGTTTACATTCATGAGCAGACGGAGATACTCCTGTATACTTGATAATAGTTTATGACAGCCCAGACTTCCTGAGAATAGTACGATTGTTTCTTTTTAAATGGAGAATTAATAATCGGATACAAAAGAAACAAAAAAAACAAAAAAAAAGAAAAGGGAAAGGGGATTGCAATGGATCAGAATTCCCAACCCAAATTGTGACAAATGGAGAGTGTCATGATAATGGTGGACACTGAACTAACCGGAGCTGATAGAAGTCGCCTTTGATTGCGCTTTGGTGCTGGTACTGACCCACCAGCAGTACTGTACTTGACACTATTGTCCTCATTAATAGAAGGCGAGAATGGATAGTGGAAATGGCAAATGGATCCGGAGCTGTACCATCCACACTTACCGTTTCCACCAGAGTCCCCTGGACACTTTGGATGAAGGACACAGTCAGGACTGATGGGAACGAGTTGTAAAGATAAAGTTCATTGATGCTGACCGACGTGACAAAAATGTCACGCCAAGTCCTTTACCAAACTTTGCCAGATGATGGAGAGAGTGATGGAGCCCTGCGCAGTAACTGCTTGCACACCAGTGCTTCTAGGGATGCTTGTTGCCATAGTGCTATATAAACTACCAAGCTGTGCAGAGTACTGGTTGATGATTCAAGTCCTCCCTGTAGGCTACTCAAAATTCCAATAGTCCTTGCAGATAAGACATATGCAGAAACCAGTTTATGGAGATATTCCGACGCACGTTTATGTTGTGCCAAGTGGGGTCCCAGCCACCTATCAGAAGCCCAGCCTGTACCCGACAACTCAGGATCTGTCTGGGTAATGGACAACGCTGAGACTCATCTACGATTCAACACTTGATTATAACTAATGCCACCAAGAGAATAGCGAGATGTCAATTTTCACAGGGGGTACCAGCATCTCCCCAAAGTCTCCCACCCTGAAACAAAACCTCCTCGTTTTAAAACAAAAAACACAAGGGATGAAACATGCAATAAAAAACACATCACTACAAACACTGCAATACGCACACACACTATGCAAGGTTGAATATCTGTTCAAATGTCCCACACTAAGGAGGGAGGAGTTTGGTCACCGATGGAAGTCCCAAGGAACATCGCACCCCGCTGGGGCTAAAGTCAAGGCTGACAAAAAAAAAAAAAAAAAAAAAAGCAACAGCAACAGCAAATAGGCTACCACCAAAAAATGGAGAAGACAATCTGGAAAATGATTTGTGTGTCTTCTTCTTTTCTGCATCAAGGCAGTTGGCACACAAGGAGTCGGTCATTTCCATCACCTCAGTTGGGTTGAACGATCTTGTTGTCTGTGATCCCGTGGAGGATACAGTCGTTAAATGTGTTATCCCCAATCTTGAATGAATCTACAGAAGCTCGTCGGTGAGTGTGAACGCCTCAGTCTTTTCAAAATCAGTAACAACTGTGACAGTCGTGTAGTGTGTCCTTAATATAAGAGTTAAATACCTTGACCTGATGAAGCAAACAGGATCACATCTGCAAAAAGCAGAGACCAAATCTTGGTTCGGCTTCCTCTTGAAGTTCTGTCCATTAGAGTTCTGAACAGAATCTATGACAAACCCTCATGGATCTCTCATACTGCGGACAATGCAGACCAAGCAGTCTTACAGAGATCAAACAGCCCTTATCAGAAGATCTACTGTAGTACCCCATCCACCCAAACCACCCCCCACAGGACTGCACTACATTGGGGAGTCCACAGAAGTTGTATATGTTGGAAAATTGCAACATCTCTCTTTCCTAAATCAACTTCAGTGTTCATATCTTGGCTATTAATGCCAACAGAAAAAAAAAAAAAAAACTCTTGAAAGATTGTCCTTTAGGGAACTGCAGTATCCACAGCTGATCAACATGCATGTGACCAGTTAAGACTGAGCAACTCATAGTCTAGGATACTGCTAAACTGTAATTATTATGTGTAGTATAACGTTAAAAATACAATGCTTGTCAGATTTTTGTACCATCAGTCTGAATGCTGACCTCCTTTCCTGTCAGCTGATATGGTAATGTGGTGTATTAGCTGTCGTATCTGGAGCCACTTGTCTTTTTTCAGCTGTTCTCAGATCTTTAAGGACATTTTATTGTAGTCGTCATGCAAGAAGAACAATAAAATCAAGATTTTAAACACAAACTACAGGCTTACACAGTTGAATAAGCAGGTATGCGTATGCTGACAGCACTCATAGAGTACCTTTGTATACCTTTCTGGCCTGTTTTTAGTGTTTTGACTGGAGAAACACTGTCTTACACTAAGAAAAAGAAATTAAATAAACTTTTAAAAGTCATTTTAGACAATTACTGGAACACAGACTGAACTAAGCAGTTGATCTGGCTGATTCTCTTTTGGAGCAAATTATGCCACTTTGATGGGTGTCATCTTCCAGCTGCAGGTGGCCAGAACCGTCCAGAGGTTCAGTTCTTAACTGCTTTTAGACATGTTTTTAGGGTAATTATCTTGTTGTTGGAATGATGACTGCTGACTCTTGGCAAACCAGACACAGTAGGACTACTGCCTCCATTTGAAAGCTGCTTTTTTCTTTTTTTCTTCCTTGCAAACTGAACTAATGTGATTTGAAATGACAAAAAGAGGAGACTGCCGTCTCCTCGCTTGAAAGGACAGCATTTTACAAGAATCCCAGTTTATCTTATTGCATTTTAGGAACCACAAGTCAAGCTTTAAAAAATAATAATAAATAATACATTTTATTCGGAGCACCTTTCAAGAAACCCAAGGTCACTTCACATAACAAATAATAAGCAACATTAGTGAAATAAGAAATTAAAAATAACAGTTAAAACAATAGGTTGGTATTTTTTTCTTCAAAATGTCAAATTCCTGGTCATCTTCCATTTTTAAAAAAAAAATATGTATATCCTATAGTATTCATCTTGTATTCCACAAAGTTAAAGGTTGGATATGAAATACGGACGGACCAGTGACATCACGTGTGTCTAGGTTCTGGTTGCAACTGCAGAAAAATACACTACTCACAAAAAGTTAGGGATATTCAATTTTCAGTTTTTGGACAGCAGAATGATGCAGAATAAATATTTAACCATTGAAGAATGTATGTGTAAGGGTGAACAACGGGTGCTGCCAGAGACTGGAATTTTCCCAATAAGTTGGTTTTTAAAATTTTTTTATGGGTTTTTTGTGGGTTTTTAATTTTTTTTTTATTCCAAAGAAGGGGGGGGTTTTAAAAAAAAAAAAGGAATTAGTAGTAGTTTTCTAGTGAGGCGGGGGGGAGAAAAACAATCATCTTGTTGTACTAAATAGAAAGTACTAAAGAAGAAAAAAAAGGATTTTTTTTCTTGTTTTTTCTTTTCTTTTTTTTTTTTTTTTTTTTTTTTGTTTTGTGTGGTGATGTTTCTTTCGTACTTGACTTAAAGAATTGAAGACAATTAAAAGGGTGATGTGTTGTTTGGGTTGATGGGGGGAGGGAGTGGTGGGGGAGGAAGGCAAGGGGGGAGTAGGAGGGGTAGGGGGAGGGAGGGGAATTTCGTTTGAGGTCCGGGGGCGGGGGGGTGAGGGACGGAAAGGAGAAGAATGGGTAAATGAAGTGGTGGGTAAGCAAAAAAAATAGAGGTAGAAGATTTGAGTTGTGTGGAGTGTAGTTATGATGTGTTTAACAAAGAAGGGAGGACCTCGGAGGGGGAATCCTCCCCTGTAAATAAAAAGGGGGATAAAAGCGGGGGTGTGTAAAGGGGGTGAGGGAAGGGGGAGGGGGGGGGGGAGGAGGGGGGGGGGGGGGGGGGGCCCGGGGGGGGGAGGGAGGGGGGGGGGGAGGGAAGGAGGAGAGAGGGGGGGGGGAGGAGAGGGGCGGGGAGGAGGAGGGAGGGGGAGGGGGGGGGGGGGGGGGAAGCGGGAGGGGCCGGCGGAGGGAGGCCGAGGAGAGGAAGCGGGGGGAGGGGGAGGGGGGAGGGGAGGGGGCGCGGGGGAGAAAGGGGAGGGGCGGGACGCCCCCTCCCCCACAATCTTTTTTTTTCTCTTTTTTTTTTTTTTTTTATTTTTTTTTTTATTTTTTTTTAATTTAGTATTTTTTTTTTTTTTATTTTTTAAATTTTTATATTTTTCTTTTCCCACCCATCTTCCCCCCCCCCCCCCCGCCCCCCCCCACATGTGCATTGAAAGTTTAGAGAAAGTTTAATCCAGTTACCTGTAAAGGTTGTAGTGGATTTTAGATTCATTCTGACATCATACAAAAAGCCAAATATCCTTAACTTTTGAGGGTTTATTCCAGATTTGTTGTTGGCGGCCCGCCGCCAAAACGGAGAGAGAACAACAGCCCACCATATGTACAAAAAGAGATATAACACTGAGCAACATGATAGCCGTTATCACGAACGAGATCCCCCCTCCAGGAGAAAAGTTGCCATTTCCACATTTTGATGCCATGGAAAATGTTTGTGGGTCCATCTGGTGTAGGCTTCACCTAAATTTACTCCAGTCTTTGCTCTTCTGGGGTCACTCCTCTTCTGTGAAGGATAACTATATCTCCAGGCTCTGAAGCAGCTGCTTGACTTGCCGACTCCACCTTTTACCCAGTGCCAGCCTAACTGTGGTGAACATACTGTTGCCACATATTGATTGTATTTGGCAACCTGCAGTGGCGGCCTGTATTGGTTTGTAAACCTAAAGCCATTGTTGAACCCATTAAAATTGATCTTATATTTATTTTCAAGCTACATATAATTTTTTAAGGAAATGCTGTACTTTCATTCTGCACCTCTCCACATGCCTCTAAATATAGCTTTTAATAAAAATGTTACATTTTTAACCTTCAAGTTCTTTTTTACCTTTATTTTTCATTTGTCTTTTCTTGGGCAGTTCCTGTGTTTTCTTAAAGCTGTCTTAGGTTAATTTCTATCATCATTCAGTTATGCATATTTAAAGTTAATTTAACTAAATATAAAACATACATCTCCCGTATTTCTCTTATCTTGTATGGAGCTGATAAAGGCTACGTTGTGTTATCAGAAGGGGGTGGTTTATGGATCCATTCACACCAGGATAATCCTCTAGACTTTGTCTGATTGGGATCTCAGCTCAGTTGGTGGGTTGGGTTGATCTCGCTTTCATGCTGCACTTTAACCAAACGAACCAGAGTCTCATCGCCTGAGCTGCCACTTCTTCCAAACATATCATGTAATTTTTATATAATGTTGATGTAGGGTTTTTTATTTCTTTTTCTTTTCTAACTTTAGTGGGCATATCCCAGAACCTCCATTTCAATTACTTTAAAAATTGCATAATTTCTATGGGTACTTATTAGGAACTGGCGTGTTTTCTTCTGACCATATATCAATCAAAACTTTCACTTCGTCATCACATTTGACTTTGAGCCATTTATAAAGAAGTCTTACATGCGCTTGTTTTGATTGCATTTACCAACAATTCCCAACGTTTAACCCACAATATCATGCTGAACCAAATGCAGGAAGCAGCAGTTGTAGTCCGCTTCCTGCATTTGGTCCACTTGAAGCGGACCGGGACCGGTGACTGTAAGCGGACTGAATCCGCTTTTTTGGTCTGAGTCAGAGTCCATTTGTACATTCACAGTTCACCAAACAAAGTTGAGTTTACCCGATTCGAATCAAAAAAGTTGGTGAGAATGTGCCCTATGTAACATCACACACTGGCCATAATTGAGGAAAATAAATGATATTTTCAAGGTAGTTCTTGTAAATATGGTACCCTCTGATTTTTCTCTTTTGTCACCAAGAAAGGGGGATTAAAGAGAGTTCAAATGTGGCATGGTTTTAGTATTTCAGATGCATGTACAAAAGGTCTGAAGAAGAGAGACTATCCAGAGAGCAACAGTTGTCAGGGCCAGAATGTCTTGATGATGTCAAACATCCAACCTTGAAGCAGATGGGCTACAGCAGCAGAAGACCACACCAGGCTCCACCCCTGTCAGCTAAGAACAGGAAACTGAGGCTACAATTCACACATACTCACCAAAAGGACATTAGAAGATGGAGAAACATTGCTGGTCTGATGAGTCTCCATTTCAGCTCCACATTCAGATGCTAGGCTCAGAATTTGGTGGAAACGTGAAAGTATGGATCCATCCTGCCTTGGATCAATGCTTCAGCCTGCTGGTGGTGTTATGGTTTGGGAGAGATTTTCTTGGGAATGACAACAAGTTCACTTCGCTCCAACGGCCTCCAAAGTCACCAGATCTCGTCCAGCAGAGCAGTTTTGGGATGTGGTGTAACAGGAGATTCTCATCATGGATGTGCAGCCGACAAATCTGCAGTAACTGTATGATGCTATCATCAATGTGGAGCAAAATCTCTGAGGAAAGTTTCTAACGCCTTGGAAACACTCGCTCACACAATCTATAATGCCAAGAATTAAAGTGCAGCTTGAAACAAAATCAAAGTTCAGTGATATAAAATGTAATTTATATTTAAGAGCTTAGTTTCTCTTGATATCCAATCACTTTACGGAAATATATTATGCTTTTATTCTCTCAGTATGAGCCGTTTATGTCTACTTGCAGTGGGTCCACATACATGACAGCAGCCGTATTTTGACGTAGTTACCTGTAGTGCAGTCATCTCTGCACCTGAAACTACTGGGTCCACCCACAGCTGAAAACATGTTTTACAATTTTGACCACTGACGGCCACTGTCCACTCATAACCGTAAAGTCATTTCTATGCTTATCTTTACTGGATGTCAGTAATTCTCACACACTCGTGAGACAGTTCTTCAGGCAAAAGGGGTTCAAATCAGTACCAGTAGAATAGACCCAATAATGTGGCTGGTGAGTGTTTCATATACAAGCATTACACACAGACAAGAACTCAGCAATTACCCAAACGCAGAAACACACAGATGATAACAGAAGTGTAATTGAAGACACAAAAAATGGGTGGATGAGTTGGGTTAGTGCTGAGGAGAGCCTTCTTATAGCAGTCTCTCCCAAAGAGCTCTGGTGTTGGCGATTGCATGTTTTTGCATCACTGGTGTTGTCAGTGTGATGAAGTTGCCTTCCTAATTTGCAGCTCCGTCGTTTGTTTGTAAGTTTTCTCAACTTACAGTACACTGTGTTCACTCGGAGCGGCACATTTGAGCAATTTGGTTTTCTTCAGAAAAGAAGCTCTTGGTAGAAAATGCAACAATGCAGCTCCTTTCAGTGCCTCATGCAGGTCTGCAAAAGTCTTACAGTAATCCATCCTTCATTCATTTTTATATTTCCAGGAAGGCGGGAAATAGGTGCAGTGATCCACTTTGGGTCTTCCGAAGCTCTTCTTTGGATGTTTTTGCCGTTCATTTTGTTCTGTTTAGATGATCCCACCTAGAAATGGTGAAGTCCAGGTTTTGGGGAGGACTCATCCCTTCATCAAACCTGTTACCAGTGATTTAAATCCAGTTCTTTCAAGTGGCATACCTCAGTCTTTTCTCCCCATTTCCCTTACTTAAAGTAGAAATGAGATCAACACGGGTAACCAACTATGCACATATGATACTTACTGTATTATGTATTGCAAAGAAAACTATCTTGGTAAACTGGAAATCCAAAAATAATCTGAGCATTAGCCAGTTTAGGAATTTCTTAGTAGACCATATCAGTATTGAGACGATGTCTGCCTCCTCTAAGAACCAGTTAGATGAATTCCACTCCCTCTGGTCCCCTGTGATTAGCTCCATCACTTAACGTTGGTGTAGGAGAGCCGCCTTGGCGATGTGGGGGTTAGGTGCCGGCGAGTGCTTGATGGCTATGGATCCCTGGCGGTTGACTTGGGGGGGGTCTGGGCTGCCTCGCCGCTGGGGCGGGGCTGCTATCAGCCCGATGGGGGGCATGGGGGTCAGCGGTTGGGGCTGCTCTGCGGCGGTGGGCGGGTCGCTGGTGGGGCCCTGGCCGGTGGCTGTCGGCTGGCGCCGGGTGGCGGGGTCGTCCCGGGGCGGGGAGGGGGGGGGGTCCTG